>JBBGZY010000584.1:10400000-10895000 GCA_037952925.1 Lithobates clamitans
TGTGTTTATTAAAAGTCAGCAGCTACAAAAAGTGTAGCTGCTGACTTTTAATAAACACACACTCACCTTTCCCACGGTCCAGTGATGCTGAACCCTCGCCTCTCTGCAGTGCCAGCATTGCGACTGTGAGCACCCGGCTGTGACAGCTTGTGGATTCACAGCTGGGTACGCACTGCCAATGTGGTATATTGGGGGGGGGGTGACTGCTTAAAGCAGAACTTCCCCTTTTGAGTGGAGCTCCGCTTTAAGTAATGACAAAATTAAATTGCCCAATAAACAGGCTCATAGTAGAAATTTGAAAATTGCTCTGGTCCATAATGGGTCAACAGGTGTGCGAGCCAAAGTGGTTAAAGCAGTAGTAAAGTCTGCTTTCTTATTTATGTCTAGAAGGTAAGCCTATAAAATAAGGCTTACCTATAGGTACAGTAAATATCTCCTAAAACGTGCACTGTTTAGGAGATATATACTTTAGTAGCAGCCTGTGGCATCACCGGTGCATACACACAGCTTGCCTTCCATTGAGATAGAGAGAGAGAGCTGTGCTGCGGTCCCAACTCTCGTACATGTGAAAGAGTAAAATAGAAAACTAAAGAAGAGAAAAAAACACTATAGCATAGGGTGAAAATATAAAGAAAATAACCGTCTTCTGAAACTCGAATTTTTGAATAGAATAAATTCAAAATGTGAATAGAATATTAAAGAATATAACTGTCTTCCAAAATTTAAATTAGATTTTTTTCAAATTCAGTTGAATCGAATTCAACCAAGTCAAATTTGAAAATGAATAAACGACAAACTCCAAAAATGAAGTAAGCGAATTTACTAACAGAAATTATTTAAACAACAAATCGAAACAAAACTATTTTTTATTCTGCACATGTCTAATAAGTATCTATGTCTTTATAACACCTACCACTTCCTTTTCCATTCCACTTGTAATTTTTTTTTTTTTTAATGTGAAAATTAAAAAAAAAAAAAAAAAAAAAAAAAATAGAATAGCCTTAGCTCTCAAGAATAGGTGCATCTTTTTTTTGACATAGCAGAAATGGAATCCCAGTGTCAGGCTGTACAACCCGACACTATGAAGGTTGCCCTATCGTCTTCCTGAGACCGCCAGTGGCGGCTGGTGCTTAATTTTCTTGGGGGGGCCCCCCAGCCAGCCAACTACGTAACCCACCCCAGCGCTTGTTCGATTGTCTCCTCCCCCATTCCGGCGCCCCCACCAGCGGTTGCACTTATCCCAGCCAGGTGGCGGCTTCTCCCCCTGTGTCTCCTGCCAAGTCCCGGCGGTCACTTCTCCTCCCGGCCAATCAGGAGTTAGAATCCCCAGCCAATCGGGACCCAGGGCCCACTTCCCGATTGGCCAGGAGGAGAAACAGGAAGAGACATTAACAAATATTAATTTGCTAATGTTACACAACTGGGTGGGCTCGAGACTCAGCGCTCTGCTCCTCGAGCCCACCCTTTTTGAAGATAATTAGCGCCTCCGGCTCTAATCATGTGCTTCTAAAAAAAAAAATGTTTTTAAAAGCCCCATTGAAATCCATGCGTCCGGCGCCCTGCGTGTAGATTAGGGGTTGGGTGCGACGCCCCTAATGGATGGGCCACCACTAGCGACAGCATTGGGGATAGTTGAACAGACTGGAGCAGGGGAGTAGGGGGATTTTTGATATAGGTAAAATACAAGTACATACAAAAGTAATTCAGGACAGGAAATACTGCATTGTTAGAACTAGAGCAGAAATTCTGGTAATTACAAATGTCTATTGGTGACTGGTTTTCCTTAAGTCCATGAAAGTTAGAAATGACATTTAGCTTAGGGACTTTAGTGTTCCTGCACTGCTTATGATTGTTAGTGAACTGTCAAGAGCAATATTTTCCCCATAAAATATTGCTATTATTATCTCCTAAACAGATCTTCACTGGATCTGAAAGGTCATTTTGTTTTGTCAAACATTCAATTTTTTGTCCTCTCGATCAGGAAAAGAGCCAAGTATGAGGTGAAATGGTCTGTATTATTGGCTCATTCTGTAAAGCTATTTTCCTTGCAATTTCTCTGGCTTTCAGTGCCGTGAATTCCATTTTTATATCATGTCAGTAAGCAGCACAATCAGGCTATTTCCCACAATTCTCTCATTTTTTTCCTTTTCTTTAATTTTTTGGTAGATATCCAGATGATCTAAAATTGTCAGCCAGGCGAGAAGAAAATTAGACTATACGTCCAAAAAAGTTTATCAAGACAAATGTCTGTGCAATTATAAAGAGTTTCACTGTGGACATACAAAATATTTAATAGGACCAATGTATCACAGACAGCTTTACCAATGCAATTACTAACAAGTTAGCCATTAACATGATAAAAAAAAGGGGGGGGGGGCGGGGGGGGGTGTTGGGGGTGAGAAGCTTTACCACTTGATCATTTTTGGCACAAGGGTTCAGTATGGAACAATAGACTGCGTATAAGGACAAGGTGAAAGGTTCTGGAGCCTTGCAATGTTAAATGATTCAGGCCAAGAACTGAACTGTGGTAGCTGCACCCTTAAAAAAAAGTATTTCCTGCTGGCCCCCTGTAGCCAGTTGTTCCCCACTAATGCCTTGCATGTCTCAGTGTGGAGGCAACCTTATTGGGATTGGAGCAGGGTTCCTCGTCAGAGATTCCCCAAACTACAGGCGATCTCATAAAGTGATTAAGAAGCGTCAGGAGGAGAGGTGCAAGAAGCACAGATCCACAAAATTATTAAAAGCAGCGGCAGCAAAAAGGCAAGCAATACATGAATTGCTCTCCCTCCAGCAAAAAGAAGAGCAAGCGGCATAGTAGCGACATCACAAAATCTCACTGCCCCCTTACGACCCAACATGCACCAGTCTGATGTCACAAGGGGGCGGTGCCACCAGGGGACGTCACCAGGTGGCCCCCTCCCTTACCTATAACAACTGTCAAAAGGGCAGAGGAGGCATTCAGTGGTCGGCCATCAATGAAGGTAAAACTTTTTTCTTGTTTTTTGTTTTTTTTTGGGTGCAGCGGGCGGCATGATTCACGGTGGATTTACTGTTTTTTTTATTTTTTAATAAAGGAATGGTCAAAAACTGTCTTTTTGTATTACTTTTTGACACTTTTTTGGTGAATGGGTAGGGTTATTATGTATATGTATTAATGTGAATGTATAAAATTTCTGAATAAAAAAAAGGAGACTGTATTTTACTGTATGTACTGTACAATCTACTGTATTTTCGCCAAACACTGTGGTGAATTTGAATTTGTTGTGAAAATAAAAAGGGCAGTTTCTATCGTGATGGGGTCTATGAAAGCAGTTAAAGTGATTGCAAACTTTCAGATTGTAAAACAAACCATTTAGTTTAAAATAGAAATGAAAGGCAAAACATCTGTGTATAAAATTTAAAAACATAATAAATACCCCTTTTTACTTTTTTATAATCACATTACCTCTGTTGTGAGCTGCATAGGAGCAAGGGGAGGAGAATCGTTGGAGGAGAGCGGGCTGTGTTCCTAGCATAACAAGAGGACTGACCACAGTGTATTCTTCTGATTAGTGTGGTCAGTTTTTAATAGCAAAGCAAAAAGGGACTGGCAGAACAACAGGGTTTTTATTTTCTATTTATTTACACACAAAGAGAACAGGATACGGTTTCTTACAAGTACATAGTACAGCAGCCACATATAAGGAATATAAAATGTGGGGTTTACATATTCTTTAAATACAGTATTAAAAACGTATATAGTATTTTTACAGTTTTGTGTTATTTGACTATGTATTTAGGGGTTTGGCGGTTTAGTGGCACATGCCTTTATCTGTTCTCTAACCAAAAAAATAAAAATAAAATAAAAACACATAACTGACAAGTATTTTCATTGCTTCTGAGTTATCTGCAAAATACTGATATGTAGAAATCTACCTATCATCTGAACCACGTATTTATCTCAGGGATACATTACATTTTAGTTTATATGTTTCTCTGACCTCTATAACTACACTAACAGGAAGACTGCACCAGGCAAAAAGCAGGGATGAATGCAAATCCACAAATACCAGGAATATGATTTAACACCAACTGCTAGATTGCCGTTGAAGAAGATATGGATTATAATATTAATCCAAAATACAGAAGCTGAGAAGATTTCAAATGTGATATGAATACTAAAACAGTCTGCGCAGTGGCTGTATTTTAACCTAAAAGCCAAGCCAAACTGTCAGCTTGAGGCGTGTATGTAGCAAAAAGCAATGCAGCAATCTGTACAAGGCACTAGACACTGCAGATTAGACAACCTATTGAAGTACACACATTATTTGATTAGATTAGCGTCTAGACGTTTCAACAAATGTTATATATTAACAAAGTTAACAAGAAAGTGAACCTAACCGTTTAATTTTAAATTGATCTTTAAATCACTTGAATGTCTTTGTGAGAACAGGAAAAATGTTCTGCAATGAAAAACATCTTTGGTTACTACCATGCGAAGAGCATTATGCCAAGATTACACAGTTCAAAATATGGCTTTTAAATTAGTCCAATTAAAGTGACAATAATTTAAATGTCAGACTGTTTGCACTAAACAGTATATCTGATATTAGAACTAAGATGGCATAACTGCAGAAAAGCACGGGTGGTACAATTTGCTTTTTAACAACCCCATCCAATCAATTTCACTGCCTTTCACTTCATTACAAAAAATAAATATCAAAAGAGTAAAAGAAAAATGGCTGCAAGTATTAAAGCTGCTAGTTAATTAGCTAGTTTATTGCAGTGTTAATACATTCAGTAGGATATACTAACAGAACACGCTGATAATTCGCTTTTATAGGCTTTGCAAATCTCTGTCAGCATAGGTGATGATTAGTGATTTTATTTTTTAAAGCATACCTGTGCAGACCCTTGCCCCAAATTATCCCCATACTGCTGCGACAGGGAGGGGAGGGCACTGGGCGGCGGCAGCAGAACATGTCACATGTTCCACCCTAAAACGTTTCCAAAGGTGAACTTTTTTTGCTGTGCGTTTTGGCACACACGATTTTACCACATTGCATTTTGCATTTCTTATGCTTTTTTTTTTTTTTTTTTTTTTTGCCAATTTGTTGTTGAGCAGATTGAAAAAACACAAAACACGCTACATTTATTTCTGCAGCTTCTACGTTGAAGTCTATTGAACCAAAAAAAGCACAGTTTTGCATTTAAAAAAAAAAGTCCCTGACCCTTTGGAAAAATGCAGCCGCTGAAAAAGCTATAAGATGTGAACGTGTCTCACAGGAAACCATTGGTAAATGAACTGTAGTGTGTTCTTGCAAAAAGCACCAAAAAACGCATAGGTGTGAACCAGGCATAAGATTGTTGTCCAGGTCACTTGTAAAAAAGAACGTTCTCTAGTAAACTAAAAGACAGTTGTGCAGGGTAAGGCTGAGAGTGTTATACACTCTATGGTGCAGAATGCACCATAATGGTGAAAACAAAGCATATGTGAAAGATTTAAAAGGTGAGCGTGAACAATGTGACGGACACAAGACAACCAGCATCAAACAGCAGGGACAGCAACAGCCAGTATGCTGGAAAATCTCTAAATACCAATCATATTATTGTACCTTTTTTAATAGGGAAACAAATTATCTTTTCACAAAAGCATCACTTGAGTACTTCACACAGGTAAGAGGAGCATTTGCAGTAGCATCGCTATGAGAATAGCAACATTTTATAACTGCCTACATTATTCAGTGATTTTTGCTCATCTATAGGGTGTTACTGTATTTGTTGTGCAGTGAAACCCGGACAGGAATAACTGAAAATCGGTGTGCTTAGAGTACACACAGATGATTCTTACTGTATGCTGTCATTATAGTTATGAATGAATGGCTGGTGTAAAATCTAATAATCAGTAGCTGATTGCTTCCTCCCCACATTCTGCCAGCAGCTTGATCATAGACTTCAATGGCCAGCTTTGCTTTGAACTTCGAACACAATTTGTACCTAGCGGGTAAAAGAACCTACATTAATTCCCTGATGTGCAGCCCACATGAAGCAATAACAAATCCTTATTTCATGTTTGCAGCTCATGTTTTAATACTGTTTACAGTAAACATAACTGTATGATCACTGCTCAGCTGTCATTAATCTTTTTTTGTTTTTTTTTGTTTTTATATTTACCTGAGTACTCGTGAGATGTTTCATCAATGGCTTTTAACCTTGTATTTGCATTAACATCACCAGCCAAAGGAGAGCAATTCTCAGAATTCATCATTGCAAATTTCACTATATAACCAAACCTACTCCCTACAGCTTTGCACTGGGAATCAGAGCAGCTATAAGGATCAAATTGATTTGGGTGTGTCTCCTAGAGCAGAGTTTCTTTACTCCAATCCTCAAGGTGCCCCAACAGGTCATGTTTTCAGAATTTTCCTCAGATGAAACGGCTGTGGTAATTACTAAGGCAGTGAAACTTATCACATCACCTGTGCAAAATAATGAAAAGCCTGGAAACATGACTTGTTGGGGCGCTTTGAGGACTGGAGTTAAGAAACACTGTCCTAGCGTACTCTAAGATGAGCTGTCTGCGGATTTTCGGATCGTTAGTATGGTGCATTCGACAGACGATTTGACTTTTACATCAGACAAAAGCTGGATGTGCAGACTATAAAATTTTTGTCTGATGTGAACTCAACGTCTGATTTTCGGATGGTCAGTACAGAAATCTGTCACACAAAAGTCGAAAGTACAAACACGCATGATCAGAATCAAGGAACGACTGGGAGGAGTGTGGTCTTGTAAACTACTGTTCGTAATCTAGAATTAACATTCGTGACATGGCAATTGATGAAATGTTGAAATTCTCATCTTCTTTAATGGGATATTAGTGAAGCTGCTTAGCATGTAGTTATGCCAAACGTATTTTAAAAGGCATTTGTTTTGTACGATCTGAAAATCGCGAATCAACTTTTACCAAACCAAGCAGAAGGGGCGCAAAGGGTGGCGCTTATGAAATGAACTGCCTCTTTATACTCTCATAGTACGGTAATATGTTAGTGTTTGTCAAACGACAATTTTTCGCATCGTTAGTATTAAGGATGAGCTCTGGCGTGTTCATACACTCCACGTGTAGAGCCCGCCAGGAAGTCGGCACGGAGCTGCGCTAATCACAGGCTGTGAGACCTTTTCCCGATGTGCGGTTGCAGAGATCGGGAAATGTCTCACTGCCTGTGATTAACGCAACGTCGTGCCGACTTCCTGGCGGGCGTGTGTACGAGGCTTAAAGCTGGATACACATTATACAACTTTTTTTGTTCAATTTCCTTTTGATTTACCTTCAACTATGTAGTACAAGGGCCTGCCTGGTTGCATACAAATTGAAAGTGTTTAGGTTTGACCTCATATTATATGGTTTTGGTAAACCTAAAGGAAAAGATCTAAAGAAAATTGTATACTGTGTAGCCAGCCCTAGATCTAATCAAGATTCTAATACTACGTTCACACATATGCGTTTTTTAGTGCGTTTTGCAGTTTGCAGAAATGCACTACAGTCCATTTAACATGGTTTCCTATGGTACTAGTTCACATCTATGCGTTTTGCGGCTGGTACGTTTTTGGAAAGGGTCAGGGACTTTTTTCCTGCAATTTGCGGCTAATAGACTTCAATGGAGCTGCACCAGAAATGCAAGTGGTGCATTTTTTATGTGTTTTGCGGTCTTATTTTACCACTGTATATAGCTGGGTGATAAGCAGGGGGTCGGGAAGTCGGCCGCTGTGTCCTTAGCAACCGATGAGTCATCAGCTGTCAGCTGGGGTCTAGTATGGATTTGGGGGTCTAGTATGGATTCGGAGGGAACACCCACGCCAAAATTTAAAAAAAACAGCATGGGGTCCCCCCCCAAAATCCATACTAGCCCCTTATCCGAGCATGCCACCTGGCTGGTCAGGAAAGGGAGGGGATGAGTGCGCCCCCCCCCCCGAACCATACCAGGCCACATGCCCTCAACATGGGGGGATGAGTTCTTTGGGGCAGGGGGGCTCTGTACCCCCCATCCCAAAGCACCTTGCCCCCATGTTGATGAGGACAAGGGCCTCTTCCCGACAACCCTAGCCAGTGGTTGTCAGGGTCTGCAGGCAGGGGGCTTATTGGAATATGGAAGCCCCCTTTAACAAGGGGACCCCCAGATCCCGGCCCCCCTCCCTATGTGAATGCCCCTACCCATTCACCAAAAAAGGAGTGAAGAGTAAAAAAAAAAACAAGAGCCAGTTTTTGACAATTCCTTTATTAGTAAAATAGCTCTGAGCTGCCTTCTCTCCCGGTGTCGTCTCTCCCAGTGCCCTCGTCTTCTTCCACCACTGTTTTCTCCACGAGCTGTCATCTCCCGGTGTCGTCTTCTTCCTCTATGCTGCCACCTTCTTCTTCTCCTTCCTCCTCATGTCGCCGCCACCATAGGTCATCATCATCTTCTTCTTCTTCCTCGCCACCGCCGGTTAACCGCTAAAAAAACAAAAAAGAAGCTGGTCTTGCCGCAAAGCTGTCTTCCTCCATTGTTATGTTCCCCGCTGAATGGCGCCTCTTATATAGGCATGGGGTGTGGCCATCCGATGACGTCGCCCGGAGAGCCCGTCCCTTGTGATGTCACATGTCATAAGGGGCGGGCTTTGTGACGTGGCGTGGGGGTTCCCTCTGAATCCATACCGGACGGGTCTGGTATGGACCTGGGGGGTAACCCCACGCTGTTTTTTCCGTAAATTTTTTTGCCAGCAACTTTTTTTTATTCAGCTTTCAGCGGAAACGGAAACCCTGCTGACAGCTGATGACTCATCGGTTGTTGACTCACCGGCCCCCTCCTTAGAAACCAGCTTTATACAGTGTGTTTTACAGTGTGTTTAAAGAGGTTTATGCCTCATGCAAACAGAGCGTTAAAAAAAACAAGCTGCAAAGCCAGTACCGACACCAGGAAAAAGCAGCTGAAAAAACATGCTTTTAGAAGCGCTTTGCATTGGCATTAATGTTTAGCTGCATTAGTGTTTAGCAGCGTTTCTCTGCCCTCTATTTTCCACTCCCAAATTCAATTACTGCAGCTGTGCCGTGCCAAATTCCTGGTGGGCTCTGCACATGCGGTTTGCAAACATGCCTGAGCTCATCCTTACTCACCACCTGTTGCAGTTGGCAGCCGTACTGCCCTCTGGATGCGACTCGGGGATACATTTTTGTCACGGCCATGAAACAAAGCATTGCAGCTATAGCATGTGTACACACCTGTCTGGCTGCCTTTGTGGCACAGCACGCAAAAATGCATGTCAAGGTGTGTCGATGCAACTTTCCCATCATAAATAACATCCAAATGTTATAATTTTTACCCTTGAGGTGGCCTGTGCAGAAAAAAACACATGCAGTTCAATGTGCAGTAAGATGCAGCACAATGTGTTAAATATGTATGTTTTGTTTTTACATGTGTATGCATGGTGTGGTATGATTAAGCCATAAATGCTTGTACAAGGCCTCACATTTGTACATTTGACACCTGCATTTTTCTGCATATGAACACAGTTCTCTGTGAAGATACACAGAAAACTATTATTTTGTGCCTGATTTACATTTTTCCACATTACACCAGAGATGTGTCTGTTAGGGTTGCCACCTGTCTGGGATTCGCGGCACCCTTTGGGCTCCTTTTGCTAATCTCGTGTTAGTAAAAGTTTGGTGAGAGACGATTCGCGCTTTTTTAGACTCGTGGTTTTCAGATAATTTTCTGCTGTTCAGTTTGTGCTTGTGGGTTTGTATCTGCTCCTCAGTGCATGCAGCAAGCTACGCGTGACTCAGTCATTGTCTTCTTGTTCGTTCTTTACTGTTTTCCAGGTCGCTCTTCACAGGCCTTGCTGTTCTTCAGTGCGTTCTGTTACTTCGTTTTGAGCAGCCGACCGTTTTCTAGCCATGTTGCGTATACGTACTCCTCATAGAGTTCGTGCTGTGCGGGGGCTTGGTGTTGGGGTCCTTACCTTGACAAAAGTCCAGTCCATGAAGAGGGTGGGGAGGAGTTCATGGACCAAAAATTGGTTGCTCCAGCGTGACCAGTTCTGTCACATGCCTTTGCTCAGTGAGAACCGTGAGAATAATCCTGATGATTTCAGGAACTTTCTCCGAATGACGGACCCTGTATTTCACCGTTTGTTGGCTTTGCTGACCCCCTATATCAGCAGGCAGAATACCTACATGAGGCAAGCCATCACTCTGGAGCAGAGGCTAGTCGCCACCCTGCGGACTTGAAGTTCTTGACAGGCATCTCCCCCCAGGCTCTGGGGATCATTATCCCAGAGACCTGTTCTGCCATCATACAGGTCCTGCAGAAGGAGTATATTAAGGTAAGATTTTTATCGTTTAATATCACATTTTATTGTATATAATGTTTGCTAATATTTTGTATTTCTTTCCTCATTCCCTAATTACCATGATTGTAATATGCTGTGAATGTCCCCTTTGTCCTCATTCATGCTGGATTTTAATGTAATTATTTTTTTGTCCTTCATACATATTTGCCTTCACTTACCTCCCCAGCATGCTATCCTGGCC
The DNA here is from genome assembly GCA_037952925.1 of Lithobates clamitans. Taxonomy (NCBI): domain Eukaryota; kingdom Metazoa; phylum Chordata; class Amphibia; order Anura; family Ranidae; genus Lithobates; species Lithobates clamitans. The sequence continues at coordinate 10,410,547 of JBBGZY010000584.1, forward strand.
CTATATTCACCTCATGTAGTCACTTAACAATGTATTTTGTCAGCTCCATAGTAGTGCTTTACCCCAAACACCCCCCTAAAATGTTTTTAAATGTGATTTGTGCTTTAAATTCAGGCAGAGTGCCAGAGGCTTTTTTTGGGGTTCCCCAAATCATTTGGAACCCTCCCTCCCCCCAGGTCAGCTGATAATAATTCTCTATCTATCCTCAATCATCTATCTGCTGACTTTGCCAAGCCCATACACACTATACCCATCTCTTTAGTGGTCAGATTTATGGATGAATTCCCCAAAGCATGTAGTGCAAGGGTCTGCCTGTATACTTTCAAATGGTACTGTTTAAAGTTTTTGTATACTATTATTATCGTGATAGGTAATAGCAGAATTTTCAAATGTGCTCAAATGTGTACAGTGTGTATTTATATATTTGTATTATGACACTTATTACCTGTCCAGTGGGCTCTCAATAGTGTAACTAAGGAGGGGCTGGCCAAAGTAATACCAATTATTTAGGCATTCATCTCTCAATGAAGTGGAGAGGGTTACCTGTCCAAGAGCTCCCCCCCCTATAATGTTAGAAATGGCCCATGAGAGGGGGGAGGGGGAATATGATAGGTGTACCTTATACTTTGGTCTTTCAAAACTCCCTCAAATAAATGTTATCTTGATGTTGGCCAAGAATGTTTGTGTCTAATCTGCTTTCCCTGTTTATGTGCAAAATGACTAATGTTGTTTTTTTGTTTTGACTCCACAGTTTCCTTCCACGCCACAGGAATGGCAGACTGTAGCCTCCCACTTTGCCCAGTGGTGGGACTTTCCTGACTGCGGAGGGGCAATTGATGGGAAACACGTCCACATCGTCCCACCACCCAACTCGGGGTCGTACTATTATCACTATAAGGGGTTCAATAGTATTGTGATGTTGGCGGTGGTGTCGGCTACTTATGAGTTCCTGTATGTGGACTTGGGGAAGAATGGCCGGATGTGCGATGGTGGAGTCATCACCCAGACGGAGTTCTACAGGCGTCTCCAGAATGGCAGCTTGGACTTGCCACCTCCAGAAGACAATGTGGAAGGACTCCCATTCGTCTTCATTGCAGATTAAGCATTTGCGCTGGGGGACCATCTTATGCGGCCATTCCCGATGAGGACCCTCACCCCGGACATGAGGGTTTTTAATTACTGGCTGGCCAGAGCCAGAAGAGTGGTGGAGAACACGTTTGGAATTATGGCCAGCCGGTTCCGCCTATTTCTTACACCCATTCATATGGCGGAGTATAAACTGAATCATATAATCCTGGCGTGCTGTGTTCTACACAACTTTTTACGGCAACATTCTGCCAACTATGCTGGCTCAGTTGGGCCTGAGGCAGCAATTCCAAATAAACCAACCCTGACAACGCTTGAAAGTGGCCATCCTGGCTTGCCCCCCCTGAGTACCCGTGATGTCCGGCTAAGATACCTTGAATTCTTTGCGGGTAGGGGGGCTATCAATATGCCAGACAATGTCTAAAACCTTTTTCAAATAAAAAAAAATACTCAAATCTTTGGTGACATTTACTGCTTGTGTTTGTTTTAGCTGACCCTGACAGAAATGTGGTGAGTCCTGAAAATGGTGTGATTGTGTAACCTTACAAAGCACTGTTGGGTGTTATTTACTAAAGGCAAAGACACTTTGCACTACAAGTGCACTTGAAACTGCACTGAAACTGCACTTGTAGTGCAAAGTGGATTTGCCCTTAGGAAAATAACACCCATTGTCACAGAAAACAGCAATTAGAGCACCATAAAAGTGTTGTAGCGTTGAGACAATAATCCACACATTCTTGATTAACAATCTTTTTAATACCAGCACAATCACATGTGCATTTAGAAAAGGTTTTTTAAACAAACCAACATGTTTGTTGTATAACAATTTTTAGGGTTACATTAGAAAAAGTATAAATGTCCATTTAAGATAAAACAGGCATGTTTAAAACCAACAAGAAAGACATAAATCTTGAACTTACAAAGTTCACATTTGGTAGAACTTGAAGGCAATATCAGACATGAGTATTTACAAACTGTGTTTGATATTGCGTTCAGATGGGGTGAAGTCACCCCAGGAAAAGCCAATTTTGAAGATGCATACAAATTTACGAATGTCAACATGTGCTACCTGCCATCATGGGGGATCAAGGGACGTGTTTTGGGGGTGCAACCCCTTCCTCACAGCTACTTTATTAGTGAGGAAGAGGTTGCACCCCCAAAACGCGTTCATTGATCTCCTGTGATGGCAGATAGCACATGTTGACACACTGTGTGCCTCTTCAAAATTTGGCTTTTCTCCAATTTGTCAAAAAATGTCAAAAATTTGTAGCACACAAAAAAACAAAGAGATTTGGAGGGGTTTTAAACTCTCCCTAAAACCTCAATGATGTTCTTCATTTTTTGAAGAACATCATTGATGTTTTTCTTGATGTTTTTTCTTGATGTCCCTATTTCCCATGATCTCCCCAATCAGGATCTGTGCACTTTCCGAGGTGAAAGGATCTTGATCCACAACATCACGATCACCTAAAAAGATAGAAACAAAAAAACACCATGTATGATAAATATATATATAGAAGGGGGAGTTGGGACTTTAAATTAAGCACCCAAAGGTGCCTCCATCCCGATAATGAATCGAAACCAAAAGGGGAGTTGGGACTTTAAATGAAGCAAATGGATAGTGGAGGTATATATGCAATATAAAGATTTTTATTAAATAACATTTAAAACACATAATTCATCTTATATATGTACAAGGAACGTGCACAGGGCCTGAACATAATGTATGAGATAGTACATGCATAGTAACAAATGATCAAATTGGTAGACATATTGATATCAATGGCAGTAATCCCGATGCTGGTACATGCGTTCACATGGTATGTGTACATTCATCAAAACGTATATAAACAAATCATACAGTAGGATGGTTGTAAATGAATAAGTATCAGTCCGTATAGAGTGTGGTTGTAGCATCAAATGTAGCTTGACGCGTTTCGTGGGTTATCCCACTCGTCAGGAGCGGATGCGATAAATATACCTATGAAGTATATATAAAGATGTAGTGAACCGTACTCTAGAAAAAAACTATTATATTACATTATAGATGTGTAGAGAAGGTTATCCAACCGCACTCACCCACTCAGACAGTAAAAGCAATGCGGGGCAGCCGGCACAGGGTTAGCCGAGGACCACGGGAGCTGAGGCGGCATAGTACAGAGGTGCAACGTCAGGTGGTGTAGGGGCGTGTAGGGTATAGCTGGTGTGTCCATATAACAAGAAATAATAATGTGTATTCCATAGAGCAGGAGTAAATGGGAACAAAATATTAATTGTATGTATAGTTATAGCAATAGTATGTTATAAGTGATAATAGTATTAATTAATAGTGAACCCAGTATAGTTCCATAGGGAGTGATAGCAAGGTTGTGTGGTGCCAGGGATAGTTGAAAAGCCTATGTCTGTGAATAGTTTATAATAACATGGATCTAAAAAGATGTAGAAGACTGAGAAAATTACCAAGTGGGAAACATAGGCAGAATATTGAAGTAAAAATCTGCACCACCAAAAGGGACGGAAAGAAGGGGGGAGTATAAACCAAGGACAAGGCAAAAGAAAAGAATAGGAAAAAACTAACCCCATCGCTGCATCACAGCACCACCAGCAAACCAATGTAGCTGGTGTGCAATGACCTCAGAGGGAGACTGGTCAACAGGAGCAGCTCGCTTTAATGGGGTGTTGAATATATGCCCCCAACGCCACGCAAACGAGCCAATGGGGGGGAGAATGCCGCATCTGAACCGAGTGAACACTCAGCAACAGGCGCAGGAACTCCCCTATATGGATACTCGAGATGTTATGGCCGAGCGTAGGCGTAATGATGTCATGGCTGACGTCACACGCACAGCGCATCAGCCGTCACACGTAGCGTGATGAGCGTGGGGCACCCGCCCGATCCTCCTGAACACCGAGGGAGGGGCCGGTGAGCACATTGCAGCTCCCGCGATGAAGGAAGGCCACAGCAACACCCAAGTGCCAAACCATCCACACAAGCATAGAACTGGCCAGATGGGGAGAGGGTGTCGGGTATCTAAATAATGACAAACACAAGTCATGTGGGAACATCTAGCCAGTACAGGGAACACTGCATGTACAGGAATACCATGTGCAAAACTCAAAAGCAAAAATATAGAGAAACAGTGTAAATGAATATTCACATTGTGGATATGTAAACCTTAACATAAGGTACCCTATAAATGAGGGCAGACCTCACACAGGGATGGCAGGGGAGCACTGCCAATCCCATATATACAATTGCTTCCATCCCGGTATATATGTATATAGAAGGGGGAGTTGGGACTTTAAATGAAGCACCAAAAGGTGCCTCCATTCCGATAATGAATCGAAACCAAAAGGGGAGTTGGGACTTTAAATGAAGCAAATGGATAGTGGAGGTATATATGCAATATAAAGATTTTTATTAAATAACATTTAATGTTATACCCTACACGCCCCTACACCACTTGACGTTGCACCTCTGTACTATGCCGCCTCAGCTCCCGTGGTGAGGCTATGTCCTCGGCTAACCCTGTGCCGGCTGCCCTGCATTGCTTTTACTGTCTGAGTGGGTGAGTGCGGTTGGCTAACCTTCTCTACACATCTATAATGTAATATAATAATTTTTTCTAGAGTACGGTTCACTACATCTTTATATATACTTCATAGGTATATTTATCGCATCCGCTCCTGACGAGTGGGATAACCCACGAAACTCATCGAGCTACATTTGATGCTACAACCACACTCTATACGGACTGATACTTATTCATTTACAACCACCCTGCTCTATAATTTGTTTATATACGTTTTGATGAATGTACACATACCATGTGAACGCATGTACCAGCATCGGGATTACTGCCATTGATATCAATATGTCTACCACTTGGATCATTTGTTACTATGCATGTACTATCTCATACATTATGTTCAGGCCCTGTGCACGTTCCTTGTACATATATAAGATGAATTATGTGTTTTAAATGTTATTTAATAAAAATCTTTATATTGCATATATACCTCCACTATCCATTTGCTTCATTTAAAGTCCCAACTCCCCTTTTGGTTTCGATTCATTATCGGGATGGAGGCACCTTTGGGTGCTTAATTTAAAGTCCCAACTCCCCTTTTGGTTTCGATGTATTATAAATATGCCAGCATCCATCTCTTACCTGAGCCTGTGGTCGCAGACACTCACCTTTTGTGGTGCCAATTTCCACCACGTCTTCCTCCTCCTGCTCTGCGTTGCTTGGGTGGATTTCCCCTTCTTCCAGAGGTGGGGGGTCTGTGGTCACCTCGGATGATTGGTGTCCTCCGAGTCTTTTCTCCCCTATGTAACAAAAAATTGGTATACTTAGCACACAGATATTTGAGTTCCAAGATGTAGAATTTGTAGTGTCCTTTGTCAAGCTTCAATACTTTACTTGTTTTGTACAAGCTTCACAGATGGAGACACCCCTATAGTATACACTGGAGCACCTGTGTGGGCCCCCTAATAAAAAGGGTGTTCTTGTGTCCCACACTAGTGCCCCTGCATCCAGATTTGAAAACTGCTGCTGAGTGTCCTCTCCTTACACAGAATTTAGTTTGCATTTCATTCTAGTTACAAACCCATCTACACAACAAATTAGTTTCAGACAAGTAGACCCTAAAAAATGTGGGCAAATGCATATGGCCAAAACAATGGTGTTTTCTAGGCCGCATGAAAAATGTTTGATACGAATGAATAATGTGCCCATGAACATGAAAGTTGCCATTTTAAACTGTACAACAGTTAAGAAAAGCACATGGAGCAGCACGAACGTAATAAACATAAAAAGAATAGGAACACAGCACAACTACTTACTTTTTTGCAGCACTCTCCGGATCTTTCTGTACTGCTCGTGCACTCTTGATTTCAGGTCTGACCACCGCTTCCTGAACTGATCTTTCGATCGTCGTACCCCGAAATTCCGGTTCAGACTTCTGACCACTTTCGCCATGATCTTGGACTTTCGGGCATTGGGGTTGGGGTAAGGTCCATACTTCCCGTCATAGTCGGCCCTTTTCATTATGTCGACCATCTCCAACATCTCCCCAAAGGACATATTTCATGCCTTATATCGTCTACTTCTGGATCGGGACGTTTCAGGCTCCAGGCTTTCCTCCTCCTTCTCCTCGTTGGTGTAATTATCAGACACCTGCTCTGACTCCGCCACGTGCTCTTCCCCACTGCGACGAACGAGAAGGGGCGGGGAACAGACTAGAAAGAACGTCAGGGGCGGGCGGAGTTTCACGAATGCGCAGTGTCTATAAAGCGTAACACGCGTGCGTAGTACGTACGATCTGTGAGCGGAGGAAGGAGTAACGGAGGAGCAGATCGTGATAGCAAAGGTAAGATTTAACATTGGGCCTATACTGCTTCTAGTTTGAGGCCTGTATTTGCACAAGTTTAGAAGACTTTAGGCTGACATTAGGGTTTGTCTTGTGTTGTGTCTTGCAGTGAAAATTGATATCTTGAAAGATGAGGACTTTATGCCAATCTTCATAGATATGTTCAGGGAGCTGCCCTGTCTATGACAGATAAACCACCCTGAATATAAGAACCAAACAAAGAGGAAAGCAGCGCTGGATAATTTGTTGGAATTTGTGAAGACGGTGATCCCCACGGCAGACATCACCTATTTGAAGATCCTAATTGGTGGCCTGAGGAGCACATATCTAAGGGAGCACAAGAAGGTCCTGGATTCCCAGAGATCAGGAGCTGCAGATGACATATATGTCCCCAGGTTGTGGTATTATGACAGGCTGCATTTTCTGGCAGACTGAACCCAGGCCAGCACTCTCCACTCTTCCTTCCACGCTTCCTTCCCCCCCAGCTGAGGCTTCTGACGCCCAACCTGGGCCTTCCAGACAGCAACATGTGGAGGAGCCCAGCTTGAGCCAGGTATAGCATTCTTCTAAATATTTCTGGTTGTCCAATCAATGATGTTAACTAGATGTTAGTTTGGAGTATTAATTTATGATTGTGATTGATGAAGCCAAAACTAAAACCATGTCCCTTCTTCATACACAGGGAAGTCTCAGCCAGGAGGTGACCGGGCCAAGCAGGCTGCCTGATATTCAGGTCCCTCCCCTACACCTTCAAAGACAAAGTGGCAGGAAGAGGTGTAACCTGGAGGAGGCTGCCATAGGCCTCTTTTGGAAAGCTACAGAGGCCCTGAGAACCCCCCACACTGTGGAGGAGGACTTTGCTGGCAAAACTGCCTGCAAAATGATGCAGATGGAGGAGGGACAACGACTCCTGTGTGAGTTCCTAATTTTGGAAGCTCTCAATAAGGGGTTGAGGGGTCAAATACCATGTGCTACCCACATTTGTGACCTCACACATGGTCGTCCTCCTCCTCCTCCTCCAGGTCCTACTCCTCCTCCTCCTCCTCCTCCAGGTCCTACTCCTCCTCCTGCTCCTCCTCTAGGTCCTACTCCTCCTCCTGCCACATCTCCAACACCAGAGCCACAGCCGGGAAGGAAGCGTGGAAGGAAGACCAGAGAGTGATGACCCTGGGTTCAGTCTGGTCTGGCAAAATATGCAGCATCTTGTAGGACCACAGCCTGGGGACATAGATGTCATCTGCTGCTTTCATGATCTCTGGGACTTCTGGACCAGACTGCACTCCCTTATATATGGACTCCTAAGGCCACCAATTTTGCTGTAAAAGAATTGATGTCTGCCCTGGGGGTCAAAGGCTTCACCAATTTCTGCTGTTTCTCCAGTGTTGCCTCCCTCTTTGTTTGGTTCTGAGCCCTTAATAAAGGAATTTTGGGTTCAATTATACTTGCCTATGTGTGTTTTCCTTCAAAAAGGACAGTTTGTTGATGAGTAGGCAGGTACATTTCAAAAATACAATGTGAAATTAACAAGGGACACCAACACCAAACAATCTCCTTGAGATTAAATAATACAAGATATCAATGGTGTTGTGGTAACTTGACACACAAAACACACACAAAATATTATGGAGTAAAACACAAAAAAACACAAATAAAAAAACAGCCTTGAAAAAAATACAACCCCCCCCAAAAAAAAAGAAACAGCCTTAAAAAAAAACAAAAAAACAAAAAGAAATTTGGTCAGATGTGACAAATCAAAATATATTGAGGGAATCCCAATAAATAATAAAGAAATAAGTTTGTGAGAAGTCTGTGTGAATATGAGCAGCAAAACTACTTCATTCTTCTAGCATTATAAAGAAGAAGAGAGTGCACTGTATGAAACAATTTAAAACATTGCAGCGTGACGAAAGTGCTGTATCCATTCCGAACGCTAATTTTTACCAGACCGAGCTGTTTCGTCTCGGAATTTCTTCTGAGCATGCGTTGCACTTTGTCTGTCAGAATTGTCCACACACGGTCGGAATTGACGTAATCGGATTTTGTTGTCGGAAAATTTTATAGCCTGCTCTCAAACTTTGTGTGTCGGAAAATCCGATGGAAAAAGTCCGATGGAGCCCACACACGGTTGGAATTTCCGACAACACGCTTCGATCGCACATTTTCTGTCGGAAAATCCGACCGTGTGTACGGGGCATAAGTGTGTTACACTCTCTTTCACACGGCCCAAATCCAGCACTAACAATTCCCCCTCCACCCACACAGATGGGAGAGGAGATAGGGCTTGATCTGCTCCTCTTCCTCCCGCCCCTACCCCTCTGTGTCTGCCCACACTCCAATCCCTGGTGCTGTGCCTTAGAAAAGGAAAGTGGTGGCTGGAAATTTTGAAGTTCAGCAGCCTCAGATTTATCTGGATGAGAGGTCCTGACTGCCGAAGGGGTGAGTGAGCTCACCATCCATCCCTGTCTGTGACTGAAGTCTCCCCACCTTCTCTCTCCTGCCTCTGAGTGAGTACACTAAGGTAAATCAGGGTTCTCAGAGCACCCCTTACATCAGAGTTCCCCTTTACACCAGAGGCCATAGTGCCCCCCCTTACATCAGAGTCCTCTCCGTACATCAGAGTTCTCAGTGTTCACCCTTAAATCAGGGTTCCCAGAGCATCCCTTATGTTAGAGTCCCCAGAGTTCTCCCTTACATCAGAGTCCTGCCCCCCCCCCCCTTAAAGTGTAAGGGAACTCTGATGTAAAAGGGGAACTCTGATGTAAAAGGAGAACTCTGTGGATTCAGATGCAAAAGGGGAACTCTGTGGATTCTGTTGTAAAAGGGGACTCTTGTGCTTAACTTTATTTGATTAGAAATGTTATTTAATTGCAAAATATATGTATAGTGTATATATAAAAAATACATTGTTGTGCGTCGCTAAAGTGTTCGGGTTTGACTTGAAGAAAAGGTGGCAACCCTAGTGTCTGTCCATGTGTTTCTATGCACTGCAGCTTAGCTCTAATCTATGTCCACTCTGTCCAAAACCGAAAAAAAAATTTTTGCCTTTAGTTATACTTTAAAGGAAACCTACATTGATGGAAAAACATACTGACTGATCCTTTCCCCTTCAGGATGGAAGCCAAAGACAGACAGGCAACTAGTATTTTTAAAAGGCAGCCAGCAATGTCAACCACTATATTTCCCTTAGTAAAGGGATTCTTTAAAGTTTTATGCAATGTGCACATTTCCTCATTGTTTTTCAATTATTTCTAGCCTACTCCTATTCATCTGAATAATCTTGAAGTTTATAAACTTACTTTGTAACTTTATTTCCCTCAATTTTGTTTTGAAAACAAAAGTGCAGCTCTTAAGTGATGAAATTTTAATCTATCTATGGCCAGCTTAATATATGGAAGGGAGGTACTAATGGACAAAGACTAGGAGGTGTTTAGGATTGGGTGGTCATATGTACAGTATGTATATATGTGCCAAAGACTTTTAAACTTTTAAATACCACTAATGCTGCATACACGCGGGCGGACTTTTCGACCAGACAGGTCCGACGGACTTTCCGACGGACTTTTGATGGACTTCCGATGGACTTTTGAACGAACGGACTTGCCTACACACGATCACACCAAAGTCCGACAGATTGACGTACGACCGGACTAAGATAAGGAAGTTGATAGCCAGTAGCCAATAGCTGCCCTAGCGTCGGTTTTTGTCCGTCAGACTAGCATACAGACGAGCGGATTTCTCGTTAGGAACTGGGTCCGGCGGAGTTACGACATAAAGATTTGAAGCATGTTTCAAATCTAAAGTCCGTCAGATTTTCGACTGGAAAAGTCAGCTGAAGGTCTGATGAAGCCTACACATGATCGGATTGTGGCATAAGTCTTGTTTTTCAATTCTTTTTTTTTTTGTTAGCACAGTGTAAGAACTAACAGTGCTGGGTCTAAGGATGAACTGTAATAAGGATTTGGAGGCATGGTGGTCGGTCCAGACATTAGTGGTTAGAGGGAAGGGGGAGGTCTTGGTCATTAGATTAAGAAGCGGATTTTAACTGAAGTAGAGGCTAATACTTTAATTGAAGGTTCATTGATTAGTAATCAGTTTGGTACTGCTGGGTGTATTGGAAGCATTGTACTATAGGTTGAGTCTCAATGGGCATGGTTTGAATAAATAATTCCCAAACCTCAAAGAATTTCTGGACCCGTGATTCCTTATGTAAGGAGGCCTCCACCAATGCAATGCGGAAAACAAAGGATAGTTTGGCTATGGACAAAGAAGCAGTGGAAGGTTCCAAGTAGATCCACTTATGAAGGATGTCTTTCCGCACTACAATGGATATAAAAATGAGAAGGTGTTTACAGCCTCTTGAAATTTTGATGCCTGGGTTATTAAAGAGGCCAACAAGTACCCATTAAAGGACTAAAGGTAAGTAGTTTAATTGGAGTGTGGTGGCATAGTATACTGAATGCCAAAAAGTTTAATCTTGGGGCACACCCAGAAATCATGGAAGTCTGAAAATGTTTTCCGGTTAAAGTTTCTTACAAAGGCATGTAGGTACTGAAATTTAGCTCTTTGATGTATGTTCTCCATACCCCTAGAATGTTGTTAATTGTGTGAATAGGCAAGGCATAACTGCACAAGTTTTTATTTGCTGTTTGAGAGTCTTGTTAGCTTATTGAAAAGTTGTTAGCATTTTATTTATTAAAAACCAGCAATAAATGGGCAAAACTGAGATGGGGGAGTCTCTGCTCCAATTTCACTTGATGGCCCTGTAGCTTATAGTTGTGTGTTTCATGTGTAGCCACTCTGTCCAAAGCAGGATCTGCTTGATGATCTAAATGACAATCTAAATGTAATTTGCTTGGTGGTAAACAGTCCAAACTGATTAGTAGGTTAAACTCATTTGGTCTTCCTCTAAGCTTCCTCTAAGCTCAGTTTTGTCATTAGCATTAGAGGCCACAGTAATGCTGGGTCATGAATATTTATATTCCCTCTGAACAACCACTAGGTGGTTTATTGCCAGCACTGCATACTGGGGGAGAGCATAAATTTTTGGGGATGGTCTTGTAAGCTTTGGCCTAGAGAGGCTTGCTGTTTGAGTTGTCTGACCAATTTGGCCTGCAGCCTATAAGGGGCTTAATATGTGTTGGAGATGGGCCACAAGCTGTCCTGCCTAGAGGAATATTAAGAATATCTATAAAAGCCCACCTCCAGGGTATTGCGGTAGCCACCTTCTCCTCCCCCCCCCCCCCCACCCCATTATTTTAGGTGTATGGCCCTTTAGGAAGCCTCTCAGGAGACCTGTCATGAGATTTGGAAAGGAAAAGCTGCCGACTCATGTGTAAGCAGGTAGAGGTTACTGCTGCCCTATTGGGAAGTTAGGGGTCAACTGCTTTTATGGGTACTCTGTCTTGGTGGATTTTTCTTGGGTCTATCCCTCTGGTCCTGTGGACTATAAAAGGGACAGAGGGCCCAGATTTGTAGCTGCGAGATAGAAATCACACACACACAGGCTGTATAGGAGCAAGGACACAGGCATCCAGCAAGATGTAGGAGGATTGCTGGAACCTGCACTCCTACCTGAAGATGCCAATTCCTGGATTCTGCCAAGTATGGACTCTTTCCTATGCAGGTATGCTGGGGCAGCCAAAAGCCTGGGATAAGAACTAGGGATGTTAGGGAATATCTGCACTGTGTCCCACCTAAATGCACAAGTGGCTGTGTTGATGCTTAATATATCAAGAGAGTTTACTATGGGTTGTGAGTGTGGCTCAAGTAAAGGTACCCCATGTGTATGGAAGTGACCCTGTACAAAGCACCTAGCATAGCCCAGAAGAACCCACTCTGGGGCAGGCCTCTCATAGGACCCTTGCTTGGTGCCCAATGAGAAGGGAAGAGTGGGGGATGTGACAACTACACCATCACCCTACCCTTACATGTGTCTTTTCTGGAACCCCCCTCCTGGGTCCTCTATAAAAAGGACCAGTCTGTACCTCAGAGTCTTTCAGCTGGAACACAGCCTCAGTGAGCTCCCCTCCCCTTCTTCCTTGTCACTGGTATTTTTATGTAGTTTGTCACACCTTAATCAAAATGGGGGACTAATATTTTATTCATCTTTAGGTGATATTGATTGAGTCTTAGTAACTAAACAAATGATATAAGTTATTATTTAAGGTTGTAATGATGGTATTAAATAATACATTTTAATAAAATAATACATTTTTTAAACCAATAAAAGTGCTGCTTGCCAAAATATTTGTCCAAATTACTCAGTTTGCTAAGTCTTTTTATTTGTTCAGTTGATAGTGTTTATGTTATAAGTGCTAACTGCAATCCCAAGCTGGCAAGCGTCACAGCCATATTTTTTACTGGCAACCTTTTCCTGTCACTGGCATTTACTGGCAGGAGAAAAGTGACCATTTTTTACTGGCTGCCAGTAAAAATACTGACAGTTGGCAACACTGATGTTGGGTGATATGGGGGATTATTTGCAAATCACCCATATCTAGCCATGGGCTCTAGGATAAATGTCAGCCCAGCCTGCCACTTGGGGTACCTCACATGCATCTGAGGGTTGTGTTTTTTTTAATATGATAGATCATTGAAAGATGGTTCATAATAGTTGATTCAAAGCATTGATGCAGTAAGATCCTTAAATGTTTATTAAGCTAAATTATGTGTAAGAGCATGCCGCACATTTCAATAATATGCCTTCAATTAGTACCTATTTATGTCATCTATGTGTCATTTGCAGAAAAAGAATCAAGCCGCACTGTTCGTCTGAATGACACCACATATCATGGCTACATCTGTGTTCTCCTAAACAGAACCAATCCTGGATCATTTATGCTGTATTGGTTAAGAGCAAATCAACATGTTGCCCTACCTAAATGAAACATCCATTTTATTTAAAAATGTTAAGTAAATCAGAAACTAGGTAATTTTTTTACAAACAAAATGTAAGTGCAAACAAGAGTAATAAATTCAGATGCATAATTGCATAAAAAATAAGGTTTTTAATGAGAGAATTCTGAGAACTAATCAGGGTTCATTACTATCTGAAAAATATGGAGCACAATTATGGGGGCACTCCAGGCAGCATACAAAGTAAAATTATAAATATATAAAGTAAAAAGCTTTATATGTACCTGTATATCATATTGACTTTAAATGTATTGTTCAGCATTAATGCTGTAGCCAACTTTAAGCAAAAATGCAAGCAAGAGTTATGCCTCGTACACATGATCGGACATTCCGACAACAAAATCCATGTTTTTTTTCCGACGGATGTTGGCTCAAACTTGTCTTGCATACACACAGTCACACAAAGTTGGTTGGAAATTCCAAATGTCAAGAACGCGGTGAAGTACAAAACGTACGAGGGCACTAGAAAGAGGAAGTTCAATACCAAGTGCGCCACCCTTTGGGCTCCTTCCGCTAATCTCGTGTTAGTAGAAGTTTGGTGACAGACGATTCGCGCTTTTCAACCTCCTGCTTTTCCGATCGTTACTGCTCTTCGTTTTGTGCTTGTGGGTTCGTATTTCTATTACGTATTTGATTTTCAGTGCGTTCTTGTCCACTTGTTTCTGATATTCAGCTCCTTTCTGTTTTTCAGTGCTTTCTGTTAGTTCGTTCTGACCAGCTGACCGTTTTGAAGCCATGAGGACCCTCACCCCGGACCAGAGGGTTTATAGCTACCATCTGGCCAGAGCCAGAAGAGTGGTGGAGAATGTTTTTGGGATAATGGCCAGCCGGTTCCACCTATTCCTTACACCAATCAACATGGCAGAATATAAACTTAAACAGATAATCCTTGCATGCTGCATTCTACACAACTATTTAAGGAGAAATTCAATGAACTATGTGCCCTCAGTTGTGCCTGAGGCCGGACTTCAAGAAGAAACCCTGAAGGCGCTTGAAGCTGGCCGTCGTGGGCTGCCCCCCCCCCCAAAGCGCCCGTGAAGTAAGACAAAAGTGGCCACTGATATGCCAGAAACGGTTTAAGAAAAATTTTATCAACAATTTTTGAACTTAAACTGAAAGAAGATTTCCTTTGATTTACTGCCTGGGTTTCTTTTAGCTGTCTGCTAGATTCTCCAATGGGCTTTTCTTTTTGGACATTTTCTTCAATAATGCAAATGTAATTTATTTCATACATGAGGTGACAATCTATTCTTCAGCGAACTATTATTATGTTGTGGGTCTGCTACACACACCTTGTTTTTGTTGTTAATGTATGTAATGCATTACTGACAAAAATATTCATCATTTTCAGCACCATGAATGAATTTTGTGGTGTCATGAAAATGGCGTGATTGTGGCAAATTAGAAAGCATTGTGGGAGTTATTTACTAAAGGCAAATCCACTTTGCACTCAAACACTTACAAGTGCACATGAAACTGCACTGAAACTGCACTTGTAGTGCAAAGTGGATTTGCCTTTAGTAAGTAACCCCCATTGTCACTATAAACACCAACTTACTACTAAAGATTGTAGTAAGATTGTAGAATACCAGGGCCATCCGTGACCAGAAGTGGCTGCACAGGGGAACCATTTTGATTCAGTTGGTTGCAAACATGAATGCCAATGAGGTTATTTATTTTTCTCTGCTGGCATCTGAAAGTAGTAAATAGGCTTTGAAAGGATGGTCTAGTGACCAGTTGTTTGCCACTATACGTTTGGCTAACTCCCTGGTCGATCAGGGTTATATATTGTTTGGGGAGGTACAGCCTTTGATCAAGATCTGTACTGAGCTGGCCCTGCCCTGTATTCCAGAGGGCCGTGATGATTTCACTCCTCCTTTTGATATGAATCAGGTTGTATCCCTAGTATGGCTTTTTGAAGATGATCCAGCCGATTTTTGTGAGCACTACTCAGCCTGTTCCCCACAGGTTATTGCTGAGTGCATTGTGTCTGCTCAGTCTTTTGTTAGACAGGGAGATTTAAAAGCACAGTTTGTACAACCTATACTTTCAGCATGGTCTGACATGGTGCAATCAGCTCCAGCCAAACAAACCACCTCTGCCACCAAACACCAGCCTAACCAAATGTATGTTACCCCATCACCCATGTCAACCTCAGTTGCAGCTCCGTATACGCTGCTCCCAACCAAATACTCATATCCGGTCTCTGCTCCCTGTACCTATCCTGCATTCAATCCACCTGCCTCTTCTCAGCTGCCTACAAACCCACAGGAACTTCCCCCAGCTACTGTTACCTCCTCTCTACCATATCCCAATCTTTCTTTCCAGTCTGCTGCACCCCTCACCTACAGAGCTTCAGTGGCTAAGCCAAAGAAAAAACGAAAGTTCGTTTGGTTGTTCACTCTGTATTGGTGGTGTGTTCACATTTTCCTTAATAAAGTTACTTTCACCTATTTATGTCTGGTTCACTCTGTCGCAGTCACACAGTTCTGGTCACATCTGGTTTATGACATCGGCCCTCTTCAAGATGGAGATAAGAGAACGGTCTATAAAATTTACAGTAAGATATAAATAATTGCTGATTAGTGGAGAAGAAAGGAGGCAATGGGCACAGTGCTGCTGAATAGTGGAGAAGGAAGGAGGCAATGGGCACGGTGCTGCTGAATAGTGGAGGTAGGAGGCCCCATGGCACATGGGGCCTCCTACAGAATGCATGTTGTTGAATAGTGAAAAGACAAGGCAAGTGCAATAATGCTGCTAAATATAAGCGGTAGGAGGATCTCTTCCACCGAGCAGGTGGAGTAGGTGCTGGCCACATAGCACAGATTGAGACCCTCAGCTGCTGGAAGACAAAACGCCACAAACATCTCACATGAGACACCTGGCTAAAGTGTGTATCGCCCTTGACTTCTGAAGTCCCACCAAAGCCATTAGCTGCATGGATGATTATCGTGCTATGTATTTGGAGTGCACTTTTATGGCTAAACCATCCTGAAAAAGGCTTCTACATTTCTGGTCGATCAGTGGAGTGAGGATTTCTAGGCAGCAAGGGGAGTTTCTTTTGATTGTGAGGAAAACGTGGATATAACCTACTAATGCAGTTGCTATATAACCCATATGCTGATGGTAAGGGTTAGTTTTTTTGGGTGTTTTCATTTCAGCAAAGATTCTTCACTAACAGACTCAGAATTAATCAAATCTGGAACTTTCCTCAGTATTGATTATATGAACTTTTGTACATTATTATTTTTTCTTTTAATAGCGCTACACCTTTACCCCATATTTTTGTTATTGCACCCAACAATATTGTGTCAGCAGCTTTTATTTAGTACTCTTTGATAGCGCAACAAATTTGATTTGTGTAAAGTATAAAGGAAAGTAAAGAGCAGTGGACGGGGGGCACTGTGCAGCCAAGCGAGGGGGAAGGAAGAAAGAACATGGAGGGTATAGTAGCCAAGTAATGAAAAAAGGAGGAGAGCAGGAAATGGGGGCACAGCAGAGCCAAGTAAAGAGAATGCTCAGGAATGAGGTGAGAAGAGAATGGGCAATAGAGTTCAACCAGGTAAGGAGGGGAGCAGAGGAAGGTGGAGCACAGGACAGGCTAATAAAAAGAAAGCATGAAAGCAGGGGATGGGGAGGACACTGTGCAGCCAAGTGAGAAGGAAGACAATCAGTGTATAAGGGTGAGAGGCTGAGTACAAACCAGTAAGAAGGAAATGAGCAGGGGGTGGGGGCACAGTACAGCCAAGTGAGTGAAAAGGAAGAGAGGAGAGGGTGGGATAAGGGGTATAGTAGCCACGTATGGAGAAAGGAGAGCAGATAATGAAGGGTCAAGTTCAACCAGGTGAGGAGCAAGAAGGAGAGCAGAGGATGGTGTGGCACAGTACAGCTAAGTAAAGAGAAAGCAAGAAAGTAAGGGGCTGAGAGCACAGCAGAGCCAGGTGAGGCGGAAGTTGGAAAGCTAAGGATGGGAGGGAGCAGTGTAGAACCAAGTGAAGAGAAAGCAGGAAAGCTGGGGATTTTGGGCACCGTACAGCCAAATGAGGGGTAAGGAGGCGAGCAGGGGACAAGGGAGCACAGTACAGCCAAATGAGGGGAAAGGAAGAAAGCAGGGGATGGGTATGACGGTAAAACTGAGTGAGGCATTCAGAGAGCAGCAAGAGTAGTGGAGAAACAGAAGAAAAACAGGAATAAAAAAAAAAAAACCTAATTAGACTGTTTCGATATTTTACAATGTGGTCGGAGAAAAGAGACTGAAAGCCACCCAATTTTTTCTTTATGCCCTTGTGGTCAACTGCACATACTAAAACAAGGAAAAAAGACCTTAATTTTTGGAACTGTTGTGGAATTATGACCTGCAAATACCTTCTGTTTTAAGAGGGCTCCACTTAGGTCACTGAGAAAGCGCCACATTTATTTACTTTTAATTATCACTGTGTGGGAACGTATTTCGTGTTGGCAGCTACTCACTAGTGTTATTTATCGGTTTGCGCATTAGTACATTTATACTACAGCTTATAATAGCTGACGCTTAATTCATGAACTGGGTATAACTCATTTACCTCATTATTTTGAAGTCATAAATTAGTCATGCAATATATACAAGTTGAAAACAGTAAATCCAAAAGACACAGTGTTCTAGGTTACAGAAGACATCCTGCTAAGAATCAAGCTAAGGCATTTCAGGCATGTCAATATAACATCAGATCTTCAAAATAAGTATGCAGCTGGTGACATTACAATCATGTAAAGTGTTGATCTAAATTGGAGTATTTAAATTCACATTATATACTTTTATTGCTGTGCAGAAAATGTTTTCTTCTCTATAACATTATAATCAAGCTTATCAAAGTGCATATTAGAATAGAAGTGGGTATAGGGAGGCAAATGCATTAAACAAAAGAAATGAATTAACAAGATGTAATTTCAAATTATGCCTAAAAATTCAAAACCGTGCAAGAAGCACAATCCACACACATCTAATTCAATAGGGCAGTGAAAAATACATTGATGTACTAAGGGCATTAACCCATATCAATACATTAGAAAAATTCTCTGATGAAAACCCTGCAAACGGTACTGACATATGAAAAAGATATCTAAAAAAGTATTTATCATTGAAATCTATATTCCAAGCACCAGTAAATGGAATCTCCCACATTGACTGTTACTTACATTTCTGGGCACATGCACAAAGATTGAGGCATGCGCAGTAATATCTCTAATATCTCCAAGTGTTATATTTCCCTTCACTTCCTGTCCCATAGCCAAAAGAAAAAAAAAAGAAGTAAGAGGAAATCCCTCCAAAGTGAAAGGAAGCAACAGAACTAGCGTCCCTATTCGAAGATTCCACCTCTATTCCTGTTCTGATGTTAACCCAAAATTTTGGATTCTCTTTTACTTTCACTTTTAATGATAATGGTAAACAGAGAGTGTGAATCTACCCCAAGGGGCCACAGACAGCCATAAAACCTGACAAGAGTTTGAATCCCTCTGCACTTAAAACTAAAAAAAATGCTTTTAGTGACACTTTCCTATTTCTATAGCAAGGTGCCAGGACTTAACAAGTATCTTTGTGTCTGTCCTTATTTGTGTGAGACGGTTAAAACTTTCAAGGTTCAAAACCACCAGGTCCTTAATGTTTGAACTCTGTTCATGTGGTATCTGAACACCTGCTTTACACTCCTGTCATAGTAACCCACATTTTTCTTGTATTGCAAATAAATAATCTTTCTTCATAAATTTAGACCAAAATGTATTCTGTTGCATTTCTTTGGTGAAAATAACCCAAATCAGTGTATTATTTAGTATGTGTACAAGTTATAGAATCTACAATCTATGGTATACAATATATATTTGAAAATTGGTCATTTCTGATGTACTGACTGCCTCATTTCTCGAGGCCCTAAAATGCCAGGGCAATACAAATACCCCCCAAATTACCCCTTTTTGGAAAATAGACACTCCAAGGTGTTTAGTAAAAGGCATGGTGACCTTTTTAAATTGTAATTTTTTGTTTGTCACAATTTTTTGGAAAACAAAAAAAATAAATAAAATGTGTTGTTTTTTTTTCACAAAGTTGTCATTCTAAGTTATGTTTCACACACAACATAGGCATACTTGGAATTACATCTCAAAACACATTCTGCTATGCCTTACAAGTATGGGGATGTCACATTTGTGAGACCTTTTCACAGATGCATAGAAAGGCGTAAAATACAATGAGAATGTTTGGATTTTTAGGGAGCATAAATTATGCATCTAATTTTCTGACTATCACATCTTTGGAGGCTCTGGAGCACCAGGACAGTGGAAACACCTACACAATGACCCCATTTTGAAAAGCAAACACTCCAAGGTATTTTCTAAGAGACATAATGAGTCATTTGATAATGTCATTTTTGTTACCACAAGTTTTTGGAAAATGCAAGAAAGAAAATGTTTTTTGTTTTTTGTTGTTGTCAGTGACTAAGGTAGGAGAAGTCACTGATAGTGCTGTGTATGTAAATGTCCTCTACATATTACTATCTTCCAGAGTGAAGAGAATATATTTGTAAAGCAGAATACACATATGGATGTGACAGCGCACAGGCATTCCATGCATTACTGGTGTAGTAAAATGAAATAAAATCAGAGCTAACATTGTGAATGAATCCTTTTATTGACTATCAGGATTTTTATATGAGACAATGAAATATTACCTAGTACCCCTATAGTAATAATGTCCCCTTCATTGTAAATAGAGTATTACAGGATCATATGCCGTACAGTGCCATCACATGCCGTACAGAGTCATTACATGTTGTGCAGTGCCATCACATGCCGCACAGAGTCATCACATGCTGTACAGTGCCATTACATGTTGTACAGTGCCATCACGTGCCGTACAGTGCCATCACATGCCATACAGAGTCATCACATGCCGCACAGAGTCATCACATGCCGCACAGAGTCATCACATGCCGTACAGAGTCATCACATGCCGCACAGAGTCATCACATGCTGTACAGTGAAATTACATGTTGTACAGTGCCATCACATACCATACAGTGAAATTACATGTTGTACATTGCCATCACATGCCGTACAGAGTCATCACATGTCGTACAGAGTCATTCATTGCCATATGGTGGTATGGGACTGTATAGGAGTACAGTGACAGAGGGATGATTTTTATGTACAATAAAGGAGACTCTGGGGACATATCGGGGGTCCCTTTAGATGTGTGGGAGTTGTCAGTCTCCTCTCCTATGTACTGTACACAGGCATGTTCTATACACATAGCACTGTGTACATTTCAGAGAACAGACACAGGGCACAGGGCACAGGTCACTATGCTCCTCACCATGTCTCCTCTTCCCATATAACACACTGCTAGGTGTAGAGAACTTACCTGTATTCATTGGCTGGAGGAGACACTGATACAGACTTTGAATGAGTGAGGGGAGAGGGGGGGAGGGAATTAAGAGGACACAGGAAGGAACATCAAAGCCCAGGGGAGAGTTGTTGGAGTCTCTCAGAGGAGAGCTTGCAGATAACAGCCAGAGAAAGGTGAGGATTTTACTGCTTGTATTACACTGTCTCTGCTTCCAGGTTTCGGCTGGGGACACGCTGCCATGGAAACTGAGGCATGTGAAGAACGTGCTTGTTCTAGATAGCAGTCTGGGTGTGCACCTCTTCACCAAACACACCCACATGTCCTCCAGAGGGAGGGAGTGAAGGAGGGGCTGGATTGTGGAGATGTTTCCACCCCCTGGAAACTTTTGAACTGAGAAAGAACCGTTTCCGAGGTAGCATGTACTACCTATTTTGCATTCCTATACTTCTCCCTTAAGTTTTTCAAGTCTTTTTCAGACACTGGCTTCTGTAAGCCACAAGGGTCTTAGCCACAAGATCTGAAGGAGGACTTGCTAGTACTCTGCTTATGTATAAATTTGTGTCTGCATAGTGTTGATTGGTGCTGTGGCAGTCACATGGTATAAAAAAGGCTTTCAAAATATAGAAAATAATTAATAGCAACACCATTTTAAAGCTTTATACAAATCTATATTTCAAAGCAAATGTTTATTATTTTCTGTAATAACATGCTGTAGGTGGAGTTTACTTTGACGGACAATAGTTTTCACTTTGTTCACATTGTAAAGAGATCTGGAGGAGATTCTGCCAATCACAAACCGCACCCCCTCAGTCTGTGTCTATTGTGTGTATGCGTTGTGTGTATGCGAGGGAGCGAGGGAGAAGTGCAGCATTACCAGACACAGCTGCCAGCTCCAATGAGAAGGCAGGTCTTCCTGCTGGGATGGAGAGGAGGCGGTGCAGCAACAGGACATCGGGGGCTGATGCACAGGGCCCAAGTCGAGGGGGCAATCGAAGTGGCGCATCGGTGGGTGGATCCGGTGCTGATAGGCGGGGCCAGAAGCGGCAAAGATCCAGAGCATCCAGGCCCTCCTCGTCTGGGATGCTGCAGATGGAGGACAACAATCTTCTGCAGTGTGGTCGGAGGGCGAGCTGTCTTGCTCAGAGGAGGAGGGGGCGCAAAGTCACACAACACCGGTGGATTCTGGAGCAGCAACTGTTGGGGGCACTCCTTTTCAGCCTGGTAAGTCCTCTTTATTATCTACCAATTCATAGAGTGCTGCATTGTGTAGGTTGTTGGGGGTAGTGGATGGGCGTGGCAGATGGCCCACAAGTGGCTTCCAGGACAGATGCGCAGCTGCAAGACTTGCTGGGGGATCTGCGGGATATGGTGCAGCGATTTGCGGGAGGTAAAGGGGTTCAGCCCCGCAGGTGTCACTGTGGGTCCCACTAGGTGGCGGGTCAGTTGCTGACGGTGCAGGACGTGGTCAAGCGGGATGGTCGCCCCCACCCGGTCACGGGGTTCGCACCTGCCACTCCAGAGCTTACTGTATCGCCTCTGGCCTCAGTGTCTGTAGGTGCGGTGGCAGGGGAGAAGGCTGGAGCGTCACAGGAGGTCACGGGTAAAACGGAAGCTGTTAGGATTGCCGATGCAACAAAATGTGAGGTTTACGTGTGCTTTGAGGGGCCGTTGGGGGCACATTTAAAACAGGAACTCCGAGAAAATATTTACAAGGGTGAGTATGTGGAGATCTTCTCTTTGCTACCCCTAGAGAAATTTAACTTGGATAGGCTCAAGCCGGACGACACCAAGAAGGAGGATGAGGAGAAGCGGCGCTACAGATTGATTTCACAGACTTTCTCTAACTGGCTGCAGGCATTTGTCATTATGGCAAGCGTCATTGGGGAGAAGAGCCCGGAACAATGTTTAGCGCGCTTTTGTTACATGGACGCCATCGTATAGGCTCACAGAGTCAATGGGGGATCGGTATGGCTATGGTACAGCGAGCAGTTCCGGCAGCGTAGGGCTGTCCTTCCGTCTCTCTGCTGGGACCACAAAGACATTAGCCTCTGGATGCTCAGGCCCTGAATTATTTTTTTCCAGGGGGGGTGGTGGTGCATCTTCCCCAGGACAACCGGCCGGTAAGAAATGGGGTCTCTGCTGGTAGTACAATGAAGGATCATGTAAGTTTGGGGGGGGTATGCCGTTTTAAACACCAGTGGCGCCTCTAGATTGGAACTTATGGCATTTTAATGAATTACAGGTGCAAATATCCACTTACATCAAAGTTATAGAAGTCTGGCACATGTCCTATCCACACTGATGTGGCATCCATCCCAGTGCGATGGCATTGTTCCAGCTATTCGTAGCCTGGAGGAGGGGGATCCTGACCAGCGGGGTCTCTGGGAGGCTGGAGAGCTGAGGCTTGGTTAAAGCTGTGGGTTGGTGTTGGGATGCGGCGTTGGGCGCAATGGTGTTACTGATGGGTCACAATGAGCATGCGTACTGGCTAGTAAGGCAGCTCTCCAGCCTCCCAGAGACAATGCTGGTCAGGATCCCCCTCTTCTGGGCTATGAATAGCTGCAACAACGCCATCGCACCGGGATGGACACCACATCAGTGTGGATAGGACATGTGCCGGACTTCCATAACTTTGATGTAAGTGGATATTTGCACCTGTAATTCATTAAAATTCCACAAGTTCTAACCTAGAGGCACCTGTTCTCTTCTTTTTGCATTACCTGGAGTCTGCTCTCAACTTCCTTCTGAAGGCTTGCCCTGGTTTATGGACTGTTGCAAATTATATACCCCCCCATTCAGTCTCAGCCCCTCTCCATTCATACTAAGAACTTCATAACAAGGACTAAGCTGATTGACTTTTTGTTATCATACCTACTATGTGACAGCGCTCTATGTTTTTCATCTGGATTATGGGCCTCTCATGTTTTTTGGGGGGGCAGGCGAGCTGACGTTAGGCCTGATGGCAGGCAGCTGGGTATTTCTAGGCAGGAGGCGTGTATATTTATTGGTTGGGGGTGGAGCAGGGTCGTGCCTGAGGTGCATCGTTTTGCACGTCTGGACCGGCCACCTGACATTCTGGTACTCCATGTTGGCAGGAACGATTTAAGGGTTCGCTCCATTAGGGAGCTCATTATGGATGTCAAGTTTGATTTCCTGTGGTTCGACACAGCCTTTCCTGTCATGCTGGTCTTGTGGTCAGACATTGTGGCTCGGACAACTTGGCGCCTGGCGAGATCAGTGGCAAGGCTCAATAAGGCCCGCATAAAGGTAAATAAGGTGGTGGGCCGATTCATTATTCGTAATGGAGGCATGGTCATATGCCATATGGAATTAGATTTATGGGACCTGGGGCTACAGGATGGAATTCAGCGTGCTTTGCACGTGTGAAGGGGCCCTTAAGGGTAAGGTGTTTACCCTTGCGGGTAGTGGTGGTGTTTTGGTCTTTAAAGGTGTAAGAAAAAACATACGAGATGGAAGTGTTGGGTACTCATCGGTGGTATGTGCCCCTCTGGTGTATTCCAGTTAGAACGGTTAGCTGGAATATGGTAATGGTTGCAGTGTGGGTAATGGGTTGTCTCCGAGCTGGTGTGTTAAGGCTGGAGGCCTATCATGGAAAAAGGTCCCGCAGTGTAGAAGTGGAATATATTTTAATTTTGGGGTTCTGTCAAACACCAACAGGCTGAGTGACTGATAGTTTTGTTTTCAGATGTTTATGTGTTAAAGATTGTGAAATTTTAATATTTTGTTAATAAAAGGCTGCTATGGTCATTTGTACTCCAATTCCATGTGTGGTATTGTTAATTTTAGGTAGCAGTAAGGGGGGAGCTGGAGTACGAGTGGTCAGCAGATAACAAGAAGGTTGGGGACATCTGGTCTACACTGGTCATGTGTTACTAATAGTTTGCGCTAACATGCCTTTTAAAAAAAGATCATCCACAACAAGTGAGGTAATTGAAGAGGTGCAACATAAGAAAAAAGTAAATCTGTTTTACAAAAGAGATTAATTAGAGGCCACATAAAAAGGACTGGTTGAAAGCAGATCAGACCCTGGTCAGCAAAAATGAGGCCTGAAATTTTTCCGCTAACTCTGCAATGTCAAGTTTGAGAGTGAACAGGTGAGCGAACAGGCATGCTCGGAGAAAAAAATAGGTGGTGAAAACCAGGAAGAAACTGAAGAAATGTTAAAAAAAAGTTTAAAACAAGTAAATATAATATACCTTCCTATCTATTTACTAAGCCTAGCAAGATAAGGATTAAAAATAGTTAATGTTGATTGAGAGAGTTTCGTTTCGCTGTGATGTTCAGATATGCCCCTGAGAATTGTAGATATTTCTTTAGGAACTGCAGGACCTGGAAAGTCTGTAATTTCATGCCAATATGTGTTTTCCACATATGCAAAATCTGTAATTTCATGGACAGATATGGCTTTTCCTTCTGTAGTTTCAGAATATTTTATTCACCTTCAAATATCCTCTCTATAGCTGCATCTCTAAATGTGTATGTTATTCAGTACTATTAGAACAAGTTAATTTGTTAATGGTTGGAAAGATGAAAAAGCACACATCTGTATATATTCATGTGTTGGTTAACATGAGGAATCGGTACAACATCGAACATCAGTAAATGCATACAGTGGGGACGGAAAGTATTCAGACCCCCTTAAATTTTTCATTCTTTGTTATTTTTGCAGCAATTTGCTAAAATCATTTAAGTTAATTTTTTCCTCATTAATGTACACACAGCACCCCATATTGACATAAAAACACAGAATTGTTGACATTTTTGCATATTTTTAAAAAAAGAAAAACTGAAATATCACATGGTCCTAAGTATTCAGACCCTTTGCTCGGTATTTATTAGAAGCACCCTTTTGATCTAATACAGCCATGAGTCTTTTTGGGACAGATGCAACAAGTTATTCACACTTGGATTTGGGGATCCTCTGCCATTCCTCCTTGCAGATCCTCTCCAGTTCTGTCAGGTTGGATGGTAAACGTTGGTTGACAGCCATTTTTAGGTCTCTCTAGAGATGCTCAATTGGGTTTAAGTCAGGGCTCTGGCTGGGACATTCAAGAACCGTCACGGAGTTGTTGTGAAGCCACTCCTTCGTTATTTTAGCTGTGTGTTTAGGGTCATTGTCTTGTTGGAAATTAAACCTTCGGCCCAGTCTGAGGTCCTGAGCACTATGGAGAAGGTTTTTGTCTAGGATATCCCTGTATTTGGCCGCAATCATCTTTCCTTCGATTGCAACCAGTTGTCCTGTTCCTGCAGCTGAAAAACACCCCCACAGCATGATGCTGCCACCACCATGCTTCACTGTTGGGACTGTATTGGACAGGTGATGAGCAGTGCCTGGTTTTCTCCACACATAGAATTAAGGCCAAAAAGTTCTATCTTGGTCTCATCAGACCAAAGAATCGTATTTCTCACCATCTTGGAGTCCTTCAGGTGTTTTTTAGCAAACTCCATGCGGGCTTTCATGTGTCTTGCACTGAGGAGAGGCTTCCGTCGGGCCACTCTGCCATAAAGCCCCAACTGGTGGAGGGCTGCAGTGATGGTTGACTTTCTACAACTTTCTCCCATCTCCCGACTGCATCTCTGGAGCTCAGCCACAGTGATCTTTGGGTTCTTCTTTAGCTCTCTCACCAAGGCTCTTCTCCACCGATAGCTCAGTTTGGCCAGACGGCCAGCTCTAGGAAGGGTTCTGGTCGTCCCAAACGTCTTACATTTAAGGATTATGGAGGCCACTGTGCTCTTAGGAACTTTAAGTGCAGCAGAATTTTTTTCGTAACCTTGGCCAGATCTGTGCCTTGCAACAGATCTATCTCTGAGCTCTTCAGGCAGTTCCTTTGACCTCATGATTCTCATTTGCTCTGACATGTACTGTGAGCTGTAAGGTCTTATATAGACAGGTGACAGGTGTGTGGCTTTCCCGTCCAATCAGTATAATAAAACAGCTGGACTCAAATGAAGGTGTAGAACCATCTCAAGGATGATCAGAAGAAATGGACAGCACCTGAGTTAAATATGTGAGTGTCACAGTAAAGGGTCTGAATACTTAGGACCCTGTGATATTTTAGTTTTTCTTTTTTAATAAATCTGCAAAAATATCAACAATTCTGTGTTTTTCTGTCAATATGGGGTGCTGTGTGTACATTAATGAGGAAAAAATATGAACGTAAATGATTTTAGCAAATGGCAGCAATATAACAACAACAGAGTGAAAAATTTAAGGGTGTCTGAATACTTTCCGTCCCCACTGTATTTGACTGCCGAAAGTAATTCGTTGAAACTCTAATTAATGCTAACCGGTAAAATAAGCATAAATAGAAAGTCATTCTGAACCATGAGATCTTAAGAGACAAATTGATATCATATTATGCATTGCCAAAATAGGCCTTGCATACAGAGAGAAGGAGGAAGCGGCTCATAATTTATGTAACGCAGATGTAAATCATGGTCATTTTCTTGAGCTTGTTTTTGCTACTTCGCAAATCTGATATCAACCCCCATATTTGGTTGTTATTACGTAAAACTTCAGTCAATCGCTTAAAGCGGAACTACACTGCATCTTAGCACCACAAACAAAAAAAAATAATGCAATTGAATTATTTTTTAATATTCAAAGTAAACTTGCCCAATCATCCATGTCTCAATGCTTTATTTTGCTGATAAATCACTTAAAAAAAACACCCCTAGTATTTCTGGCTGTGGCCATCTTGAGTAAGGGCAGATAATTTATGTAGGGTTTTCTTCCTGGAATCCATCTGTCTTTAGCTCATGCATGCAGGCAGAAGGGTTTATTTAGCTGAGAACACCCCTCCTCCCCTCCTGAAGGCACCTGGGATGTATCACATAATTTGCCTAGGCCTGGAAACCAGGAAGTAACTGAAGAAATGTAAAAAAAAGTTTAAAACAATTAATATGATATACATTTCTATGTATTTACTAATGCTAGTATGATTGAGAGAGCGAAGATCTGCTTTAATTTCCATTTTCAGTAACCTGGTGAAGCAAAACAAAAGCCAGGATGTTAGAGAAGTTGATAAGCTCAATGCAGAAATAGATAGTACACAAGATGTTGCAGTGAAAGAACAATGCGGCATCATTCTGAAATATGTCAGAGAGAATGTCATGAGACGTTTTTCTCTTTAATCAATATTAGTCGCATAAATGGAGAAAGTTTGTTTGGTTTTCTGAAAGGGCATTTGGAATAGTTCTTGTTGAAAGTAGTGAACATTATCATGGGAGCTATAATGGAGAGCAGGTCCATATCAAAACAATGTTGTGCAGCTCTGTATACTCGTGGTGCTATGTTCACTTTCTTAAAGTGTAACATTTTTTTTTTTTTTAAATAACAAACATGTTATACTTATCTGCTCTGTGCAATGGTTTTCCACAGAGCAGCTCCAATCCTCCTCTTCTCGGGTCCCTCACTGACTCTCCTGGCTCCTCCCCCCTGCCGAGTGCCCACCACAGCAAGCCCCAAGTCATAAGCAGGCTCTGTTATCTCTGCCTTAAAGCCCAGGTTCACACTGAGCTGCGGGAATGAAGCCGCGTGAGTTCAGCTGAACTCACACGATTTCACTCCTGCATGTCAGCCCCGATTTAGGCGGTGATTTCACAGACATCTGTGCAGGTTTCTGGGGGGTGTCTATATAGTATGTCTGTAAAGGGGCGCATGTTTCCTGTGTTTAGAACAGTCTGACAGCAAAATGACATTTTGAAGGAAAAAACTCATTTAAAACTACCGCGGCTATTGCATTGCCGACAATACACATAGAAGTTCATTGATAAAAACGGCATGGGAATTCCCCAAAGGGGAACCCCGAACCAAAATTAAAAAAAAAAAAAAAAGACGTAGGAGTCCCCCTAAATTCCATACCAGGCCCTTCAGGTCTGATATGGATATTAAGGGGAACCCCGGCCAAAATAAAAAAAAAAAATGACGTGGGGTTCCCCCTAAATTCCATACCAGACCCTTCAGGACTGGTATGGATTTTAAGGGGAACCCCGCGCCAAAAAAAAAAAACGGCGTGGGGTCCCCCCAAAAATCCATACCAGACCCTTATCTGAGCACGCAACCTGGCAGGCCGCAGGAAAAGAGGGGGGGACGAGAGTGCGCCCCCCCCCTCCTGAACCGTACCAGGCCACATGCCCTCAACATTGGGAGGGTGCTTTGGGGTAGCCCCCCAAAACACCTTGTCC
Organism: Lithobates clamitans; assembly: GCA_037952925.1. Taxonomy (NCBI): domain Eukaryota; kingdom Metazoa; phylum Chordata; class Amphibia; order Anura; family Ranidae; genus Lithobates; species Lithobates clamitans. Next base: position 10,439,507 of record JBBGZY010000584.1, read on the forward strand.
CCATGTTGATGAGGACAAGGGCCTCATCCCCACAACCCTGGCCGGTGGTTGTGGGGGTCTGCGGGCGGGGGGCTTATCGGAATCTGGAAGCCCCCTTTAACAAGGGGACCCCCAGATCCCGCCCCCCCCTGTGTGAAATGGTAAGGGGGTACAAAAGTACCCCTACCATTTTACTAAAAAACTGTCAAAAATGTTAAAAATGACAAGAGACAGTTTTTGACAATTCCTTTATTTAAATACTTCTTCTTTTTTCTATCTTCCTCTTCCTCTTCTTCTTTCATCTTCTGGTTCTTCTGGTTCTTCTGGTTCTTCCACCGGCGTTCTCGTCCAGCATCTCCTCCGCGGCGTCTTCTATCTTCTTCTCCTCGGGCCGCTCTGCACCCATGGCATGGGGGGAGGCTCCCGCTCTTCTCTTCATCTTCTTCATCTTCTTCTCTTCTTCTCTTCTTCTCTTCTTCATTTTCTTCTCCGGGCCGCTCCGCACCCATGCTGGCATGGAGGGAGGCTCCCGCTGTGTGACGGCGATTCTCGTCTGACAGTTCTTAAATAACGGGGGCGGGGCCACCCGGTGACCCCGCCCCCCTCTGACGCACGGTGACTTGACGGGACTTCCCTGTGACGTCACGGGGAATGCCACAGGGAAGTCCCTTCATGTCCCGTGCGTCAGAGGGAGGTGGGGTCACCGGGTGGCCCCGCCCCCGTTATTTAAGAACTGTCAGACGAGGAGTGCCGTCACACAGCGGGAGCCTCCCTCCATGCCAGCATGGGTGCGGAGCGGCCCGGAGAAGAAAATGAAGAAGAGAAGAAGAGAAGAAGAGAAGAAGAGAAGAAAAGAAGAAGAGAAGAAGATGAAGAAGATGAAGAGAAGAGCGGGAGCCTCCCCCCATGCCATGGGTGTGGAGCGGCCCGAGGAGAAGAAGATAGAAGACGCCGCGGAGGAGATGCTGGACGAGAACGCCGGAGGAAGAACCAGAAGAGCCAGAAGAACCAGAAGAACCAGAAGATGAAGGAAGATAGAAGAAAGAAGAAGTATTTAAATAAAGGAATTGTCAAAAACTGTCTCTTGTCATTTTTAACATTTTTGACAGTTTTTTAGTGAAATGGTAGGGGTACTTTTGTACCCCCTTACCATTTCACACAGGGGGGAGCCGGGATCTGGGGGTCCCCTTGTTAAAGGGGGCTTCCAGATTCCGATAAGCCCCCCGCCCGCAGACCCCCACAACCACCGGCCAGGGTTGTGGGGATGAGGCCCTTGTCCTCATCAACATGGGGACAAGGTGTTTTGGGGGGCTACCCCAAAGCACCCTCCCAATGTTGAGGGCATGTGGCCTGGTACGGTTCAGGAGGGGGGGGCGCACTCTCGTCCCCCCCTCTTTTCCTGCGGCCTGCCAGGTTGCGTGCTCGGATAAGGGTCTGGTATGGATTTTTGGGGGGACCCCACGCCATTTTTTTTTTTTTTTGGCGCGGGGTTCCCCTTAAAATCCATACCAGACCTGAAGGGTCTGGTATGGAATTTAGGGGGAACCCCACGTCATTTTTTTTTTTTAATTTTGGCCGGGGTTCCCCTTAATATCCATATCAGACCTGAAGGGCCTGTTATGGAATTTAGGGGGACTCCTACGTCTTTTTTTTTTTTTTTTTAATTTTGGTTCGGGGTTCCCCTTTGGGGAATTCCCATGCCGTTTTTATCAATGAACTTCTATGTGTATTGTCGGCAATGCAATAGCCGCGGTAGTTTTAAATGAGTTTTTTCCTTCAAAATGTCATTTTGCTGTCAGACTGTTCTAAACACAGGAAACATGCGCCCCTTTACAGGCATACTATATAGACACCCCCCAGGTACGAAATTTAAAGGGATATTACACTTTTATTGTTTGACTTTAAGCATTATTAAAATCACTGCTCCTGAAAAAACGGCCGTTTTTAAAAACATTTTTTGCATTGATCCATGTCCCCTGGGGCAGGACCCAGGTCCCCAAACACTTTTTATGACAATAACTTGCATATTAGCCTTTAAAATTAGCACTTTTGATTATTCATAGACCATCCCATAGACTTTAACGGTGTTCGCGTGTTCGAACTAACTTTTTTCCTGTTCGCATGTTCTGGTGCGAACCGAACAGGGAGGTGTTCGGCTCATCCCTAGCTGTGACATGTTTCTGTATTCTAATAAAGAAGGCTGCAATATCTGCATCCCTTTGGCTGTGTTTAACCCTTGAGGTCAGATCAAAACTGAAATTACAGGTGATGTCTAAAATTTGATTTGTATCTTAGTTCTGACTTCCTAGAAAAACAGTCAGCCAATCACACAAGCAAGAAATTACTTTTCTGGGTGTGTTCTGTTCACCAACAGTGTACATAATGTCTCCAGGTTGCCATATTGCATTGAATTTTGCAGAAATGTTTTTCATTTGCAAAGAATTACCTTTTAAGAAAATTGGTGATACTAGATGGTGAAGTAAGCCAAGAGCACTTCATACTATATTTAGTTCCACTGTAGACCAATCAAAAGAATTGTAAACCACTCTACTCTACTGCTTGGAACACATGCTGTGAACCTGCTTCACGTGTTGACATTAAATAAAAATCTTGCTTATCTCATCCCTATTTAATGTATGTAAAGCTTCGATTTTGCTTGTCCACTTTCACACTAACTGCATATTAGAGCCGTAGCAAATGGGGAAAGACCAAATTCATGGGAGAAATACTTGTCAATAAGGCAAGCAGTATCCCACAGGAACATTCTATCCTGAAATTGAAAGCAATTTACTTCCAAATTAGTTCACAAAAAAAGAATGCCTGGAGAACTGTCACTGAAATCCCTTTCCAACCCACTTGAATGGTAATATCACATTTTCTGTGTAGTCATTGATCAGACAGCAACCAAACCTTGAAGAAGCATTCTCCAATAATGGAACTATGTCATATTTAGACTTTAAATGGTTTAGTCAAATAAAATTCCAATGCAAGCTGTAGCCCCATTGAATGATGATGATATTGCTAAACTTAAGGTTAACATTCAAAAGCAATTATCAATCACTAGAGAAACCATGCCATTCTAAAAATATCACTGATGATTTAGTTGAGAGTGAACTTTCTTACGTGTTGCTATAGGGTTTTGTATGACTGCAACTTTCAGTCTGCTGCATGTATAAACCTTTATGCAGTATTAAAAGTACTCCTAAAGCTGTGTACACACAACCGGACTTTTCCACCAGACTGGTCCGATGGAACAAATCCGTCGGACCAGCACTGGAACCATGCAGCTGCTCCAGTGCTTGTAAAGTAAAGGAAGATGTATTATTACTTTGATCCTCTCTGTTTTAGGTCCCTGCTTAGTACCGTGTGTGTGTATTCCTAAAATTATAATGCTAAACACCTTCTTTGTAGAGCCATTCTGTGCAGACACATGACCTCCCTTTGCTAGCTTGCATTTATTAGAGGGAAATCTCAGCCCCTCCCATTGTGCTCACTTACTCGGGAAGGAAATCAGAGGGAGGTCACAAGACATGATAGCAGGGCTCTGCAAAGAGCATCCATGCCCACAGCTGCTGGTCTCAAACGATACCAGTGCATCAGTAGTCCTGGAGGCAGCACATCTGGGATCTTATGAGGCCCTTGGTAACACCCTTTATAGGGGGTTCTCTGATACTTTTAACACAGGCTATGAAAGCGGATGTCAGGGCTTGGCACACTGTGGTAATAAAACCTAACCTGGTGAAAGCCATATGGTCCCCTAGTACACCGCTTTGGTATAATCCCAGGCTGAGGAAATTTCACTCTCTACAAGACCCCGGCCTGTGGGCCAGCAAGGGAATCAAATACTTGAAGGATATTTGCGATGGTTCGGGGTTGTTTACCTTTGACAGACTGAAACACAAATTCCACCTTAAAATTCTTTCTTTTTCAGGTTCCTGCAGCTCCGTCACGCCTTTGGCTCGCAATTTAAATTGTTTCAGCTCCGGGTGGAGCATGATGATCTCGAAACTCTGCTAAATGATGCTAAACTCTCTAAACCACTATCTCAAATAGACCGGGCACTGCTGCCATGCATTCAGGTTGGATTGGATGGGTTGTGGGACCTGTGGCGGGCGGAGGTGCAGGAGCTGGACAGCCAAGACTGGGAAGACGTGTGGAATTACCCGCTTCAACCACTAGTTGCAACTAGGTACAAGTTAATACAACTCAAAATCCTGCACAGAATATACTATACACCCCAACGCCTTCAACGCATATACCCAACCTCATCGGCTGCTTGCTGGAGATGCTCTAGTATCCCTGCTGGCTTCCTACATATATTCTGGGATTGCCCACATGTTCAAGAATATTGGAGGGAGGTAACTCAATTTATCCATGGATTGACTACCATACCAATTTCTCTAACAATCAGTGTCTGTCTCCTCAGCCTTGTGGAACAGTTGGTGTTAGCTAAAGCAACCATAGTACTAAAATGGAAGTCAGCCAACCCCCCCTACCTTGTCATCGTGGAAAACATTAATTAACACAATGATACCCCTCTACAAAGCAACATATCCCGAGGATGCCCCAAAAAATATGAAAAAATCTGGCACATGTGGACAGACTACTAGTCCACGACAGATGATCAGCCTGTTGGGGACTGCCCTGGTAAGATACCCTGAATAACTACCAGGCCCTGTTGAGTGTTGGAGTCCAGGCCCCAGACAAGTGAGTGGTGGTGACAGGAATAGATATCTCCTGCCATTATCCTACCATGTTAAAACTGGGTACTAGATTTGTTGTTAGTTAGATTTAACTATAGTTAGATATGTTTTGTTTTGAGATACACAGTGAGTTGTACGCTGTTATGCACATGGCTATGTGCACCAATTGGACGGGGTATGCCCCAATGGCCCTGTTTTGTACCTCCACAGTAAAATTTTTCAGTAAAAAGGATTTTCAAAAGGGCTCTGCAAAGAGGGTATTTAGTATTATCATTTTAGGAATACACACACACTGCACTGAACAGGGACCTAAAACAGAGAGAATCAAAGTAATTAATACACGTGACTTTACAATCACATTAAACTACAGTTGAATTCACCCAAGTCATTGTAGATTTTTTTTAAGCCAATGAAGATTGGTGTATGATTCCCAAACCTGTAAACTAGAGGCAAAACAGCCATGATTTCTAAACATTTAATGTTCCTTATAAACTTTATATTTGGGGTTGATGGCTTTCAATATCCAACATAGTTAGTATAAAAGTTCTTTAAATTTAACATGTTCCTACAGTAGTGGAAAGCTGTTGTGGAATTGGTATGGCAAGTAGACACTGTCTTTGCCTACTGATACTTTTTTCTCTTTGTGAAGTAAATGATTTTTAGTAGCTCAGACAGTTCTAACCGAGTTGTTTCAAATTGTATAAAGTTGAGTCTGTCTAAAGCTGCTGTAGGGCAACATCTGTTGTATCAAGAGTTTGGAAAGTTTGAACTGTCTTGACTAGTGACAGTTTTGCTTTTCCTGTGGTAAATGTCTTTCAGAGGCCCTCATTGTAAGAAATAAGCTCTTCCAAATTGTTTGGTTGTCGATAACTTTTGTTATAACTAAGCTATTGACCGCACTAATTGGCTTTCAACAGGCTGTTTGTTCTCTCTAGACTTTTCTCCTTCCGTGCTTCCCCTGGTTCAGCTTCTGGTGACGTCATCATCTGCGTTCCACGCCGGACCTGGCTGACTTCCTGGTGGCCACAGGACAGACTGCAGATCTTTTCTCAACAACTGCCAACCCGTGGAACAAGATGGACCAGATACCAGAACACACCTTGAGCTAAAGACACAGATGAGCCTTATTTTAAACTTCTTCTTATAAGTGCATTACTTGTCATTCTAATAAATCTTATTTAACTTATTGCACTTAGGTGGCGCTTCCTGTTTGGTTCCCTTGTTTTCCTACTTACAGAGCTGGCTTTTCTCTGAGGAAAGCTGCCGCCCACCACCATCCCCCCTTTTTTAGGACTTGCCATTTGTTCATTGTATCCTATGGACTCATGAACTGTGACTGTTGTTAGAAACACAGATATTGCCTGTTGCATATTAGAGGTACATATATCTTTGCGCTCACAGTTTTTTCCTTGTATATGATCTTCTTCTCAATGCCCACTAGAACTAAATGAGCCAATAACCTTTGTAATTGGGGGCAGTCCTGCTGCAAGCAATCATTTTTAAGTTTCCTGGAGCTGGACTTTAAGTTAAAGAAAATAACTGCAAGATGCAATTTTTTTTGTGTTGTGTTACTGATATTTTTTCAAGGTAAAAAACTCTTTTTACTCCCTTTAATACAGAATTTGCATACAAAAATGTACAATGAAATGTATAGCGGTTTTATGTCAATTAATGGCATCATGAATAAAGGCATGGTTGCTGGATCAAAACTTTAGTTGTGTCATGTTAAACATTCAATCTGTTGGTCAGGTGGTTGCCAAAATCTTCCCTTGTGGGCCCCAGTGTAACAGTCCACTCTGCTTAGACCTGTTAGCAAACCGTCTGTGAATGTCCTTATTAGGTATCTATAGCTAATTCTGCTCCCACTGGGGAAAGTTACTGTCCCTTTCTGCCTAGCTTAGCAGACACATACCTAAACAGTTCATTCACATTGTACAAGCCCTAGCACCCATGTGAATGAGGCCTTCATGTCCTGTGTGTGAAGGTATGATGGTGTCACCAGGACAAGAGGCAACCTCCAGAGGCTGCAACAAAAACCTTCCAGGCGTTTTAACGCTTTTTATAATGTTTTACAAATAATAAAATAACATGTTTTCATGGAGCTAGGCTAGCACCAAATTTTGAATCAGATATATTTATTCCTTTGTGAAATACAGTATAGAGTATGATTCCTGACTAGACGTCTATTAGAAAATATTACAATATTGATTCATTCCACGGCTACAGGGGCATTTTCATGTAGGCATAAGAAAGGTCACTGGTGTCTCCAGTTATGATGCATATTTCATGTCAAAGGTAGATGAGATTTTGGAGTTATTAGCTATTGCAGGCTTCACATTGAATTTTGGCCTATTTAAAGTCTACAAGCACATTCCCCAGGGCAAAGGCTGGAAAACAAAATAAAATGACATAACCTCATCATGTCTTGTCTAAGTGGTTTTCAATTTAAATCCAGAAAGTTGCACAGAAACCTAAAATATTTTAGTTTTTGAAGACCTTCTTTGCAAGTGCATGTTCCAATTTTTATATAATTTGCTATAATTGTGCTACAATAATAACTGTAGTGATAATAATAATAATTTCCTACAATAATAATTGTGACATTACATGAAATTAGTTTTAGAAGACTGCCAGTGGCTGATACGCTCAAATGAAAACTCCAGCCTAGAAAAACAATCACCAGTCAGCTTATATAATGTCAAATTTGTGGACTTTGTTTTTTTCTAATTGTAAGCTATAGAAGTGCCTGTAATAGAAGATGGAAATTTGGGACTTTAAATGAAGCACACGGTTATAAGATGGTAAAAAGCACTATATAATTTCATGTTTATTGGTACATATACACATGTTGAATCATAACAAAATACAGTGAATAAATAATTTTGCTCATTAGTAACACATGATACATGTATATACATTCATATCACCTCACCACTGTGGTGTGGGTGGTGTTGGTTAGTGACCTACACCTCTCTATGTAATATAAGGAAATACATTGATGGAGGGAAGAGGGAAGGGGGAGAGATAATCTCCCCCTGGTTACTCACAAGTCAGCTATTGGTTCCAAATGGGGTGCTGAGAACTGAAGACATGATGGGAGACTAATCTCTGGGAGCTGTGGTGGTGGCCAGCGGCACGAAAACAACGAAAAAAATTAGAAAACAATAAAAGTACCTGCTTGCAAATCTCTGTCTAGAAGTTGAGAGAAAAGTGTGTGCTGCTGTGCCGCCTGTGCTGTAGATTTGGACTTTATTTAATCTCCTTTTCCTTTGTGTATTCACTGTTATTGTGTTTAAGCTCTGACAATGTTCAGTCCTGACAGGCACATACACCTCCTCCTCTCCTTCTTACCTCACTTTAACTTACAGCTTTCTGACCATTCCTAAAAGTAAAAGTCATAATTTTTCTACATAAGGCATAGCATTTAGAAATATATTACTTTTCTGACCACATGATCCCTATAGGAATTATAAGCATATAATGTAATCTTAACTGATATATCTTACAAATGACACCTGTTAGTATAATCATTTCATAGATAATCATAATCCTGATATACAATTTATTTTTTATATATGTATACACACTCACTGGCCACTTTATTGGGTACACCTGTTCAATTGCTTGTTAGCACAAATGGCTAATCAGCCAGTCATCTGCCATCTTTGCCATTGAATATGAATACATCAATGCTTCATGTAATAGAAATACAATTATTACATAATTATTATAAAATAAAGTAATAGCTATTTGAAAATATCTTATTACAAAAAAAGTATTCAAAATACAGTGGACTCTTCATTGAAGAGAAACTGTTAAATTGTAAGCTCTGAGGAGCAGGGCCCTCCTAACACTCTTGTATTGAATTGTATTCTTGCTGTATTGTCTCCCTTGTAAAGCACTGTGCAAACTGTTGGCGCTATATAAATCCTGTATAATAATAATTATCCTGTAACTTTTTTTGGAAAGCACTTGCAGTTCTCAATTACACCCTCTAGTAAGTCATATTATAGGCTTATATTATTACAATTAGTAGTTTTTAGATATAGCACATTTCCGTATATACTCGAGTATAAGTCGAGTTTTTCAACACATTTTTTTGTGCTGAAAGTGCCCCCCTCGACTTATACTTGAGTCAAGCACTTTTCTGCAGCAAAAAATTTCATTTTCCGAACCGACTTTGGGGCCCCGTATCTCAGGGCCACTTGGTGCTAGGATCCCCAAATTTGGTGTGCAAACCCAGTGGAATTGGCACCACAACATATCTAAAGATGGAGTTCCTAGCACTAAGTGGCCCCGAGATACAGGGCCCCAAAATCGGTTCGGAAAATGTCATTCTCTGCTGCAGAAAAGTGCTTGACATTTTCTGAACCGAGATACAGGGCCCCAAAGCCGGTTCAGAAAATGTCATTCTCTGCAACAGAAAAGTGCTTGACATTTTCTGAACTGATTTTTGGGGCCCTGTATCTCGGGGCCACTTGGTGCTAGAAACCCCAGCTTATGATATTTTATGGTGCTAGTTCCACTGGGTTTGCACACCAAATTTGTGGTTCTTAGCACTAAGTGGCCCCAAGATACGGAGCCCCAAATTCGGTCAACTGTGTCCATCTGCAGCAATCTCATTTTGGGACCATTTGGGTTCAGAGACCCCAAATGTTTGGCTGCAGCTAGGGGGCATCTAGGAACCCTTAACTACTGAGTTTGAAGTTCGGGGGATCTATCAACATTATATATGAATATATACAGTAATGGTTATTTAAGGGTGGAAAAATATACAGAATATTCTATTTACTAAATGCTCATTTATATTACTTACTAAATTCTCTCTTTGTGTAAAACTTTTTTTTCAATATACAGTATAATATTAGACATTTTTTTTTTTTTTATATAGTTTTCGTTTATAGTGTTGCACTTCTCCTGCAAAGAGCCATTAATACAATGACAATAATCAAAATTGTATTTAAAGTTTAAGTTTAGATTTTGATAATGCTTGCATTTTTAATTGTGTTACATTTATTTTTACAGTGATTTTTTCACTATACCCTTTTTCACTATATATTAATATGGTTCTAAAAGCGAAATGTTTTTTACCTTGATGCATTCAATGCAGGTAAAAAACCTTTCAATACCAGTGCTCTCAGCCTCCCTCCCTAACATTTACCTAAGTCCTGTACCGATCCAGTGCCGTCCCTGCTTTGGTTCTCCTCTCCCCTCTCCCATGCTGTCACAAGCTTGGCTGAGAGCAGTGGAAGTCATCGGCTGCTGCTGCTGTCAGTCAAATAATGAAAATAGGGTGCGGGGGATGGGCAAACAGCACTGTGTGTGTCTTTAGATACACACTGCCTGGCTCGGGATTGAGCCCGCACAAGTGCCCCCATAGCAAGTGGCTTGCTATGGGGGAACTTGGAAGGGAGGATGAGCTGGGAGCTCTGGCAGGGGACCTCAGAAGAAGATATTCATGAATAAGAGCTTTTACAATCTCTTTATTTTCAGATTATATATTCATAAACTCAGTATGCCCAGTTGCTTGGTTTCAGGTTGCACCTTTTCTTAAAGAGGAACTACAGTCTGCTCACATAATTTGTAATAAAAACATCTTTGCCATTCTGAAGCTTCCCTCCAACCACTTTGCATTATATTTTATATATACTGTGATTCTGTATTCGCCAAATATGCTGCAGAAATCTCCCTCCACAGAGTCTGGCTGCAACCATTTTAACTGTGGGCAGCTGAAGCTGCTGCCTGTTCACTTCCTGGATTTACACAGGCATACCTCCAGCTCTGCAGCTCTCATTCATCCTCTTACAGACCTGAAGGGTCTGGTATGGAATTTAGGGGGAACCCCACGTCATTTTTTTAAAAAATTTTGGCCGGGGTTCCCCTTAATATCCATACCAGACCTGAAGGGCCTGGTATGGAATTTAGGGGGACTCCCACGTCATTTTTTTTTTAAATTTTCGTTCGGGGTTTCCCTGTGTTGAATTCCCATGCCGTTTTTATCAATGAACTTCTATGTGTATTGTCGGCAATGCAATAGCCGCGGGTAGTTTTAAATGGAATTTTTCCTTCGAAATGTCATTTTGCTGTCAGACTGTTCTAAACACGGGAAACATGCGACCCTTTACTGGCATACTATAGACACCCCCCAGGTACGAAATTTAAAGGGATATTACACTTTTATTGTTTGACTTTAAGCATTATTAAAATCACTGCTCCTGAAAAAACGGCCGTTTTTAAAACTTTTTTTTGCATTGATCCATGTCCCCTGGGGCAGGACCCGGGTCCCCAAACACTTTTTATGACAATAACTTGCATATAAGCCTTTAAAATTAAACTTTTGATTATTTGTGTTCGTGTCCCATAGACTTTAATGGTGTTCGCGTGTTCGAGCTAACTTTTTTCCTGTTCGCATGTTCTGGTGCGAACCGAACAAGGGGGGGTTCGACTCATCCCTACCGATGGTCATAGAGATTACCGGCGACCATCTGGTCACCCAAAATCTTTATGGTCGTCATCCAGCTGTGGCACCCAATGGCACAGGAGAGCCCAGGGAAGCACCGGATGGCGGTGGGAGGAGGGGGGATGTCCCCTCCCGTCGCTTGTAAGAACGATCAAGCGGCGGAACTGCACAGAATCGCCGGTTGAAAACAAGGATATCTGAATGATGCCTGTAGCTACAGGCATCATTCAGATATTCCCACTGAAAATCAAGAATGTCTTATGACGGCCTTGGGCTGGAAGTGGTTAAAAGATAATGTTGTGTCACACTAACGTCAATATGTCTTTTACAGTCATTTAACCCACCATGGGCTGCAGAGAATTCACTGCTGCAAACAGTGCAGCGAGCTACACAGTCATTGTTTTTTACCCCTATTATGCATGGGTACACTAGTGTAGTCTGGGCTGAAGTGCATAGTTCTTTTTTCTTTATTCTGCTGTGATGGTTCTGCACTGCCATTGATAACCCTGGCCCTGCCTGTGTAGTAACTCTGGCACCAGGCTGTTGTAACAAATTTATATATATATATATATATATATATATATATATATATATATATGTATATATATATATATGTATATATATATATATGTATATAAGAATAAAAATTGCTGATGGCCCCTGTGGACACCTGCTAAGTATGATCCCCGTGGACGTCATCTGCTGATTAAATGGCCCCTGTGAAGAGAATGTGGCCCCTGCTCAGACTTGTGCTGTGACTCACTGCTGTGGGATCATCCTGAGTGACACATGATGATGAGTGAGATGAGAGATGTGGTGAGAGAGTGACACACAGTGATGCTCAGCGTTACTATGTCACTCTATACACACTCTGCAGAACTCACACACTCTGGAGGACCAGCCTGTGCATACCAGAGTCAGTGTGACTCCTCTCTCCTCACACAGACTGGTCTTCCTGGCAAGGGGAAGACATCTGACATAGATGACTCATCAGCCACTGGGCGGGTTCGCACTGCTGGTAGTTGCAGACCGTTGCACAATGAGTCTGTCTGCCAGCTTACAAACAGCGGACTCTCTGTCACACCTGGCTGCACACCCCACCGCAATCCTCGCATGACGGTGATGCCATGGATCTGATCTGCCGCCCGCCGAGTGAATGGTAAGGCCACAGCAGGTGCCCGAGCTGCTGTGTGGCTCCAGGCTGAGTGCCAGTGCAGGCTCAGCCGGGAGATCGGGCTGCACTCATGGTCGTCAAATGCGGGAGTATCCCGCGAGTCACGGGAGACTTGAGATGTCTGCTATATCAACACTCTTCACTAGGGCTAAAACAAGGCCTAACACACAGGCCTATAATAGTTTACAGCCCATGCAGAACTCCATTGCTGCTACACGTGTGCACATTTGGTGAGTCCTATACACAACGATCCTCCATGGCAGGGGATAATCCTTGCACAGGGCACTGTGTCTCCTCTGTGGTTACAGGATAGGGTACAGATAGTCTGCTGGACACCTAAACACCCATATGACTTGAGGGCCCATGTCACTTGCCATGGGTTGCATAGAGAGGATCAGCTCCCCACTGACAAGAAGGAGACCTCTTCCCCTGTCCACTGCACCTGCCCCATCCCAACCAGGTTTACCCTGGACATGTTTCTCTGGGAACCCATATCCCACTGTGTTTTTCTTCATGAGATGCACCAATCTAACTGTTAGCCTAACAGGGTACTATCCCAATTTACATCACCAACAGTAACAGGAATCCACCCTGCTCACTTCAAAGCAGCCACGAGCTCTATCCAACTCCATTTTATTAAAGTGAATGTAAACCCTCACATATGCCCAGTGAAGTGAACAGTCTCAGATTATACACAGAGATGAAACAAATCTCCCTTCATATGTTTTACATGTAGATCGCCTGTCTTCACCTTTATATACTGTTTAGAAAGTGCACGTCCTGTTAGAATTTTCTCTTCCTAGTTCCCCTGTAGGAGTGGATTATTGCTAGACACTGTGAGACAGCTGATTGGAGGAAAGGCACACACCCCCTCCCCACACATGCAGAGGTTGCCTGTGAATAGTTTAGCTTTGTGCTAATCTATTAATAGCAACCTCCCCCAACACACACTTCAGACTCCCATCTCAGAGAGCTTGTCAAAAGTTATCAGGCTGATAATATGATAACAGAAGAACAGAACAGGACAAAGCTACAGAACATAGTTCTTTGAAGAGAGATAACAAAACACTGCAGATATATGCTCAAATTTCATGAGTCAGGTTTACATCCACTTTAAATGTAAAGTGCACTGTCAAAACTAAATGTATAAGTTCAGAGCCTCCAATCTCAGTTGATGCCTATTCAGGGGAAACGTATAGGACAAGGAGCTAGCAGTGTGATGTTTTAGAGCACAGACCATACTGCAGGCAGTCATGCTCACACTATTGCACTATTTTATCTAATTTTTTGTAAGTACAACTTTTTATCTGTTTAAAAAGTTAATGCACTATGAGCTTTTTTCTACCTCTCCAACACGCTTATTTTTGAGAACTTCAAGCCGGTGTTTAATGTGAATCCCAGCGACTGATCATAACTAGCTGAATTACCCTAGTGGGGATACACACACAAGGATCCTGTTTGGATATCTTCAGCAGCAGGTGGAGTCAGTGTTCAGCCTGAGTTCCAGGAAGTGATCTGATTTCCTAGTGTGGAGATACACACATATAGATCCTTTTAGGATCTTTGAATCTGGTAAGCTGACATCTATTTATTCCTCAGCATGGTGGTGAAGTATTTTTGGATATGTTTGCACTTAACCTTTATGCTGCGTACACACGATCGGATTTTCCGACAACAAATGTTCAATGGGAGCTTGTTGTCGGAAATTTCGACCGTGTGTATGCTCCATCGGACATTTTTTATCAGAATTTCCGACAACAAAAGAGAGCTGGTTCTCAAATTTTCCAACAACAAAATCCGTCGGAAATTCAGAGCGTGTGTACACAATTCCAACACACAAATTTCCACGCATGCTCTGAATCAAGTATGAGACGGAAGCGCACGGTCTGGTAAAACTAGCATTCGTAATGGAGATAGCACATTCGTCACGCTGCACATTTTTAAATCTTTTAATGCAGTGCATTCTCTTCTTCTTTATAATGCTAGAATAATGAAGTTGTTTTGCTGCTAATATTCACACAGAGTTCTCACAAACTGATTTCTTTATTATTTTTTGTGATCTCATGAATAATGTTTTTAATTTTTTTTTCGTCAGATCTCCATAAAAATGTTTTAAATTTATTTTGATCTTTTTTTGTAATTTTTTGATGAAGATCTCCTTTTTTTTTTTTTAGTGATCTACTTTTTTTTATCAAGATCTCCTGGTTTTTTTTCTACTGATCTCCATAATATTTTTTGTTGTTTTTGATGTTACCACAACACCATTATTATCTTGTATTTTTTAACCTCAAGGAGTTTGTTTGATGTTGGTGTCCCTTGTTAATGTGACATTGTCTTTTTGAAATGTACCTGCCTACTCAAAAACTGTCCTTTTTGAAGTAAAACACATAGCCAAGTATTTGTGAACAAAAAATAGCTATTTATTATGGGTCATAACAAAATAAAGAGGAAGGCAACGCTGGATAAACTGGTGAAATTGGCGAAGCCTTTGTACCCCAGGGCACACATCAACTATTTTACAGCCAAAATTGGTAGCATGAGGAGTCCATATAATAGTGAGCACAATCCGGTCCAGGACTCCAAGAGATCAGGAACAACCGCATATGACATATATGTCCCCAGGCTGTGGTCTTACAACAGCCTACGACTTTTGTCAGACCAGACTGAACCCAGGCCATCACTCTCTTGTCTTCCTTACACGCTTGCTTCCAAGCTGTGGCTCTGGTGTTGGAGTTGTGGCAGGAGGAGGAGGACGATGGTCAAACTCACACACCTGGCTTTGGCTTGTGAGGTCGCCCCTCAACCCCTTATTTAGGTCTTGTATGATAACTTCCTCATAGAAGAGGCATTGGCCCTCCTCCATTTCCTGCATTTTGCAGGCTGCCATGCAGGCATAGTCTTCTTGAATATTGGGGGGGGGGGTTCTGAGGGCGGAGTAGCCTTCAAAAATAGCCCAAGTGCTTCCTCCTCAAAGTTACTCCTCTTCCTGGGCCTTTTTTTTTGGAAGGCGGAGGGGGCAGGCTAATGGGCCCGGCGACCTTCTGGCTGCCATTTACCCCGCCACCTCCTGGCTGCCACTTTCCATGGCCTCCTCCTGGCTGAGACTTTCCTGTGTATGAAAAAGGGACATAGTTTTAGTTTTTGGTTCATCAATCACACACAATTTTCAGCTCATGACTGTTGCAAATTGAATGTTAACAAATAGAAAAGACTATCATTCTGACCCCAGCATTTTTCATTCTTGACCCAATCATTTGTGGTCACTACTGTCTATTGATATGTAAAACACTTTGTTAAATCAGAAATTAGTGATCAATAATAACATCTAGTTAACATCATTAATTTTTGGACAAGAAATATGTTAAATAATGCTATACCTGGCTCAAGCTGGGCTCCTCCACATCTTCCTGGTTGGAAGGCCCAAGTTTGATGTCAGAAGCCTCAGCTGGGGTGGAAAGAATTGTTGAAGGTAGAGTGGAGAGTGCTGGCCTGAGTTACCTCTGGTCTGCCAGAAAATGCAGTCTGTCATAGTACCACAGCCTGGGGACATGCATGTCATCTGCTGCAGCTCCTGGTCTCTGGGAATCTTGGGCCTTCTTGTACTACCTATTATAAGTGCTCCTCATGCCACCAATTGTGGCCTTCAAATAGTTAATGTCTGCCGTGGGGATCTGCGGCTTCACGAATTCCAACAATTGATCCAGCGCCACCTGCCTCTTTCTTTTATTGTTATAAAAGGGGCGGTTTACCTGCCACAGATAGGGCAGCTCCCTGTACATATCAATGAATATGGGGATAAAGTCCTGATCATTCAATAGATCCATTTTCTCTGCAAGACACAGCACAAGACAAACCCTAATGTCAGGCTAAACTCTCATAATCTTGTCCCAATATAGGCCTCAATCTATAAGCAGTATAGGCCCAAGTTAAAATTGTACCTTTGTTATCACAATTGGCGTTTCCGCTACTACTTCCTCCGCTCACAGATCATACGTACGACACACGCGTGTTTCGCTTTATATACACTGCGCATGCGTGAAACTTCACCCGCCCCTGACCTTCTATCTAGTCTATTCCCCGCCCCTTCTCTTTCTGCGCATTGGGAGAGCACATAGCGGAGAAAGAGCAAGTGCCAGTACACAGCAGCTGCAACAACAAAAGCCCGGAGCCACAAACGTCCTGATCCCGGAGGATATTTAAGGCCTCAAATATGGCCTTTGTAGAGGTGGTGGAGACAGTGGACATCTTTAAGAGGGCCGACTATGATGGGAAGCATGGACTGTACCCAAACCCAAATGTGAGAAAGGCCAAGATCATGACTAAAGTTGTTATAAGTGTGACAAAGAATTTTGGGGTATGGCCATCCAAGGATCAACTGAGGAAATGATGGTCAGACCTCAAATTGAGGGAGCAGGATCAGTACAGAAGAATCAAGAGAGTGCTGCAAAAAAGTAAGTATTTTGTCATGTGTTCCTATTATTATTATTACGTTCATGCTGCTCCATGTGCTTTTCTTTACTGTTGTACAGTTTAAAATGGCAAGTTTCAGTTTCATGGGCACAGTAATCGTTCGTAGTAAACATCGTTCGTTCGTTCGCCCACTAATACGATGTTTTTGGCAGATGCAGGTTAACTACTTAGGATCATACCTATTTGTATTAAACGAAGTTTAGTACATTGTTGTCTAGATGTGTTTGTAACTAGAATGAAATACAAACCTTATTCAGTGTAAGGAGAGGACACTCAACAGCTGTTTACACATTTGGACGCAGGAGCACTAGTGTGGGATACCAAAACAAACTTTTTAGGGTTTCCCACGCAGGTGTTCCAGTGGATACTAGGGGTCTCTAGATGTGTGATACTTTAACAAAAAAGGTAATTATTCCAGCTTTGCAAAGGGAAAAAATCATGTGTTCAGCTTTGAACTCTGCCAAAACAGATAATTGTAAGACACTTCCAAGCAATGTTTCATATTAATATTTCTTGTCTCAAATATCTGTGTGCTAAGTATACCTTTATTTTATTCACATAGGGGAGAAAAGACTCGGGATGTCTGAGGTCACCAGGGACCACCGACCTCCTAAAGAAGGGGAAATCCAAAAACAACAACCAGAGGATGTGGAGGAAGGAGAGGTTTATGAATAGGGCGAAATAGTGACCACAACAGGTAAGTGTCTGAGACCACAGCTTCAGGTAATAGATGGATACCTGCATATTTCTAATACATGGTGTGTTTTTTTTTTTTTTAGGTGATGTAGATGTTGTTGAAAAAGAAACACATTTCACAAGTGCAAATGCACACGTCCTCATCAGGGAGATCATGTTGTGCAATCAGGATGTACAGAAGATCAAGGAAGACATAAATTATGTTGAAAAAAGACTGAAAAACATCATTGCTGTTTTAGGCAGAATTGAAAACACACCAACATTTATCAAATTCTTTCTGTTTTTCTAACTTTTCTTCAAAATTTTGAAAGCCAAATTTTGAAGATGCACACAGTATGTCAACATGTGCTATCTGCCATCACGGGATATCAATGTACGCGTTTTGTGGGTGCAACACCTTCCTCGCAACTCAAGTAGATGAGAGGAAGGGGTTGCACCCCCGAAACACATCCATTGATCACCCATGATGGGAGCTAGCACATGTTGACATTAAGCATGGGATCAGGAGGGAAATCCCCATTTTGACTCTCAATTTTTGTGCATCTTCAAAATTTGGCTTTCACAGGGGTGACTTCACCCCATCTGATGAAGGCAATATCAACACAGTTTGGATATACTAATGTCTGATATTGCCTGCAGTTTTTCAAAGTTTAACTTTATAAGTTCCTGAGTTGTGTATTGTTGTATGGTTTAAAAAACATGCCTGTTCACTAGGGATGAGCTTCGTGTTTGAGTCAAACGCACGTTCGACTCGAACATCGTGTGTTCAGCCGTTCGCCAAATTACGAACGTTATAGGCTGTTTGCGCCAAATTCGAGTGGCGCGTCATGGGCCATAATTCACTGCGGCATCGCAGTGCATTGCTGGCTGATGATTGGCCAAGCATGCACTATGACCCGCATGCTTGGCTAATCACAGCGCCGTGTGTACAGAGAGCCGTAATTGGCCAAAGCCAGGGAGGCTTTGGCCAATTATGGCTCAGGGGATTTAGTACATGCCCCACACTATATAAGGCCGCCTGCATGGCGGCCTTGTGTAGTGTGTTGCGGCGGAGAAAGATAGATAGACAGAGAGACAGTGTAATTTGATTTAAGTTAGATAGAGTAGGCAGGTCGAGTCAGTTAGCTGCACTTACAGTGTATTGTGTATATATATATATGCATCCCAGGTGTTGTATATATTTATATATACACTGTATTCAGTTTAGCAAGATCCGTTCCTGTTATTCTCTTCCTAATATACTAACAGGCAGGCAGGTGTTTTTACAGTATTTCCAGTTAGTGTACTGTGTACCCTGCACCTACAGTATAGCTACCTGAAGCCAAGTGATTGTGTGCTTCTTCTGATCCTATTAATAGCACAGGCAGGCTCTTGAAGTATTTACAGTTAGTGTACTGTGTACCCTGCACAGTTGCACCTACAGTATAGCTACCTGAAGATAGGTGCTTGTGTGCTTCTTCTGATCCTATTAATAGCACAGGCAGACTATTGACGTATTTACAGTTAGTGTACTGTGTAACCCTGCACAGTTGCACCTTCAGTATAGCTACCTGAAGCCAAGTGCTTCTTCTGATCCTATTAATAGCACAGGCAGGCTCTTGAAGTATTTCCAGTTAGTGTGCTGTGTACCCTGCACAGTTGCACCTACAGTATAGCTACCTGAAGCAAGGTGCTTGTGTGCTTCTTCTGATCCTATTAATAGCACAGGCAGGCTCTTGAAGTATTTCCAGTTAGTGTATTGTGTACCCTGCACAGTTGCAGCTACAGTATAGCTACCTGAAGCCAGGTGCTTGTGTGCTTCTTCTGATCCTATTAATAGCACAGGCAGGCTCTTTAAGTATTTACAGTTAATGTACTGTGTAATCCTGCACAGTTGCACCTACAGTATAGCTACCTGAAGCCAAGTGGTTGTGTGCTTCTTCTGATCCTATTGATAGCACAGGCAGGCTCTAGAAGTATTTCCAGTTAGTTTACTGTGTACCCTGCACAGTTGCACCTACAGTATAGCTACCCGAAAATAGGTGCTTGTGTGCTTCTTCTGATCCTATTAATAGCACAGGCAGGCTCTTGAAGTATTTACAGTTAGTGTACTGTGTAACCCTCCACTGTTACACCTACAGTATAGCTACCTCAAGCCAAGTGCTTGTGTGCTTCTTCTGATCCTATTAATAGCACAGGCAGGCTCTTGAAGTATTTCCAGTTAGTGTATTGTGTACCCTGCACAGTTTCACCTGTAGTATAGCTACCCGAAGCCAAGTGCTTGTGTGCTTCTTCTGATCCTATTAATAGCACAGGCAGGCTCTGGAAGTATTTACATTTAGTGTACTGTGTAACCCTGCACAGTTGCACCTACAGTATAGCTACCCGAAGCCAAGTGCTTGTGTGCTTCTTCTGATCCCATTAATAGCACAGGCAGGCTCTTTAAGTATTTCCAGTTAGTGTACTGTGTACCCTGCACAGTTGCACCTACAGTATAGCTACCTGAAGATAGGTGCTTGTGTGCTTCTTCTAATCCTATTAATAGCACTGGCAGGCTCTTGAAGTATTTACAGTTAGTGTACTGTGTAACCCTGCACAGTTGCACCTACAGTATAGCTACCTGAAGCCAAGTGCTTGTGTGCTTTTTCTTATCCGATTAATAGCACAGGCAGGTTCTTGAAGTATTTCCAGTTAGTGTACTGTGTAACCCTGCACAGTTGCACCTACAGTATAGCTACCCGAAGCCAAGTGCTTGTGCGCTTCTTCTGATCCTACTCATACTAATAATACTACAGGCAAGCAGTTGATTCTGCTAGTTGCAGTATAATCGGTATATATATATATACATCCCAGTTTTGTGCAGCTACATCTCCCTGCAGGCCATTAGTATGTCTGGAAGGCCAACAAGGAGAGGTAGACAGTCACAAGCCAATAAAAGAGGGCAAGCAGGCTCTGTGTCTAGAGGCAACAGTGCTGGTCATGGACACGGTGCATCCTCATCAGTACGTGGCCATGGGACACGCTTGGCCTTTTTTTTCAGCAGCTGGCCACGTTGAGCCGCAACATGCGGAAGACTTGGTCGAGTGGATGACCAAGCCGTCCTCATCCTCCTCATCCTCTCTCACCCAGGCTCAGGGTACTTTGTCTGGCAAAGCAACTGCCAACGCGGCCTCTTCCCTCGGCTAAATGGCATAAGTCACTCCTTCCCTAGCCCCACCATGTCCTCCTGAGAAGTCCCCCGAACTGTTTGACCACAGTGTTGGGTACATGCTCCAGGAGGATGCCCAGCGTTTTGAAGCCGACGATGGTACTCAGCTAGAGGAAGGCAGTAACGTGAGCCCAGAAAGAGGGGGTGCCTCGGTAGGACAGCAATCTGGCAGTCATGTTCCCCTGCTGCAGCATACTGCCAGGTTTGCTCCAGTGATGAGGAGGGAGGGGATAATGAGGTAACTGACTCCACGTGGGTGCCTGATAGGAGAGAGGAGGAGCAGGAGGAGGCACATCACCAATGAGGCAGGATGACCTAAAGGGGCCAGCTTAAGGGCAGCACACTGACTGCATCACACCGCAGAGCTCCGCATGTGCAGGGTGCTGCTGTCTCTGCGCGTTATTCCAAAAGTTCTTTGGTTTGGGCCTTTTTTGAGACAAGTGCATCAGATCCCACTGCTGCTATTTGCAACATATGTCTCAAGCGTATCTCGCGTGGCCAAAACATCTCCCGCTTGGGCACCACATGCTTGACCAGACATATGTTGACCTGCCATGCAGTTCGCTGACAAGCGTACCTAAAAGACCCACACCAAAGAACAAAGAGGACCTCTCCTTGCTCCTCATCAGCAGGGATCTCCAACCCCACTATACCTTCAGTCCTCTCTGAGACCTGCACTGAGAGGAATGAAGGTGAAGAATTAGGTGTGTAACAGCCAAGTAATTGCGGGCAATCTGCTACACTGACATCAGATTGTACCAGGCAAATTTCCCTGCCCCAGCTGCTGCACCGCAGAAAGAAATCCGCTCTCAGCCATCCACATCCCCAGTGGTTGAATGCTAGCTTGGCAAAATTGCTCTTCAACTGCTACCTTTTCAGTTGGTAGACTCTGCCCCTTCCATGAGTTTGTGGAATGTGCGGTTCCTCAGTGGCAGGTCCCCAAACGCCACTTTTTCTCATGGAAGGCGATTCCGGCTCTCTACCGGCATGTGGAAGGCAATGTCTTGGCCTCGCTGGACAGGGCGGTCAGCGATAAGGTGCATATTACTGCTGATTCATGGTCCAGCAGGCATGGACAGGGACGTTACCTAAGTTTCACGGCGCATTGGGTGACTCTGCTGGCAGCTGGGAAGGATGCAGGACAAGGTGCAGTAGTGTTGGAGGTTGTTCCGCCACCATGCCTCCAAAATGCTACTACTGGTGATTCTGACATACCTCTCTTCTCCACCCCCTCCTCTTCTTCTTCCTCCATGGCCTCTTCCTGTGCTTTGTCCTTGAAACCAGCGGTGCTCCGTAGGCATTCAAGGGGCTATGCAAGTACGCAGGCCAAAAGATGCCATGCGGTGCCTGAGCTGGTGTGCTTGGGGGACAGGAGCCACACTGGGGCAGAGATTCTGCCAGCTCTGCAGGGGCAGGTTCAGAGTTGGTTGATGCCACGCCAGCTTAAGCCAGGAATGGTGGTTTGTGACAATGGCACCAACCTCCTCTCCGCCCTCCGACAGGGACAACTGACCCATGTGCCCTGTTTGGCTCACATCCTTAACTTGGTGGTGCAGCCGTTCTTGGGCAGGTACCCGGGCTTACAGGATGTCCTGAGGCAGGCTAGGAAAGTCTGTGTGCATTTTCGCAGGTCGTATAATGCCAGTGCTCGGCTGGCTGACCTCCAAAAGGAATCTAACCTGCCCAAGAACCTCCTAATCTGTGACATGCCCACCAGGTGGAACTCAACGTTTGCCATGCTGCAGCGGCTGCACACGCAGCAGAGGGCCATCAATGAGGGCCATCAATGGCGACTATGGCACCAGGACAGGGTGTAGGGGAGCTTGTTTTTTTTCCCCACTCCAGTGGGCCATGATCACGGATGCATGCACTGTCCTGTCACCATTTGAGGTGGCCACAAGGATAATGAGCAGTGACAGTGCATGCATCAGTGACACTGTCCCCCTTGTTCACCTGTTGGAGCACACGCTGCATGGAATAATGGACAGGGCACTTGAGGCAGAACAGAGGCAGGAAGAGGAGGACTTCCTTAGCTCTCAAGGCCCCCTTTATCCAGACAGTGTTCCTGCGTGCCCGCCGATCACACAGGAAGAGGATGAGGAGGAGGAGGAGGAGGATTGTGTCAGCATGGAGGTGGAGCCTGGCACTCAGCATCAGCAGCAATCTTTAAGGGATCATTTACAATCCCAAGAAACCCATGGACTTGTACGTGGCTGGGAGGAGGTGGCTGCGGATCATGTCGTCCTTAGTGACCCAGAGGACTCCGGACCAAATGCCTCAGCAAACCTACGCTGCATGGCCTCCCCGATCCTGCAAAGCCTGCGGAAGGATACTCGTATTCATTGTATCAAGGAGAGTAAAATATGTTGGTTTGTGAAAACACCCGTTTCTAAATGCACATGTGAATGTGCACAGAGTAAAAAATTTTCAAATCAACAATGTGTGGCTTCTTCTTTCAATGCTCAATTGTTTGAAAAAAAGAAGTTTTTTGCTTAAGTTGTTGTTTACAGTGACAATGGGGGTTATTTACTAAAGGCAAATCCACTTTGCACTACAAGTGCACTTTCAGTGCAGTTTCAAGTGCACCTTTGCAGTGCACTTGTAGTGCAAAGTGGATTTGCCTTTAGTAAATAACTCCCACAGTGCTTTAAAATTTGCCACAATCGGGCCATTTTCGAGACTCACAAAAATTAATTAATGATGGTGAAAATTATGAATATTTTTATCATTAATGCATTACATATATTAACAAAAACAAGATGTGTGTGTGTGTAGCAGACCCACAACATAATAGTTAGCTGAAGAAGAGATTGTCAGCTCATGTATCAAAGAAATTACGTTTGCACTATTGCAGAAAATGGGCAAAAAAAAGCGCATTGGATAACCTAGGGGACAGCTATAAAAAACACAAGCAGTAAATCAAATGAAATATTAGTTCAGTTTAAAATAAAAATGTATTTAAAAAATGTTTTACACACTTGCTGGCATATTAATGGCCCCCCTACCCACAAAGTACTCCAGATATTTTTGTCTCACTTCGCGGGCGCTTTGGGGGGGCAAGCCAGGACGGCCAGCTTCAAGTGCCGTCAGGGTTGAAGGATCAGGAAAGCCGGCCTCAGTTCCAACTGAGGCCACATAGTTCGTTGCATGTTTTCTTAGAAAATTGTGCAGAAAGCAGCAGGCAAGCACAATATGGGTGAGTTTATATTCCGCCATGTGGATTGGTGTCAGAAATAGGCCGAACCGGCTGGCCATTATCCCAAAAGCATTCTCAACCACTCTTCTGGCTCTGGCCAGCCGGTAGTTAAAAACCCTCTTGTCCGGGGTGAGTTTCCTCATTGGGAACGGCCGCATCAGGTGATCACCCAGACTAAACGCTTCATCAGCGACAAAGACAAACGGCAGACCAGCCACGCTGTCTTCCGGAGGTGGCAATCCCAAGCCACCACTCTGGAGCCATCAGTAGAACTTGGTCTGGGCGATGACTCCACCATCCGACATCCAGCCATTCTTCCCCACGTCCACATAAAGAAAATCATATGTCGCCGACACCCCCGCCAACATCAGAATACTATTAAACCCCTTGTAGTTGTAATAGTATGACCCCGAGTTGGGGGGTGGAACTATGTGGACATGTTTCCCATCTATTGCCCCTCCTCAGTTAGGAAAGTTCCACCCCTGGGCAAATTGGAAAGCCACAGTCTGCCATTCCTGTGGCGTTGAAGGAAACTGTGGAGTGAAACAAGAAAAAAATTAATTAGGACTTTTGCACATAACATTGCAAGCAGATTAGACACAAACATTCTTGGTCAACATCAGTATAACATTTATTTGAAGGAGTATTTAAAGAAAAAAATCTAAGGTCCCCTTATCAGATTCCTCACCCCCTCTGATGGCCCATTGTAAAAATTTTAGGGGGGGGGGGGTTATGTTTTGGACAGGCAACCCTCTTCACTTCATTGAGAGCTGAATGCATAAATAATGTGTGTTACTTTAGCCAGACCCTCCTTACTTACACTATTGGCAGCCCACTGGACAGGTAAGAAGTGTCATAATACAAAAATATGAATACACACTGTATGAATATAATCACATTTTTACATTCTGCAATTACCTATCAAGATAATAGGAGAACAAAACTTTAAATAGTACCATTTGAAAGTATTCAGGCAGGCCCTTTCACTACATGCTTTGGTGAATTCATCCAGAAATATGACCACAAAAGAGGTAGTTATAGTGTGTATGGGTTTGGCAAAGTCAGCAGATAGAGGATTGGTATCGGTTGACTTAGCGGTTGGGGGGAGGGAGGGTTCCAAATTATTTTGTGACCCCAAAAAAAAGCCTCTGGCACTCTGCCTGAATTTAAGGACAAAAATAACATTTGTACACATTTTAGGGGGTGTTTAGGGTAAAACACTACTATGGAGCTGACAAAATACATTGTTAAGTGACTAGGCTAGGTGTGTATGGGCCCAGGATAGGATGCTGGGGAGGTTAGTGAAGGCAAATATGCATGAAGGACAAAAAAGGAGCATTAAAAACTTCAAGCATGCATGAGGACAAAAAGGACATTCACAGCATATTACAATCATGGTAATTAGGGAATGATGAAATAAATACAATATATTAGCAAACATTAAATACATAGAACGTGATGGTAAAGAATTAAACTTACCTTAAAGAGGAGTTCCACCCAGGGGGTCCATTAAAAAAAAAAAAAATTAAAAGTCAGCAACTACAAATACTGCAGCTGCTGACTTTTAATTGGACACTTACCTGTCCCTGGGTCCAGCGATGCGGGGGATCGAAGCCCCGCTCATCCCCCCCTCCACTCGTCAGCGCCGGCATTTCAACTGTGGACGCCGGGCTGTGGCTTCACAGCCTGGCACCCACTGCGCATGCGCGAGCAGCGCCGCGCGCCGTGATTGGCCGCTCAGTCACCTGGGACCTGTAATGGGTCCCAGATGATTGACAGGAGAGAGGGAGCAGAGCCGAGCCCTTCCTGTGCCGAGGGGGAAGTGATGTCACCAGCCCAGGCAAAGGAAGAGGCAGACTACGAGGGACCACCTAGCAACAGGCATTTAGAGGTAAGTAAAAAAAAAATGTTTTTTTGTTTTTGTTTTTAGAATTTTTCAGGTATTTTTGTTTTTTTGGGTGGAACCCCACTTTAATATAGTCCTTCTGCAGGACCTGAATGATGGCAGAACAGGTCTCTGGAATAATGATCCCCAGAGCCTGGGGGAAGATGCCTGTCGAGAACTTGATGTCCTGCAGACTTCTCCCTGTTGCCAAGTACCGCAACGTGGCGACTAGCCTCTGTTCAGGAGTGATGGCTTGCCGCATGCAGATGTCCTGCTTGGTAATATAAGGGAAAAGCAAAGCCAACAAACTGTCATCCGGAGATAATTCCTGAAATCATCAGGATTAAGGAGCAACCAATTCTTCGTCCATGAACTCCCCCTCTCCCTGTTCATGGACTGGGCTTGGGTCAAAGTAAGAACCCCAACACCAAGCTCCTGCACAGCACGAACTCTACGATGAGTATATACCCGCAACATGGCTTGAAAACGGTCAACTGGTCAGAATGAACTAATAGAACGCACTGAAAATCAGAAAGGCCTGAGAAGAATGAGCTGAAAATCAGAAACGAGCAGACAAGAACGCACTGAAAGTCAAATACGTACTATAAATAGCACGCACTGAAACCCAGATGAGAACTGACTACACGTACTGAAAACCAGATATGAACCCTCAAGCCCAAACTGAAGAGCAGTAACGATCTGAGAAGCACGAGGCTGAAAAGCGCAAATCGACTCTCACCAAACTTCTACTAACACGAGATAAGCAGAAGAAGCCCAAAGGGTGGCGCAGTGGCTATTGAACTTCCTCTTTATAGTGCCGTCATACGTGTTGTACGTCAGCGCGTTCTTGACGATCGGAATTTCCAACAACATTTGTGCGACCGTGTGTATGCAAGACAAGCTTGAGCCGTCGGAAAACAAATCTCAGGATTTCGTTGTCGGAATGTCCGATCGTGTGTACGCAGAATATCTCTTGTATTGTTTCGGATGGACATTTTCACTGGATCTATCAGTTGATTCACAGATGGATTATTTATTTATACACATATTTTGTTGTTATTAAGGTTGTTTTTAACATAACCATAATCTTGAACTCACTTATTAGAGGTTTTTTGTACCAATATTTTTTTTTTTTATTTAATTTTGTCATTTTGTCTTTTTGTATCAATTGTTTATACACATTTGGTATTTGTATAAAGGTCCATGAACGTATACACTTAGTTTTGACAGTGCAGTTTACCTTTAATACTACAATTACCACATCCCACCAATCCAGGGATTTTTAGTGCTGCAGTCTTTCACTATATCGGCCAAGCGCACCCTTTTTTAATTGTACAACTCAATTTTATTAACAAATAAATAGTCCATAGCAACAGTTCAAATAAGTGTAATACCCTCCAGTCAATAACAGCTCAAATTTTCTCACATAGTAGAGTACCTCTCGAAATAGAGGGGTGCCCACGCTGAAATTAGAGAAAAGATAAAAGTCTTCACCCATCCTGAGATAAGTCTCTGTCCTTCCCATCAGTCAACTCCACCCAACTTGACGTCACCCACAGCTTGTAAAGGATCCTGCCAGGAAGGATGTGAACTCAACTTACTTCCTGGAAAGATTTAAAGCAGAAACCTCATGAAAGGGGAAACAGGTTAACTGCTGCCTAGAAATGGATTTGACAAGATTCAACTGAGGAAGAGGAGACCAGTCAGCTCAGGTAATAGATGTTAAAAGTAAGAGCTCCCATGCTCCCATGAACAAGGCAGTGTTTGGGAACAAATACTGAATATTTTTCTGGCCAGAACCATAAGTCAATCCAAATTCTGATACTACTAGGCAATAGAAATAAATCCATTTAAGGCAATAAGAGAAAAAATCCTTTGGAATTCAGCATGATCTTGGTGGCCTTCCACCTCTATCAAACATTATAGTAAGTTACATGTAGGAAAGAGTCAGCGGCAATGGTCAAAGAATTAGAAGAAACCTGCATTCCTATTTGATTGATCGATGATTGTGAAAGATGTATGGGAGCACATGATGCTAGGAAAATATCACCTGGTAGTGAACAGGACCTTTTGCATTCTTAGCTATCATTACAATCATAAGTTAAACCCTGAAAGTGATTTGATAAAGTTAGAAACCACTGTTGCAAATGGCCAGGAGAAAATGGAACACACGGGAATTGGCAGTGACCAACAGAAATACACCTGTGGTGGTTGTCAAGCATCTGCCATTAAAATGTGATTTGTAACATGAAAAATGGGTATCTATTACTTATCATGCAGCCAACATCCTTAACTCTACTGATGCCACCCTGTACCATCCATGCTCCCATGGACAGATAATCAGGAACATGAGCATATATGACTCACATCAGGATCAGAAACCAAACAGAACCTGAAGCGCGTAGTAAAAGCTGAACTCCAGGATAAGCACATATTGTCCAAATACAAGACTCGTGTATTCCTAATGAATCTTGATGTATTTTGTGTATTTCTTCCAGATCTGTACAGCAATCCATTGTAAAAGTTGTCTTCTGTGCATGAGCTGTAATAAAAAGCAGTCAATGCTGCACTTAGTGCTGGTCTGGTCTACGCCCCCTCTTGTAATTTTCTGCAGACAGCCTGTAGTGGGTGGCACCTGCTGGATTCCTTCTATAGCTTCAAATGCTGCACATTTTGTGTACAGCATAGTGATGATGTCACTGCTACTTTTACAAGGTAAAATCTGGGGTGCAAAGACATATGGTTAACACAAAGAGGATTTATATCCTTTGTGACAATTTTTGACAATATAGCTCTAAAAGACACCACTTCCATATTGATTGCATGGTCGACCAAACACAGCTGGTGGCCATGGAACACAATTGTAAAATACAACACCAACAAGCAATGGTAAAATCTTAAACTTTGCAAAATGAACCTGCCAAATCCTTAGGTTGACACTGTTCTTATGTTAATGCAAAAAAGGACTGGAAAATCTCCAAAATATTTAAACACATCAGTTAATTGTTTCTACTTAAAATTGAAGAAAACTTCTTATGCTTTGCTGTGGGGGAGAAAACATTTTACCAGGAAAAGTAAAAAAATTAATCTGCCCCAATGCCACAAACAGAAAAAACAAATAAGATTGCAAAATACCTGCCTCATTCTCCTAAAACTAGATAGAGAAAACATTACTCAATAACTCAAAGTGGACGTAAACCCTCACATATAGCCAGTGAAGTGAACAGCCTCAGGTGATACACAGAAATATAACAAATCTCCCTACATAAGATGTATTCTCCCTACACATTTGCTGTCTTCAGCTTTCTACATTCTTTAGAAAGTGCATACCTGGTTAGGTATGCACTTTCTGTTTCTGTTACTGTTTCAGTAGTGGGAGGGGAGTCTAGGAAAACACTGTGCGTAAGCTGATTGGAGGAAAGGGACACACCCCCACTCCACACAGCCAGAGGAACGAAGAAACTTGCAGAGCTGTGCTGTTAATAGACCAGATCTCTGCCTATTTGTCTCTGTCTTATCTGAAGTTACCTCCCTGACACAAATTTACAGCTGCTTTTATCTCCTATGTCGGAAAGCTTTTCAGAAGTTATCATGCTGATAACAGAGGAACGTAGCAGCAGAAAGACAAGGGACTTAGGGCTTTGGAGAAGTAAACACTACAGATATATGTGCCCAGGTCAGATTTCATGAATGGGGTTTACATCCACTTTAATCACTTCAGCCCCGGAAGGATTTACCCCCTTCCTGACCAGAGCACTTTTTACAATTTGGCACTGCGTCGCTTTAACTACTAATTACACGGTCATGCAATGCTGTACCCAAACGAAATTTGCGTCCTTTTCTTCCCACAAATAGAGCTTTCTTTTGATGGTATTTGATCACCTCTGCCGTTTTTATTTTTTGCGCTATAAATGGAAAAAGATTGAAAATTTTGAAAAAAAATGATATTTTCTACTTTTTCTTATAAAAAAAATCCAATAAACTCAATTTTAGTCATACATTTAGGCCAAAATGTATTCGGCCACATGTCTTTGGTAAAAAAATGTCAATAAGCGTATATTTATTGGTTTGCGCAAAAGTTATAGCGTCTACACACTAGGGTACATTTTCTGGAATTTACACAGCTTTTAGTTTATGACTGCCTATGTCATTTCTTGAGCTGCTAAAATGGCAGGACAGTACAAAACCCCCCAAATGACCCCATTTTGGAAAGTAGACACCCCAAGGAAATTGCTGAGAGGCCCATTGAATATTCATTGAATATTAATTTTTTTTGTCCCAAGTGATTGAATAATGACAAAAAAAAATTTACAAAAAGTTGTCACTAAATTATATATTGCTTGCTAAGGTCTTGGCCACCCGACTATCCCATGTAATAGAAGACCTAGTGGGTATAGACCAGACGGGATTTATGCCAGGCAAGGGCACAGATATTAATATTAGGCGCCTATTCCTTAACTTAGCAACATCGCATGACAACACGGGGTCCAGGGTTATTGCCTCTTTAGATGCCGAGAAGGCTTTCGACTCTGTTGAGTGGAAGTTTTTATGGGAAACCTTGCGTAGATTCGGATTCGGTCCTAAATTTATTCACGGAGTACGATTGCTGTACCGATCCCCCCGGGCACGGGTTCGCACCAACAATTGGGTCTCAGACTCCTTTGATCTGTTTCGTGGTACGAGGCAGGGATGCCCGCTCTCCCCCAGCCTGTTCGCCCTGGCGCTGGAGCCTCTGGCAATTGCCATTAGGAGTGCTCCGGACGTTCTGGGCCTGCGGGTGGGTATGATGGAAGAGCGCCTCTCCCTCTATGCCGACGACGCATTATTGTACCTTAATGATGCTGGACCCTCTCTTCAAGCTGCCCTGCGTATTTTTGACAGTTTTGGTGGTCTCTCGGGAGTTAAGATAAATTGGACCAAATCAGTCCTATTTTTTATAGATGATGAGGTTAACTCTGGACCCCTCTCCTCCCCACTACAAAGGGTTGGGGAATTTAAATACCTTGGAGTTGTGATCACTAGGAATCTCTCTGATTTTATTGTAAAAAACCTGACCCCTGTCCTGAACACCCTACGTTCGAAATGTGCTGCCTGGGAGAGTCTTCCTCTGAATCTTCTGGGTCGCATTAGTCTCCTTAAAATGATGATACTGCCCAAATTTAACTATCTGTTTAGGAACTGCCCGGTCTGGGTCCCCGCCTCGTTTTTTAGGGAGATTGACCGTATAGTGGGTTCCTTTATTTGGTCGGGGTGAAACCCTAGGTTGGCACGTACTACGTTATGTTTACCTGCAGATTTGGGCGGACTTGCCCTCCCAGATTTCCAGTTATATTTTTGGGCAGCCATGTTGGTGACGGTACACTGGTGGTTCCAGGGTTCTAGATCCAATGTGGCAACCTGTCTCGAGGCGAATATTCTGGGTTCCCTGACGGACCTTCGGAATTTTCCCTATAGAGGACCCAAGGCATATTGTGGGATCCCTGGGCCTACTAGAGCAACTTGGAGAGTGTGGGAAGCGGCTAGGCGCAGATACTTGAGACCTGGCCAATTGTTTCCAGCTCATCCCCTGTGGGGGAACCCACGACTTAAACACTTCCGTATGATACCGGACCCACAGGTGTGGGCTAGATATGGTGTAACCTTGTTGGAACACGTAATGTCTGGGGGTCAACTGCTCTCCCTGCATGAGCTTTCGGCTAAATTTGGACTGCCCCGCTGGATGGCGTTCCGGTACCTACAGCTGAGACATGCGGCCAGGGCTCAATTCCCACAAACTCCCCTGTTACAGACGGACCCCATCGAAGATCTCCTATCCCCTGGAGACTTGTCTAAACCCCTATCCTCAATATATAATGCGTTGCTGGGAAGAGATTCCCCTAAGATTAATGATTTATGGGAAAGATGGCGGGCTGATATCCCGTCACTGGATAGGGAGGGATGGGAGGACTGTCTAGAGTATGGCCCGAAATTAGTGATAGCATCCAAGGACAAATTGATTCAAGTTAAATTTATACACAGGGTCTACTATACCCCGCAGAGACTCCATCGCATATTTTCCGAGAGAGACCCCATGTGTCCTAAATGCAAAGTCCATATAGGCACATATATACATATGTTCTGGGAGTGCCCAGTTGTTGCACTATTTTGGACTAAGATTGTAGGTGAAATCAACTCCAGATTGCAGACCTCTATTCCGCTTTTGCCGGCCATGGCGTTGTTGGGGATACATGATGATGAGCAGAGGCCATATCATCTTAAATTACTGATTTCCTTCCTTCTTTTATATGCCAAAAAAGAAATACTTATGAAATGGATAGATTCTTCCCCTCCATCCTTTTCAGCCTGGGAGGCACAGATTGAGGCAGTAATCCCCATGTATAAAATGACATATATAAACCGTGGCTGTCCGTGGAAATTTGAAAAAGTTTGGGCTCCGTGGATGGCCTCGTAGAGAAACATTCAGTTCACTACGTTTATTTATCACAATAGGGAAGGGTTTTGGAGGGTGGAGGGTGGACGGTACTTGTTGAGAATGGTACTATTAACCTTATGTATTGTTTGTGGGTTTTGCATATTAATTTCCCTATCCTCAAATATGTAATCTACGTATGTAATGTATTCTACTCTGTTGAATGGTATTCTGTAACTCTAATTTATCTTTTACAACAATAAAGCACCACTGTTTTTGTTAAAAAAAAATTATATATTGCTCATACAGGCCATAGGCATATGTGGTATTGCACCCCAAAATACATTCAGCTGCTTCTCCTGAGTATGGGGATACCACATGTGTGGGACCTTTTGGCAGCCTAGCCGCGTACGGGGCCCCAAAAACCAATTACTGCCTTTCTAAGGGTGTAAATTTTTGATTTCACTCCTCACTACCTATCACAGTTTTGAAGGCCAAAAAATGCCCA
Source organism: Lithobates clamitans (assembly GCA_037952925.1). Lineage (NCBI taxonomy): Eukaryota > Metazoa > Chordata > Amphibia > Anura > Ranidae > Lithobates > Lithobates clamitans. The sequence goes on from JBBGZY010000584.1 coordinate 10,472,174, forward strand.
GACGGCACAAAACCCCCCAAATGACCCCATTTTGGAAAGTAGACACCCCAAGCTATTTGCTGAGAGGCATGTTGAGTCCATGGAATATTTTATATTTTGACACAAGTTGCGGGAAAGCGACAATTTATTTATTTTTTTTGCACAAAGTTGTCACTAAATGATTTATCGCTCACACAGGCCATGCGCATATGTGGAATTGCACCCCAAAATACATTTAGCTGCTTCTCCTGAGTATGGGGATACCACATGTGTTGGACTTTTTGGGAGCCTAGCCGCGTACGGGGCCCCGAAAAACAAGCACCGCCTTCAGGATTTCTAAGGGCGTACATTTTTGATTTCACTCCTCACTACCTATCACAGTTTTGAAGGCCATAAAATGCCAAGATGGCACAAACCCCCCCCCCCCAAATGATCCCATTTTGGAAAGTAGACACCCCAAGCTATTTGCTGAGAGACATGTTGAGTCCATGGAATATTTTATATTTTGACACAAGTTGCGGGAAAGTGACAATTTTTTTTTTTGCACAAAGTTGTCACTAAATGATATATTGCTCAAACATGCCATGGGCATATGTGGAATTACACCCCAAAATACATTCTGCTGCTTCTCCTGAGTACGGGGATGCCACATGTGTGGGACTGTTTGGGAGCCTAGCCGCGTACGGGGCCCCGAAACCAAGCACCGCCTTCAGGATTTCTAAGGGCGTAAATTTTTGATTTCACTCCTCACTACCTATCACAGTTTTGAAGGCCATAAAATGCCAAGATGGCACAACCCCCCCAAATGACCCCATTATGGAAAGTAGACACCCCAAGCTATTTGCTGAGAGGCATGTTGAGTCCATGGAATATTTTATATTTCAACACAAGTTGCGGGAAAGTGACAATTTTTTTTTTTTTGCACAAAGTTGTCACTAAATGATTTATTTCTCACACAGGCCATGGGCATATGTGGAATTGCACCCCAAAATACATTTAGCTGCTTCTCCTGAGTATGGGGATACCACATGTGTGGGTTTTTTTGGGAGCCTAGCCACGTACAGGGCCCCGAAAACCAAGCACCGCCTTCAGGATTTCTAAGGGCGTACATTTTTGATTTCACGCCTCACTACCTATCACAGTTTTGAAGGCCATAAAATGCCAAGATGGCACAAACCCCCCCAAATGATCCCATTTTGGAAAGTAGACACCTCAAGCTATTTGCTGAGAGGCATGTTGAGTCCATGGAATATTTTATATTTTGCCACAAGTTGCAGGAAAATGACAAACTTTTTTTTTTTGCACAAAGTTGTCACTAAATGATATATTGCTCACACAGGTCATTGGTATATGTGGAATTGCACTCCAAAATACATTCTGCTGATTCTCCTGAGTATGGGGATACCACATGTGTGGGACTTTTTGGGAGCCTAGCCGCGTACGGGGCCCCGAAAACCAAGCACCGCCTTCAGGATTTCTAAGGGCGTAAAGTTTTGATTTCACTCCTCACTACCTATCACAGTTTTGAAGGTCATAAAATGCCCAGATAGCACAACCCCCCCCCCCCAAATGACCCCATTTTGGAAAGTAGACACCCCAAGCTATTTTCTGAGATGCATGTTGAGTCCATGGAATATTTTATATTTTGACACAAGTTGCGGGAAAGTGACATTTTTTTTTTTTTTGCACAAAGTTGTCACTAAATGATATATTGCTCAAACATGCCATGGGCATATGTGGAATTATACCCCAAAATACATTCTGCTGCTTCTCCTGAGTACAGGGATACCACATATGTGGGACTGTTTGGGAGCCTAGCCACGTACGGGGCCCCGAAACCAAGCACTGCCTTCAGGATTTCTAAGGATGTAAATTTTTGATTTCACTCCTCACTACCTATCACAGTTTTGAAGGCCATAAAATGCCAAGCTGGCACTAACCCCCCCAAATGACCCCATTTTGGAAAGTAGACACCCCAAGCTATTTGCTGAGAGGCATGGTGAGTATTTTTCAGCTCTCATTTGTTTTTGAAAATAAAGAAAGACAAGAAAAACATTTTTTTTTTTTCAATTTTCAAAAATTTGTGACAAAAAGTGAGGTCTGCAAAATGTTTACATTACAGAGGCAGAGGAAGGATTTCATTGGCCACGAACGATTGCGAGGGGGTGGCCACGAATGGATGGCCTCCCCCTCACCTCTGATCGCCCGGGAACAAATGCCGGCCGCCTCTGGCACCGGGGGGGGTCCGATCGGACCCCGCGCCCGCGAGAGACAGATCACGTACAGGTACGTGATTCTGCCTGCCTGTGCCATTCTGCTGACGTATATCGTCGTGAGTCCGTCGGCAACTGGTTAAGTAATGTACATACTGATTTTTTAAACTATTGCATTTGATGCAGATTTTGGTAAATGCAATTTGATTTTGACAGACCGCACACAATTTTGTACTGATTAATATTTGCATACTGTATTTGTCTTTACATATATATATATATATATATACGGTATCTCACAAAAGTACACCCCTCACATTTTTGTAAATATTTTATTATATCTTTTCATGTGACAACACTGAAGAAATGACACTTTGCTACAATGTAGAGTAGTGAGTGTACAGCTTGTATAACAAATAACTCAAAACAAGATTGCCAAGACCCGTAAACTGAGCTGAAGCACGGTGGCCAAGACCATACAGCGGTTTAACAGGACAGGTTCCACTCAGAACAGGCCTCGCCATGGTCGACCAAAGTAGTTGAGAGCACATGCTCAGCGTCATATCCAGAGGTTGTCTTTGGAAAATAGATGTGTGAGTGCTGCCAGCATTGCTGCAGAGATTGAAGGGGAGGGGGGGCAGCATGTCAGTGCTCAGACCATACGCCGCACACTGCATCAGATTGGTCTGCATGGCTGTTGTCCCGGAAGGAAGCCTCTTCTAAAGATGATGATTCAAATTACGTTTTTTTGCCATATGTGACAAAGAAATATAATTGCCAGGAAATATACTAGCACGCATCTTTTAGCTTGGTAATTTGGGGGTAGGTATAGCACTACGTATAGTTCTTTTTAAGATGGGAAAACATTTTATGGACAAAATTCCGTGGTGCTGCATGATATATCATATTTAAAGGTGAGCGTGTGTGTAAAGAGAGAGAGAGAGAGAGATGTATATGTTTGTTTGTTTTTTACATTAGATTATTTACCTTGCAAAGTTTGTTAATAAATAGAGTAAGTTGTTTTCTACAAAAAAATCATATTTTTTTACTTTCCATCAAACATGATTGGTATTATTGACCAACATTCACAATGCTTGTTGAAAATGCCTAAATTGGAACTACACTGCATCTCAGTACCACAAACCCATAACGCTATTTATTCATTTTTAATATTCAAAGAAAATGACTCTGTGCTTTATTTTGGCGAGAAACCACTTTGAAAAACACCACCTAGAATTTCTGGCTGTGGCCATCTTGAGCAAGGGCAGATGAATCATGTAGCATTTACTTCCTGGAATCCATCTGCCCTTAGCTCAGGCTTGTATGCAGGAGGGTGTGCTTAGCTGAGAAAACCCCACTTTCCTTCATGAAGACTCCTGGGATGTAAGACATAATTTGCCTAGGCCAGAAACCACGAAGTAACATACATAAATATGATATACTTTCCTAGCTATTTACTAATGATAGAAGCATAAGGATTTAAAATAGTCAGTGTTGATTGATAGTGAAGTTCCACTTTAACTCCTTTTCTCAATTCAAACCCATGGTAAGGAAGGACTGTTATTTTGTCAGAGTGACCTCTTTCCATTTTTTTTTTGAAAATTCAAATTGGTAGAAAAGATTCAAATTGATAGAACGTTTTAATAATGGAGTCCTGGATAGCAGTGTAAAACCCAACACAAGTTATCATTTTAATAAAGTAATAAGAATTGTATTTTTGGTGTAAATACAAAATATATAGTGTGACAATGTAACCTCCTGAAATAAAGGATGTTAGGTTAATAAAACTGCTAACACTATCAGTAAATACCTCATCCTTCTGAAACCACCTCATCTTCTTGAAAATCTAAATGGAATAGCTGATACAATGCAAACAATAAAGAATTGTGAAAGCTATCCATCTGATTTTTTTTTGATTTTTTGATTTTTTTGTGTGTGCGTTCTCAACATAATACATTTTAGTAAAATAATTACTTCAGAGTTAGTAGGTATGGAGATTTTATTCTCCACTTCAACTTTGAATTGTATCATAATTAATATGGCAGAACAATTATGTAAAGTAATGAAGTAATGAAGCTAAAATAAAATTGTGAAATGTAGAGAAAGCCAAAGATTATGATGGCATGGTACTGTATATAAGAGAATGACAGAGAGAGAGACAGAGATGGATATCCATTTTAGAGCCGGAAATAGGTACAAAGACATATAGCATTAGTTATGGAGAGAAAGAACGTAAGTAAGTAAAATAAGTAAAAAAACGAAAAATTTATTATCAAATACTTACCGTAATTTTCCTTTCCTGATGGACTCCATGGCAGACTACATATGGGTTAACCCTGCCTCCTCTCCAATGCTGAACATAAAAGATAAAAAGTAATTAAAAAATTGACCAAAAAACAGTTTGCGCATGTGCGATGCGTAACAACGAGGAGGAGCGGAAAAACAGTCCAGAGAGTCTATCATCCCCGGATACTTTCCACTACTAAGCCTGTATTGACCCCCCTGAGTAAGGGCGGTCGCAGGCTTTCTGGTAAGCCTTTAATTCTAACATCTGGTGGTGGGTTGCACTCAAGGTGGACCAAGCAATCCTGAACCCTGCAATAAGCCTTTTCTGGATTTCTTTGGAATTATCATATATTCTTTACTTGAGACACTTATGAACTTATTATTTTCACAATTTTTATTTTCACATATTTTTTCTTGTATATACCCTCGCGGGTATGGACTTACATTAATAAGGAATATCACTTATATGACTTTCACTATTCATTTCATGATAACATAAGCAATCCACGTGTGTTTATATTATATATATGCATTGCATCACCTGTTCAATGTCACATTGTTTGTTTTGATATATTTATTATGTATGCACCTCTTTTTCACTGAAGATACCTTACTCATTGGGTATCCAGTGATATTAGGGATTGTGCATAATATATTTTTGGTCAATTTTTTCATTACTTTTTATCTTTTATGTCCAGCGCTACACTGATTTTTGTCTACTTGGTCTTTGCCTTATATCAAGGTTTTAGTGTTCAGCAGCAGGACGTCTCATCACAATTTTGTCATTTAAAACTCACATATTTTATGTCTTCACTACTTATGCACTTAGCGCAGTTCTTTATTTATTTTTAGTCCTCTCCAATGCTATAGGACCCCATACCCATAAGAGTAAGCTCACCTGCTCAGGACTGCGTTCCGTAACTAGCTGCTGCTAGACACATTTTCTCTCTTTTTTTTTTTTTTATGGGTGGGAACTCCGTCTGCCATGGAGTCCATCAGGAAAGGAAAATTACGGTAAGTATTTGATAATAAATTTTCCGTTTTCCTGACAGACTGCATGGCAGACTACGTGTGGGAAATAACTAGCCAAACCACATGGGAGGGTATGCTGAACAAAAAAAAAGTTTAATTATTAATTTGCCTCGTCAACTGACAGGATTTTTAAACCAAAGCTCACAGAGGAAAGAGAAGCAGGTTCTATGCAATAATGTGACATAAAGGTATTGATTGAGGCCCATGAGGCCACTTTGCAGATGACATTAGGGGCCACATGTCTAGCTGCTGCCCAAGAGGTCATCATGCCCCTGGAAGAATGTGCCATCACCGCCTCTGGAGGAGCCAAGCCCTTAGCCCTGTAGGCCTGTTGAATGGACTGGATGATCCAGGCCGCAAGTGTTTTGGATGAGGCTTGCTTCCCTCTGTTAATGCCAGAATGCAAAACGAACAGGTGATCAGAACGTCTGAAAGAAGAGGTAACTTGTAGATATTCCTTCAATATTTAGCCTACATCTAGATGACACGCCTCTGAAGACTCCAGGGACCTGAACGTAGGTAGGACGATTTCTTGGTTTTCATGAAACACCGAGGTGACTTTCGGGTTTGAGCTCAGCATAGGAATGAGGACCACCCTGTCCGAGAAGAAAGTCAGAAAAGATTCCTGACAACCCAAAGAACTAATCTCGGAAACCCTTTTGGCCAAAGTGATGGCAACTAAGAAAGCAAATTTGACAGACAGTTCCTTGATAGAGGGCGGAGTGGAACCTGTGGTACTGAGAGTAGACAGAGAGTCAAGCACAAAAGGGGATCCCATTTGGGGAACCTTGGTTTTCTTTGAGGCCTAAGCCTTGTTGCCCCCCAAAAGAACTGTCGAATTAAAGGATGGACGGCCCATGATGTTCCGGAGAAGGCCGACAGAGCTTCGACTTGAACTCTGAGGAAGCTGATGGAAAGAGACAGATCTAGGCCGGACTGAAGGAAACTAAGTATATCCTGGATTCCAGGGTCTCTCCATGGTCTGCCAGTAGAAGAAGAAAATTCAACAAACTTGGCCCATATTCTCCCATAAACTTTATTCATACTCGTCTTCCTTGAGCTTATGAGAGTGGAAATTACTCCTGAAGCACACCCGAGAAGTTCCAACCTCTCCCTCTCAAAAACCAGACCATCAGTCTTAGTACTGCTGGACAATGGTGCAGAACTGTCCCTTGAGACAGAAGGTCCGGCCTGAAGGGAAGAGGCACCGGATCCTGGTAGCTCAGCGGGGTCAGGAGGGGAAACCATGGCCTGTTCGGCCAGTAAGGCGCTATCGTCACCACCTCGACTGCTTCCGTTCGGAGTCTCTGCAAGAATTCGAGGATGATCGGGAGAGGGGTACAGGCATATGCTCTGTTGAAGTTCCACTGGCCTGTCAAGGCATCTATTCCGAAGGCCTGGTTGCAACGGCCCCGTGTGAAGTACTTCTTTAATTTGAAGTTGCAGGGGGACGCAAACAGATCCACTTCGGGATCGACCCCTAGGGACAGGATCCACTCGAACATTTGCGTATGGAGGGACCACTCGTTGTTGTCCAACCATTTGCGGGACAGAAAGTCTGCTTGGATGTTCTGAGCCCCGGGGATAAAGACTTCCGAAATATTCTCTAGATTTTTCTGGGCCCAGGACATGATGGGTTCGACCTCTTGGAGTAGAGTGAAGCTCCGAGTACCCCCTTGTCTCTTCATATAGGAGACTGCTGTGGTGCTGTGCATCTTCAATAACACTGATTCCCCTACTAGGAGATGAGTGAAGGATTGAAGGGCGCACCAGGCGGCCCGAAGTTCCAGGACATTTGAACCTGAGTTGTGAAGACAGGCATCCCATTTGCCTTGTGCAAGTTCTGACCCACAAAGGGCTCCCCAGCCCGCGCATCTGGCATCGGACGTGACCGTAACCCATGTGATGGGGGCAATGGAGTGGCAGGTGTTCCTCATCGATGGAGTTATGTAAATCAGTTGATTGACATCCCCTGAATTCCATTGCTGGAGAAGCCCCGACTGGAAGGGGCATAACCTCCATAGTGCCCATTTAACCATGGGGGTCGTAGAGACCATCGTGCCTACAATTTTCAGGCATTGTTAGGCCTTCAGGTGTGAGGGGCCCAAGGTCCGCAAGATTCTTTCCTGAATGACCGGAATTTTCTCTACTGGAAGGGAGATGGTGCCTTCCAGCGTATCGAATTGGGCTCCCAAGTATACCAGACACTGGACTGGATCTAAATGGCTTTTCTCCAGATTTAGGAGCCAACCGAAATTGGTTAGAGTAGAGATAAACAACTCCCTGTGGACTAGTAGTTGTCCTCTGTCTTGGGATAACACCAGGAGATCATCGAGGTAGTGGTACAGGCGTACCCCTTTTACTTTGATGGGAGCCACTATGGCCAGAAGCACTTTGGAGAACACGCGAGGTAAGGTTGTCAGACCAAAAGCCAAAAGGGAGGCAAGTGAACTGCAGGTGTTTTTATTCAACTTGGAATCGAAGATATTTGTGAAGAGCCACAGGCACGTGGAAGTACGCATCCTTTAGGTCGATTGAGATCAGCCAATCGCCTGGTTGCACTGCTTTCTGAATGGTAGTCAAGGTCTCCATTTTGAATCTCTCGTACTTTATAAATTTGTTTAGATAAGTTAGGTCCATCACCGGTCGCCATGAACCGTTTTTCTTTTGCACTAGGAGGAGAGGGGAGTACACACCCTGGAATTCTTTTTCCTTTGGGACAGGCACCACCGCTCCTTGAGATTTCACATAGGTTAGCAAGACCTGCTTCTTTTCTTCTGATCATGTTAGAAGGGTAGAAATTGATCTGGAGGGGGGATACTGATGAAGGACCATGTTTGGCCTGAAGAGACCGTCCTGATGGGTAATCCAAGATTGATGCCACCCAGACGGGCCCCCCAGACCCGCCTGGGCGGGCCCAATCTCAAAAGGGCTTAGCCGGCTCACGCCCACCGGGCGCCTGTCTTTTAGCAGATCTCTGGAAGGGTGCTTGCCTTCCATTCCAATACCTCCTGAAATCCCGTCCGGGTTTGTAGGAGCGTGCTTCTCTTGAACGCTCAGTACTGTGTCTTCGCTGGGACCTCTTCTGACAGGACAAAAGCCTGTCCTGGGGCAGGAACCCCGACTTCCCCCCGAAGTTATGGAGCTATCTAGCCTGTTACCAAACAATGAGGGCCCCTTAAAAGGGGATCCTACACCAGGCTTGCTTGGATGCTGGGTCGGCAAGCCAGGGGCGCAACCCCAAGGCCCGTTTGGCCGTAACCGAGGACAGCATCGATTGGGCCAACAGGCGGATAAGGTCAATTGAGGCCTCCCCCAGGAAGGCCACCGCAAGCTTTAGCTCCTGAATTGCCAAGCCCTGGGCCAGATCATCTGAGACTCCTCTAAGTACAGAGTCCACATTTTCCGCCCAGGCCTCCATGGCCTTGGACATGGCCGCAAGGGCCAAGGCTGGCTTGCAAGCCATCCCAGTCACTCCACAGATCCTCTTGAGATCTTGATCTAGCCTTCTTTCAAGACCATCTTTGAAGGAAACCGTGTCTTCCAATAGAAGAGTGACATGTTTGGCTAGCCGCATCACGTTGCGTTGATAAGGGGGGGCATTTTCCAGATGTTTCACTTCATCAGCCTTGAAGGGGTATAATCTGGAGGTTTTGCTTGACATGGATACCTTCTTATCCACTTTACTCCATTCCTCGTCAAAAATATCCTTCAATTCGAAAGGAACGTGAAGTTAGAACGTTCCTTCCCCAACTGCTTGAAAAACTTCCTTTGCTTTACTGGGGGAGCAGAAGCATCTTCCCATTTAAGGGCTTTCTTAACTGCCTTGATCAGTTAGGGAATTAGGGAAACCTACGGTAAACTCATCTCCCTCCATATCACTGTGTGAGGAATCAGGGGAGGAATTATAGGGCTGGAATAGGCCGGGATCTTCCTGGGCCTCGTCAGACAGGGAGCCAGAAATGGTGGTTGACTGACTCCACGTGTGAGATGTACCCAATTCTTTTAGGGATTGTTGCACCACACGCTTGACAAGAGACTCCATGTGTTGATTTTCCGTCTCTTTTTCCCCGCTAGCCCGGGTATAACAGGGATCACACAGGGATTTGCCCTCTGTGACTCTGGTCCCACATCCCCAGCAGGCTCTGTGATCAGAGCGGCTATCATGGCGGTGGGAGCGGTGACTGGAGGAGGAATGGAAACATCTCCCCTGCTTGTAGGAGGAATGAGAACATCTCCCCTGATGGTGGGTCCCAGACGGAGAGTCACGTCTGGACCTAGATGATGAGTGTTGTTGCAGCCTGGCAAGTCTCTGTTGACTTGAGCCACTGATTGGCAGTCGGATCTTGCAGAGCTGCAAAAAAGGAAAAAGGGGGGGTGCCAGCGTTTCTCTTTAAACTCAGCCGTGCCTAATCCCCTTTCCCTCAACTGCACATACCTTGTGCAAGAGGGCTGGCCACACGAAGGTGGTGACTTGTCCGTGATCTCCGGGACAATCCGACATCCCGAGCCAAAAGCACTCATGCACCACTTGACAATACCTAAACATTTAAGAGGCAAGTGAAACGAAAAAAGATTTTTTAATTTTTTTTAAACTTCCCCTTTAAGATGTCTAACATAACCTGCGAGGCCCAAAGAAAACAAGAAGATTCAACTTGCCTGAAGTGGTGCCAAGCTTGGGGAGGCTGCCGCTAGCTGCACATAGGTGTCTCACCTGGCAGAAGCTGATAGTCGTTTAAATTTCCCCACCGACATCACCACCGGCCTCCGTAGCGCGCTTGCGCCAGAGATACTGGCCAAACAGCGTCTGTGCAGCCACGGGCCACTACGTTGCTTCGCGCATGCGCGGAACCAAGCCTCGATGTGACCGAGGCTTTGCGCATGCGTGGACGGACACGGCAGCCGAGAACCAGGAAGAGAAGCGATCTGGAATGCAGACGCGCTCCACACGCCATAAAGCAATAAAGGGAATGGAAAAGGATTTTCCCCAAAAACAACACACACAAAAAGTCTGCCATGAATGTATTGAGAGAAACTTCAGACCTTGCCAGCCGATGAGGAACTCCGCCGCCCATCCTGGTATATATGGGCTACCTCCCTTCCACCACAGGGGTATCACAAGCGCAATGAAACCACTCGCCCTGCCCATGGCTGGGCCCTGGGATGCACAGCACAGATGGTACCAGGAAACATTTCTGACTGGACGTCACACAGGAGTAACACGAGATGTATGGTCCATGGAGGAGAACAAAAAAGGAACGCAGTGTCAGAGGAATAAAAGAAACTTTGTTTGCCAATACCGGCATTTCCCTGTACGCCTGCGTGGCGCAACGGCACACATAGACGTGCGAGTCAGCGGGCCGCAACACGGCGAAACGGCGTAAGCACGTACGCATCTTAGCCGTACATGTGAGTTCCCCTGGTGGCCCTATAAAAGGCAGCCCAGCTCTCTGGCTTATGGCTGGTTTGTCATTTCAGCTTCTGTGTTCCTGTTCCTTGTTCTGCTATTGACTCCTGCCTGCTGTGACCCGGATTGCCTTGACCACCCTTGAACTTCTCCTGCACCTTGACCTCGGCTTGCTTAACGGATTCCTCTTCAGTCTGCTCCAGTGTTTGACCCCCGGCTTCTCTTTAAAGACTTCGCTACTGCCTGCTCCAGTGTTTGACCCCCAGCCTGTCTTGGACTCTCCTATTGATTGATTCCTGTGTATGACCTTGGCTTTTTTAAACGGACTTCCTTCCTACCTGGTCCAAAAAATGGGAAGGCGGACGCACGTTCCCGTATGTTTCCAGGGGCCAATGAGTCAACAGAACCTGAAACCATCCTATCCTCTCACAATTTTCTTCATCTCATTCAACCTAACCTTCAATCTGCTATTGAACAGGCCTCTAGGCAATGCACAGAATCCGAGATATCCTCCTTAGAAAAAAGAGATGGTTTGCTGTGGGCCCAGGACAAGGTGTTTGTCCCCTTCTCTGTAAGGCTTAGAATTTTACAGACTTTCCATGATCACAAAATGGCAGGACATTTCGGAGTACGGAAGACTTCTGAATTAGTTCATCGCTCCTTCTAGTGGCCGGGTTGGAGGCAAGACTGTAAAAAGTACGTTCAATCCTGCATTACCTGCCAACGCAGCAAAGGGTCAAACACTAAAGCTTGGGGCCTCCTTAGACCCCTATCTATCCCTGAAATACCTTGGAGTGAGGTTTCTTTGGACTTCATTGTTGATCTACCTCCCTCTGAAAATTTTTCCACCATCTTAGTAGTGGTTTATCACCTCTCAAAGATGGCACACTTTCTACCCATGATTGGTACTCCTTCTGCTTTGGCTACAGCAAATGTTTTTATTAAAGAAATAATAAGACTCCATGGCGTTCCCCACAACATCACCTCTGATAGAGGAATTCAATTTACCTCAAGATTCTGGAAAGACCTTTGTAAATCCCTGGAAATCAAAACCTCCTTTTCTTCAGCATACCATCCCCAAAGCAAAGGCCAAACAGAAAGGACGAATCAGACGTTGGAGCAATATCTCCGTTGTTTCTGCTCTAGCTCTCAGGATAATTGGTCAACCCTTCTCCCCTGTGCGGAGTTCGCCTATAATAATGCCACACATTCTGCCACCAATCAGACGCCTTTTTGGGCCAACTATGGGTTCCACCCATCTTTTCTGCCAAACTCCATTGCAGAAGTCACAACCCCCGCTGTTCAAGATCGAGTAAACTTCATCCAATCTAATTTTTTACAGATCCAAAAGGCCACGAAGGAAGCTCAAGACAGCTATAAAGAATATTACAACAAAGGGAGAAGAAACAATCCGGAATTTAAGATTGGGGATAAGGTTTGGCTATCTGCTGTCAATCTTAGATTACCCTGTCCCTCATGCAAACTTGGCGCAAAATTCATTGGTCCCTTTGAAGTAAAAAGGGTAATTAATCCTGTGGCCTTCGAACTAACTTTACCCAGAACTCTTAGAATCCATCCGGCGTTCCATGCATCCCTACTAAAACCAGTAGTTCCCAATTCTTTTTCAGGAAGGGAGGAACCTCCACCTCCACCAGTGGAGGTAGAGGGTGAAGAAGAATTAGAGGTGGAAGCAATTATGCTTAGAAATAGGGGTAGGCAGACTCAGTATCTGGTGAAATGGAAAGGGTACCCACCGGAAGATAACTCCTGGGAACCTGCCAGTAATGTACATGCACCTCGTTTGGTTCAGAATTTTCACAGGCGACACCCAGGGATATTAGCCAGGTTGGTCTTCCGGAGGCTGCCCCTTAGGAGGGGGCACTGTTAGAGGAATAAAAGAAACTTTGTTTGCCAATACCGGCATTTCCCTGTACGCCTGCGTGGCAGAACGGCTAATGGGCGCATGCGGGTACGCGATTCAGCGGACCGCGTCACGGCGCAACAGCACACATAGACGTGCAAGTCAGCGGGCCGCGACACAGTGAAACGGCAAAACGGCGTAAGCACGTACGCATCTTAGCCGCACACGTGAGTTCCCCTGGCGGCCCTATAAAAGGCAGCCCAGCTCTCTGGCTTATTGTGGTTTGTCATTTCAGCTTCTGTGTTGCTGTTCCTTGTTCTGCTATTGACTCCTGCCTGCTGTGACCCTGGTTTGCCTTGACCACCCTTGAACTTCTCCTGCACCTTGACCTCGGCTTGCTTAACGGATTCCTCTTCAGTCTGCTCCAGTGTTTGACCCCCGGCTTCTCTTTAAAGACTTCGCTACTGCCTGCTCCAGTGTTTGACCCCCGGCCTGTCTTGGACTCTCCTATTGATTGATTCCTGTGTATGACCTTGGCTTGTTTAAACAGACTTCCTTCCTACCGGCTTGCTGTGTTTGACCCCCTGGCTTCTCTACATACTTGTTCCAGTTGTCTACTTCAGGACCAAGGTGTTCACCTTCCATTTGAGGATGCCCCACACATGCTCAATAGGGTTTAGGAGATATGCTTAGCCAGTTCATCACCTTTACCCTCAGCTTCTTTAGCAAGGCAGTGGTCGTTCTGGAGGTGTGTTTGGGGTCTTTATCATGTTGGAATACTGCCCTGCAGCCCATTCTCTGAAGGGAGGGGGATCATGCTCTGCTTCAGTATGTCACAGTACATGTTGCCATTCATGGTTCCCTCAACAAACTGTAGCTCCCCAGTGTCGGCAGCACTCATGCAGCCCCAGACCATGACACTCCCACCACCATGCTTGACTGTAGACAACACACACTTGTCTTTGTACTCCTTACTTGGTTGCCGCCACACACGCTTGACACCATCTGAACCAAATAAGTTTATCTTGGTCTCATCAGACCACAGGGCATGGTTCCAGTAATCCATGTCCTTAGTCTGCTTTTCTGCAGCAAACTGTTTGAAGGCTTTCTTGTGCATTATCTTTAGACGAGGCTTCCTTCTGGGACGACAGCCATGCAGACCAATTTGATGAAGTGTGCAGCGTATGGTCTGAGCACTGACAGGCTGACCCCCCACATCTTCAAGCTCTGCAGCAATGCTGGCAGCATTCATTCCCCAAAGTCAACCTCTGGATATGATGCTGAGCACGTGCACTCAACTTCTTTGGTCAACCATGGCGAGGTCTGTTTTGAGTGGAACCTGTCCTGTTAAACCGCTGTATGGTCTTGGCCACCATGCTGCAGCTCAGTTTCAGGGTCTTGGCAATCTTCTTATAGCCTAGGCCATCTTTATGTAGAGCAACAATTGTTTTTTCAGATCCTCAGAGAGCTCTTTGCCATTAGGTGCCATGTTGAACTTTCAGTGACCAGTATGAGAGAGAGCGATAACACCAAATTTAACACACCTGCTCCCCATTCACACCTGAGACCTTGTAACACTAATGAGTCACATGACACCAGAGTGGAAAAATGGCTAATTGTGCCCAATTTGGACATTTTCACTTTGGGGTGTACTCATTTTTGTTGCCAGCAGTTTAGACATTAATGGCTGTGTGTTGAGCTATTATTTATTTTGAGGGGACAGCAAATTTACACTGTTATACAAGCTGTACACTCACTACTTTACACTGTAGCAAAGTGTAATTTCTTCAGTGTTGTCACATGAAAAGATAGAATAAAATCTTTACAAAAATGTGAGGGGTGTACTCACTTTTGTAAGATACTGTGTATATATATATAAATATCTATCTATCTATCTATCTATCTATCTATCTATCTATCTATCTATCTATCTATCTATCTATCTATCTATCTATCTATATATATATATATATATATATATATATATATATATATATATATATATATATATATTGTGACAGTACAGTTCCCTGTCCTAGTAATTGTCGCCCAGGGATCTCAAATAGGCAGGTTGAGGGGCACCAGGTACATTTAATGAGGAGGAATCTGTTTTATCAGTTTCCTCCAAAGTTTATAAATTCCATTTGGGGACCTGGAGCCCGGAGATTCCATAGCGTTATGGGTGAGACAGAATCTCCAATCCTGGGACAGCCAGGAGTCTGGCTGGTTGATTGAGCAGGTGGGTCCTGGGCTTAAAGCAGAGTCAGGATTAGGGTTCTGGGCTCCACCCAGAGAGACAGGAGGTCTCCAGGAGTCCAGGAGTCCAGAGAGTGCAGGTGTACACTAGTGAAAGCCAGAGACCCAAGTCTGAGGATCAGAGCAGTGAGGGGCTGCTTTCTAGATAGACGCTGTGTGCATCTAAGAAGACAGATGAGAGCCTGAAGTGGAAGGCCTGAGCAGCGAGGAAGCTGAAAAGAGGTACAGTAGTTGTACGGGAACCCTGTTATATGGCCAAGAGGGCTGAAGCATAAAAGCCTAAGTGACAGTACTGCTGAAGAGAGCCAGGTGGCTTGGCATTTTTCATGTGTTATTGTTTTTGGGAGAAGAAACCCTGTGTGGGCATCCAAGTGCATGTATGAACTTTCCTTTATTTTGTTCCTTTTAATAAAAGTGGGCTACCATGCCCTTAAACTAAAGCCTTCCTAAATAAGGGCGAGCGCACAGCAGAGACATTGTCCGTGACCCACAAAAGTGAGGTTGACATGGAGTGTCAAAGTGATGTTGTCACTGGTAATGTTCTGGAGCAGTTCACTGATGCTGAGCCTGAGAAGTTGGGTATGAGTCCAGCACCTGGCAGCGCTCTGGTGGAGCACCAGGCTGTGTTTACCTCCAGCTGGGAGGAGGTTCCATTAACCGTTGTAACTTTTCAAATCTCAGCAAGTGAGTCTCTCTGCATCCCCAGTGTCATGAAAGTCCCCAGGAAGGACTTAGGTCTGGAGTCAAGTGCCTGGTTTATAACCAAAGCATTAAAAGAGATGCTTGAACTTTGGTATGTACAGCAATCTATACTTGTGTGTCTCCTCCACAGTCTGACGGTCTGGTACTGTGCAGTACCACTAGGTGGAGCACTGAATGGCAAGCTGTACAGAACAAAGAACAGGACAGGAATGGTTTATTCCTGAATTTGTTACTCTTGTTAAAAGTTGCCACTGCGTATGCTGCTGGATTACGTCCAGAAGAAATAATGTTTGAGGAGCAATGGAAAATAAGCCTAAAATGTCTGTGGTTTCACCTCCTAACAGCCAGATGGGAAGCATTTCTGCTGCTATAGTCCAGGGTGGTGCTTGTCAGTTGTCGGTAAAGGGCGCGTATACTGCACCAGTGGAAAAACCACATGAGATGGAAGGGCCAAGTGTGGACCTGAAAGCAGCAGAGATCCTGACCAGGGCTCAAATGAAGGTGGTTAAAGAGACTGGGGTCCCCAATCCAATGTTTGGTTTTGGTTTAGGTGACAAACCTAATAAGGTCCCAGAGACAGGGGAACAGATGAGGAGTACGGTAAAAGTTGTATGTGGATCAGACAAGAGCTTGTCTGTTCAGGTGGATAAAAATACAGGTGGCATCAGAACAGGTCAAGTGGTAGGACAGCTGCCTGCAGAGTGGCTGAACCCAGGGGAGGTGACGTCCTGTGAGGTTCCCGTGGGTGATGGCGGCCCACCGGTATGTGTGCTCTCTGCAGACTCTGCCCTAGCAAATGCTGAAAAAAAAAGCATTGACATGTGCAACATTGAGAGGTGTAATGTTGGTTTGAATATGTCTTTCAATGATGAACCAAGTAATGTGTTAATGGTACATGATGATGTGGTGTCCAAAGGTACAGGTAAACCTGGTAAACAATTAGTGACTGCTGAGTCAGGTACCAGAAATAAGAGGAGGGGTCCCGTTACAGGCCCCCTACAGTCTCAGAACAGTAATGCTGAGGGAGGTTTTGGGAAACCAGGAAACTTGAAGCGTGGGGGCAAGAGGGTTGGTAGAAAGCCCAGGGGTACCCTGTTAAAATTTCAGGAGAGGAAGTCCTTATGGAAATGCACCCGGAAGAAGAGTTGGGAAGGTCTCAAAACCCATAGCAGATTGACGGGGGAGGCAAAGAGAGAGACACCAAGGGAAGTGGTGGGTTGAGTTCCCCTTTAGGAGAAGTGAGGTTGGACAAGGTTTGACTTCTGTAAGCTGTAGTTGGCACATAGGTGCCAAAAGTAAACTATGTGTTTTGCCCTCTGGTTCGAAACAAGGGGAAGGGATATGTGACAGTACAGTTCCCTGTCCTAGTAATTGTCGCCCAGGGTTCTCAAATAGGCAGGTTGAGGGGCTCCAGGGGCATTTAATGTGGAGGAATCTGTTTTATCAGTTTCCTCCAAAGTTTTTAAAATCCGTTTGGGGACCTGGAGCCCGGAGATTCCATAGCGTTATGGGTAAACCAGAATCTCCAATCCTGGGACCGGGTTTTGGAAACAGCCAGGAGTCTGGCTGGTTGATTGAGCAGGTGGGTCCTGGGCTTATAGCAGAGTCAGGATTAGGGTTCTGGGCTCCACCCAGAGAGACAGGAGGTCTCCAGGAGTCCAGAGAGTGCAGGTGTACACTAGTGAAAACCAGAGACCCAAGTCTGAGGATCAGAGCAGTGAGGGGCTGCTTTCTAGGTAGACGCTGTGTGCGTTGAAGCTGTGTGCATCTAAGGAGACAGATGAGAGCCTGAAGTGGAAGGCCTGAGCAGCGAGGAAGCTGAAAAGAAGTACAGTAGTTGTATGGGAACCCTGTTATATGGCCAAGAGGGCTGAAGCGTAAAAGCCTAAGTGGCAGTACTGCTGAAGAGAGACAGGTGGCTTGGCATTTTTCATGTGTTATTGTTTTTGGGAGAAGAAACCCTGTGTGGGCATCCAAGTGCATGTATGAACTTTCCTTTATTTTGTTCCTTTTAATAAAAGTGGGCTAACATGCCCTTAAACTAAAGTTCCTATTCGCTGTGAACTTACTGAAAAGGCATGAGCTAGACATCCCCCAATGTCACAAAATATATAATATATTAGTTCTCTCATGGGGAATTGGTGACATAATCAGATTTTCCAGATTTTCAGGCCTGTAAACTCTATTAATGTGAGTTTACATTACAACCTACATTCTGCTGAACAAGCAAAAGCTGCATAATTAGGAAAGAGAAACAGCAGCATACTAATGATAAGGCAGTTTCAGAGCCTCTCCCTTTCTCTGGCTGAGAATCAGACTGCACAGAAAAAAAGGTTCTTATTCATAAAGGTGGTAGCAGGTACCAAAAAGCCCTGCCAAAGATTTTCAAAGTGGACCTGTATTTTGCTCATGCTAGGCAACATAATAAGCTAGCTGCACTATAGGCATTATAAGCGACCAGTACTTACAAATCACATGTTCATCCACTGCCCCAAACCCCAGCCAGAGTGCTTCAAGCTTTATGTTCAAGGCTTGAATTTTTGAAGCCTACCCATGGCTTGGAAAGCCCCTCTTTACCTCATGTGATGGCACTTAAAGTGATACTAAAGCCTTGGTTTTTAAAAAAAAATAACAAACATGTTATACTTCCTTTTGTACAGAGCAGCCGGATCCTCCTCTTCTCAGGTCCCTCGCCAGCGTTCCTGGCTCCTCCCTCCTGTCGGGTGCCCCCACAGTGGCTGTGATTGATAGCAGTGGGAGCCAATGGCTCCTGCTGCTGTAAAAAGCCAAACAGGAGTGCAAGTCTCCAGAGAAGACGGCTCTCATGGACATCGCTGGATCGAGAGGGGGTCAGGTAAGTAATAGGTCGGTCTGGGGGGCTTCTGCACACAGAAAATTTTTTACTTTCATGCATAGAATGCATGAAGGTAAAAAACCTTGTGCCTTTACAACCTCTTTAATCCAGCCAGGGCACTCAGCAATGCATTATAAGGTTCATATAAAGAAAATACAACTGCGCTGTAAACTAATATTGCCTAAATAGCGGCAACTCTGCAGTGAGATATACACAGAAAAACAGTAGGTTATAAAAAATAGAGCAGCACTCTCTCAACTAATATGTAGTAATGGGTGACAAATAACAGACCATAGTGTTCATAATATAAAAACCAGTGATAGGAAATACCATAGTAGGAATGATAAACCTCTTAAAGCCCATGTCATTGTAGAGCTGGTAGATTTACAATCTACCGCAGATTAGGTAAATTTAGTAAATTGTGTGTTAGGAAGGTTAAACGTTCGCCTCTGTTCCAGCTTGGCTGACATTGTGTGTGCTTCCATGCTGACTGGTGGGTGTCGCTGTTACCATTAGTCAGTGTTGGAAGGGCAACGTGTCGAAGTGTATAGATGCTCCTCTGTCTCGGAGACAAGCTCGGTGGAGGTGGTCCTCCGAGTTGCATTCTGGGAAGGGGGTATTTATGGGACAAACGCCAAGTTCTGAGTTCGTTTTGCAGCCACCTGCTGGCCCTCCTGGCCGACAGGTATGCGGTAAGAAGCTACCTTGTGGTCCTCCGATCGGGAGGCCCACGATGCTACGGCGCAGGGGTGGGTCCAGAGGCTTGTCTGGGGCCTACCAGCATAGGAATGGTCCTGAGCTGTCGGTCCTGTGTGACGAAGCTGGACAGCCGAGGAGATCCCAGGGGAGGACCCGTCTTGGAGAGATCACGAAGTGTGCTGGTCTATAGAGGGGCCTGGTGACTCGGTTGTAGGACGTAACCAGAAGAAGTAATTATACAGCATAGTGTCGCCAGTTCGGCTTAAAGGTTCAGGCACTGTGACTGACTGTTCACTGCAGAAAATCTGATACATTCTGTGGCAGAGGATCATGTAGATTTACCCCCCAAGTAAGTCTGTGGCAGAGACTTTAGATTCGTGCTGCGTACTGGCTGCTAGACCGGTGAGAGAGGCCTATCCAGACGAGCAAAGAGTGCATCCCATAAGGGGAACGCATTCCACATAATTATCTGAATTCTACCGGGACATTTGTCGCTAAGATCTTGTAAGAAGATATTTGAGTTTCTCCTGAAGGTTTCCTTTTCCGTCTCTTTCCTGCTACTTCCTAAAGTTTGACTGTTCAATAAAGCATTGAAAACGTACTCCAGTGTTGGTGCGTGTGTCGTCCAGCAGTAAACTCAACGGAACCCCTAGACCCGGTGCCGGTGAAACAGAGGGAAGCAAAGTGAAGGTAACAGGCCCGCTTAAACCAGCAGCTCCACCGTGAGTTAGTGCTACATCATATAAGCCAGTAATGTTAAAAATGGAATGCGCAGGCAAAATACTATCAAATGCCCATCCTTCCGCGATATCAAACAGCGCGGTGTCCCGGGGATGAGCAAAGTGCTGAGGTCACCGCGCTGTTTGATATAGCCGACTGGCTTTTTATAGTATTTTGCCTGCACATTCCATGGTTTGATGTAAGTGCATTACGTTTTATACATTAAATGTGAAGTTTAGTTTTTACTATGGCGAGTAACTCTTTTTTTCGGATTGCCATGAATATGGTGTCTGAGTGAGGATCCTTGAATCCAGGGGAAGGCTATGATCATCCATTTTGCCTATGTGCTGTGAAAGCTCATCTGGCTGGATTTGCCATCTGCTCGCCATCCGTGGAGGCCCTGACTGGGTTTTAGCCACAAGCGATTTAGCTTGTGTAAGCTGGTAAGCGCGACATTGTGGTGGTGGATAGGCATTTAGTTTGTCAGTGTGATTTGCTATCATCACGAGGAGGATTCCCATTCAATGACTATTTGTACCTTTGCTTGCACAGGTGATGTGATACCATTACATGCTACCTGTTAAGAATTGTTTCTAGCCTTATTGGTTCCTGTGGACTATTAAAGTGGTTGTAAACTCTCTTTCTTGACTTTTACCTATAGGTAAGCCAAGAACAAGGCTTACCTATAGGTAGTGGAAATATCTCCTAAATGTGTGCCGTTTCAGAGATACTTCCCTTGTGGTGCACCGATGATGTCATCGACGCATGCACTGTGAAGAAACAGACCTCCGTGACGTTTCTTCTCCAGTGTGTGCCATGACTGACGGCTCCGGATTGACGTCATGCGGCTCTGGCCAGTCACAGAGCCAGAGTCCACGGCCCCGGAAGGAAGAGGGGTGGCCAGCACAGGGGACAGCGCAGGATTCATTTGCATGTAAGCGTCACATAATGGGCTAGAATGCAATGCATACTAGCCCATTATGCTTTTAATTTGCAGGGTTTACAGGGAGCAAAAGAGGAAGTAAAACCCATCAGGTTTACTTCCTCTTTAAGATCATCATATGATTTGACATTACTGGTTTATATACATGGGCATTAAGTGGTTTATCATTACTACTTTTGGTATTTCCTATCACTGGTTTTTATGTTATTAGCACTATGGTCTGTTATTTGTCACCCATTGCTACATATTAGTTGAGAGACTGCATTGTAAAGACAGGGAGCTGTGTCACGTTTTCCCCATACATGAAAGTACCACACATTTTTAGAGCTAAGCTAGGAGAGTGTTGACAGAGAGGAAGGCGGGTATAGTGTATTTTGCCCTCTCTAAAGCAATTCAGCAAAGTACAGGTTGACTTTAAAGTTTACAAAGCTGACATGTTCACTAAAAGGCTTAAATTGTTTATGCTAAAAGTGCGCTGTTAAACTCTGTTATGTGCTAAACATTAAAAATGCAACATACTTTATGAGTTCAGTTCACGTAAAGAATCACTCATATTAAAAAAATAAATTGCATGGTAAATTTATGGAACATTTGAGAACATTCACAAGACCAGTACAGTTTGTGTATAGCTTTGACAATGGACCCTATTTGGAGGGATGTTGATTATTTTTATGGGAATCGAGAAGCCAATTTCACATTTCTATGGTGTAAAAAGCCCTAAATGAAGAAAATGATAAAGAATCAGCAGTAGCCTACACAAATGTGCTGATATGTAATGCAAATGTATTTCTTTTTTTGTTTAGGTTATCTGCCAATGACCTGTCAAACTACAACATCCAACCTATTCTAAAAATAAATACTACCGTTAGCAATCCTATCTATATAGCTACTGCCAATCTTTTTGCTTCTGCCTTTCTCACTCCACCTGTAAAAGGAATTTGTGTTTATCATCTGAAAGTATTTGAAATAATCCTAACTCATGCACATTTATTGGCTAACTCCAAATCTGGAGAAGCACCAGCAGAAAAAAATGACAGTGATGTTTTCTTCATGTGAAATCTGGATTTCTTGTGGCAGGAAGAAGAAAGCAACACACTTGGCTTTGGCTATAGGCTTTTTCTGAACAACAGTATTTCAATTTTCACTTTATGGATAACAGCTTAAAGTGGAAGTCCATGCAAAAACTAAAATCCCTGCATCTATAGATCCCATGGACCTAACATTAACCTATCCCTGTAAAGAAAAAATTTGTATACATACCTTCTTGGAAGCCGATCTGACCCGCTCCGACTGGATCCCATGCTGAGCTGTCAGCCGCGGTTTAACTGTAGAGGCGGGTGCAGAGATGACTGATGACAATGGAAGCCCCATAGTAACTCTATGGGTGACGTCACTTCCCATTCATGTTACAGCAGTCCTCTGTAGAGCTTCCGCCACTGGAGATTAGGTCAGAGTGGGTAAGATCAGTTTCCAAAAAGGTGTGTGTATATATATATATACAAATTTTTTCTTTACAGGGATAGAGAGGTTAGTGTTAGACCTGTGGTGTCTATAGATATAGGGATTTTAGTTTTTGCATGGACTTCCACTTTAAGTTATAAAATGGCCTACCTAGATAGCTTCAGCTTACCCTTTATCATCCAGCCCGGAAAAAAAGGCTTAG
The DNA here is from genome assembly GCA_037952925.1 of Lithobates clamitans. Classification (NCBI taxonomy): domain Eukaryota; kingdom Metazoa; phylum Chordata; class Amphibia; order Anura; family Ranidae; genus Lithobates; species Lithobates clamitans. The sequence goes on from JBBGZY010000584.1 coordinate 10,494,789, forward strand.
ACCAAAAATTGTATTATAGCTAGAACCCCTGCCTCCTACAAATTGTTTTTATGTGGTTTTTTTTTGTTTTTTTTTGCATCTGGTTTCAATCTTTTCCACCCTCCATTTTCATCTTCTCCTTTTACTCAGTCTGCCACATCTTGCTGGCCGACTTGACTTCACCTGACCCCAGGTTATTTAATTCCTATGAATATTGCCTCAGGCATGATCACTTAGGCCATCATCAATGTTGTGAACAACAGTAGTTTCATCGTTTATACTCTCCTTGCCTCTTCAAACCCCTTATCATACATGAAATGTTGGGTATCTTTATCCAGCTTTCCTGCCTCCTCAGTTTCAACTTGCTGTTAGGGAACATTATTAAAGATTGTGCACCACATGGACTATATGGGGGAAAGAGATTGTCTGGGCTGAAGTAAAGCAGGATGTTGCAGTACCTTGGTTCAAATGCAACATGAACCCATCTTATTCTTCATGACCTTACATAGTTAAATAGATGGTAAGGAAGAATAAAGATACCAGTCTATCCAGTTTAACGCGTGTGTGTGTCTATGTCCCTATTCATTTCTATATAACTGTACATTGTGTTTGCTTAAAAACACATCAAGATTTTTTTTATTTTATCTACACTCCCCATTGACACCACTAACTGTGGAGGGAGTTCCACGTTTAACGCTCTAACAGCAAAGCAGTTTAATATCGAACCACTTCTGTGTGGCCACATGTCCTCTTTGGACACTTTAGATTAACCAGTTCCAGGGCTGTCTTTAACGTGGTGCAAAAGGACCTGCTTCCCTGGGCCCGGTCATTGTTGCGGGGCCCAAAGCAGCTGCCCTTTGAGCCTGTGCTGCCCGCAAAAGCTGTGAGTCAGAGCATGGGAGTCGGAACACACTGGGAGAAGAAGATGAGGCACACTAAAAGGTAGAGTGGTCTGAAAACTATAAGTGAGGGCACAGGAGTCAGGACACACTCAGAGGAGGTGCTGCGGGTACACTGACAGGTGGAGCAGACAGAAAATTGTGTGAGAGGGCACGGGAGTCGAACAATCTGTCAGGAGGATCTGTGGGACACACTGTCAGGAGGATCTGTGGGACACACTGTCAGGAGGATCTGTAGGACACACTGGCAGGAGGAGCTGCAGGCATGCTGTGATTAAAGGCACTGGACACATGGACAGGACTGACAGCAGAGGTGTTGGGGAACATTGAGGGCTCTGTGAGTACTGAATCATGGGAGAAACTGAGGCACTGTAAGTAGCATGGGGTATAGTGAGTATTATTGAAGCACCGTGAGTAGCTTGGAGTAATTTGGAGTACCAGGGCTAATTTGGAGTAACTTGGAGTACATAGTTACATACCCTGTTTCCCCGAAAATAAGACCTAGCGTGATTGTCGGTGATGGCTGCAATATAAGCCCTACCCCCCAAATAAGCCCTAGTTAAAGTCATTGTAGGTCTTATTTTCAGGGTAGGGCTTATTTTCGGGGAAACGTGGTAGGGCTTATGTGGGGGGTAGGGCTTATATTGCAGCCATCACCGACAATCACACTAGGTCTTATTTTCGGGGAAACAGGGTAGTAGGTGAGGTTGAAAAAAGACACAAGTCCATCAAGTCCAACCTATGTGTGTGATTATATTTCAGTATTGCATTGTATATCCCTGTATGTTATGGTTTTTCAGGTGCTTATCTAATAGTTTTTTGAAACTATCGATGCTCCCCGCTGATACCACCGCATGTGGAAGGGAGTTCCACATCCTTGCCGCTCTTACAGTAAAGAACTCTCTACGTAGTTTAACGTTAAACCTCTTTCCTTCTAATTTTAATGAGTGGGCATGTGTCTTGTTAAACTGCCTTCCGCGAAAAAGTTTTATCCCTATGTGGGATCACCAGTACGGTATTTGTAAATTGAAATCATATCCCCTCTCAAGCGTCTCTTCTCCAGAGAGACTAAGTTCACTGCTCGCAACCTTTCCTCATAACTAATATCCTCCTGACCCTTTATTAGCTTTGTTGCCCTTCTTTGTACTCGCTCCATTTCCAGTACATCCTTCCTGAGGACTGGTGCCCAGAACTCAACAGCATACTCTAGGTGCGACCGGACCAGAGTCTTGTAGAGAGGGAGAATTATCATTTTATCTCTGGAGTTAATCCCCTTTTTAATGCATGCCAAAATTCTGTTTGCTTTGTTGGCAACAGCTTGGCACTGCATGCCATTGCAGAGCCTATCATCCACTAGAACCCCCAGGTCCTTTTTCATCCTAGATTCCCCCAGAGGTTTACCCCCCAGTGTATAGAATGCATTCATATTTTTGCCACCCAAATGCATTATTTTACATTTTTCTACATTAAACCTCATTTGCTATGTAGTTGCCCACCCCAATAATTTGTTCAGATCTTTTTGCAATCCACATCCTGTGGAGAAGTTATTGCCCTGCTTAGCTTATTATCATCCGCAAATATAGAGATTGAACTGTTTAGCGCATCCTCCAGGTCGTTTATGAATGCATTCAATAGGATTGATCCCAGCACAGAACCCTGCGGGACCCCACTACCCACCCCTTACCATTTCGAGTACTCCTCATTTATCACCACCCTCCGAACTTGCCCTTGTAGCTAGTTTTCAATCCATGTACTTGCCCTATGGTCCATGCCAACGGACCTTATTTTGTACAGGAAACGTTTATGGGAACTGAGTTAAATGCTTTTGCAAAATCCAGATACACCACGTCTACGGGCCTTCCTTTATCTAAATGGCAACTCACCTCCTTATAGAAGGTTAATAGATTGGTTTGGCAAGAACGATTCTTTATGAATCCATGCTAATTACTGCTAATGATACCGTTCTCATTAATAAAATCATGTATATAGTCCCTTATCATCCCCTTCAAGAGCTTGCATACTATTGATGTTAGGCTTAGGTCTGTAATTCCCAGGGATGTATTTTGGACCCTTTTTAAATATTGGTGCTACATTGGCTTTTCTCAAATCAGCTGGTACCATTCCAGTCAGTATACTGTCAGTAAAAATTAGGAACAACGGTCTGGCAATTACTTGACTGAGTTCCCTAAGTACCCTCGGGTGCAAGCCGTCTGGTCCCGGTGGTTTATTAATGTTAAGTTTCCCAAGTCTAATTTTAAATCTGTCCTCTGTTAACCATGGAGGTGCTTCCTGTAATGTGTCATGAGGATAAACACTGCAGTTTTGGTTACTGAAGCCCCCCGAATCCCTTGTGAAGACTGAGGAGAAGAACAAATTCAATACCTTCGCCATCTCCCCATCCTTTGTAACCAGATGTCCTTCCTCATTCTTTATGGGGTCAATACGTTCTGTCCTCCCTTTTTTACCGTTTACATACTTAAAGAATTTCTTGGGACTTTTTTTGCTTTCCTCCTCTGTGTCTTTTGTGTTCTATCTTAGCCATCCTAATTGTACCCTTACATTTCTTGTTGCATTTTTAATAAAGAATGCTGATGATGACCCTCCAACCTTGTATTTTTTGAAGGCCTTCTCCTTTGCTTTTATATGCATTTTTACATTGGAGTTAAGCCATCCAGGACTTTTGTTCGTGCTTTTAAATTTATTACCCAATGGGATGCATTGGCCAATGCCCTTATTTAATATGATCTTAAAGCAAACCCATCTCTCCTCGTGTTCTTTGTTCCTAAAATATTATCCCAATTTATGCCTTCTAGCAAAGTTCGTAGTTTAGGGAAGTTGGCTCTTTTGAAATTTAGTGTCTTTGTATTCTCGTTTATGTTTCTTATTTGTGTGATTTATACTGAAGCCAATTGACCTGTGATTGCTGTTTCATAAATTCCCCCATATTTCCACATCTGTGATCAGGTCTGTATTGTTGGTAATCAGTAGATCCAGTAACACTTTATTTCTAAATACAGGTCAGGTATGGTTTTTAAGGGGAACTCCACGCCAAATTAAAAAAAAAATTGGCGTGGGGTCCCCCTCCAAAATATGTACCAGACCGGTATCCAAGCATGCAGCCTGGAGGTCAGGATGGGAGGGACAAGTGAGCGCCCCACCTCCTGAACCATACCAAGCCACATGCCCTCAAAGCACCTTGTCTCCATGTTGATGGGGGCAAGAGCCTCTTCCGACAACCCTGGCCATTGGTTGTTCGGGTCTGCGGATGGGGGGCTTATCGGAATGTGGAAGCCACCTTTAACAAGGGGACCCCCAGATCCCCGGCCCCCCCATGTGAATGTGTATTGAGTACATTGTACCCCTACCCATTCACCAAAAAAAGTGTAAAAAAGTAAAAACCACATTAGACAGTTTTTGACAATTCCTTCCAAAAAAGTGTCCTGCGATGTACATCCATCGTCAGTCACACCGGCTGAAAAATAGGAAAAAGAAAAACGAAAAAACTCTGCCTCCTTGGGAGGGCTCCCGCCAACTGCTGTCTTTTCACTTTGACAGCAAGGAAGGGGCCACTCACTGATCTAAACGGATGACCCCGCCCCGCCCTTGCCCATATAACAGCTGTCATAGCCAAGAGACAGCAGTCGCCGGGAGGCCTCCCATCAAGGCAGGGCTTTTTATTTTTTTTCTATTTTTCGGGTCCGTCGGGTGGCGTGATTGAAGATGGATGGATATCTCAGGACACTTTTTTTTTCTTTTTTAATAAAGGAATTGTCAAAAACGGTCTGTTGTGGTTAAAGATATTGGGCCTGGTATGAATTTTGGGGGGTACTCCATGCCATTTTTTTCTCTTAATTTTTTTTCTTTTTTCTTAATTTCTTGATTAATCTTTTCATTTGACAACACTGAAGAAATTACACTTTGCTACAATGTAAAGTAATGCTTGTATAACAGTGTAAATTTGCTGTTCCCTCAAAATAACTCATCACACAGCCATTAATGTCTAAACCACCTGGCAACAAAATTGAATAAACCGCTAAGTAAAAATGTACAAATTAGGCCCAATTAGCCATTTTCCCTTCCCGGTGTCATGTGACTTGTTAGTGTTACAAGACCTCATATGTGAATGGGGAGCAGGTGTGTTAATTTGGTGTTATCGCTCTCTCTCTCTCTCATACTGGTTACTGAAAGTTCAACATGGCACCTAATGGCAAAGAACTCTCTGAGGATCTGAAAAAAAGAATTGTTGCTCTACATAAAGCTGGCCTAGCCTATTAGAAGTTTGCCAAGACCCTGAAACTGAGCTGCAGCACGGTGGCCAAAACCATACAGCGGTTTAATAGGACAGGTTCCACTCAGAACAGGCCTTGACATGGTCAACCAAAGAAGTGCATGTGCTCAACGTCATATCCTGAAAGGGTCTTTGGGAAATAGATGTATGAGTGCTGCCAGCATTGCTGCAGAGGCTGAAGGGGTGGGGTGTCAACCTGTCAGTGCTCAGACCATACGACGCACACTGCATCAAATTGGTCTGCATGGCTGTCGTCCCAGAAGGAAGCCTTTTCTCAAGATGATGCACAAGAATGTCCACAAACAGTTTGCTGAAAACAAGCAGACTAAGGACATGGATTACTGGAACCATGTCCTGTGGTCTGATGAGTTCAGATGGTGTCAAACGTGTGTGGCGGCAACCAGGTGAGGAGTACAAAGACAAGTGTGTCTTGCCTACAGTCAAGCATGGTGGTGGAGTGTCGTAGTCTGGGGCTGCATGGCTCTGGGGAGTACAGTTCATGAATGTCAACATGTACTATGACATACTGAAGCAGAGCATAATCCTCTCCCTTTGGAGACTGGGCTGCAGGGCAGTATTCCAACATGATAACGACCCCAAACACACCTCCAAGATGGCCACTGCCTTGCTAAAGAATCTGAGGTAAAGGTGATGGACTGGCCAAGCATGTCGATAGACCTAAACCCTATTGAGCATCTGTGGGGCATCCTCAAACAGAAGGTGGAGCAGTGCAAGGTCTCTAACATCCACCAGCTCTGTGATGTTGTCATGGAGGAGTGGAAGAGGACTCCAGTGGCAACCTGCGGAGCTCTGGTGAACCCCATGCCCAAGAGGGTTAAGTCAGTGCTGGAAAATAATGTTAGCCACACAAAATACTGACACTTTGGGCCCAATTTGAAAATTTTCACTTAGGGGTGTACTCACTTTTCTTGTCAGCGGTTTAGACATTAACCGCTGGCTGCGTGTTGAGTTATTTTGAGGGGACAGCAAATTTATACTGTTATACACTGTTACAGTGTTATAATCTATGCCAAGTTCTCTCAATATCTTCCACATTATACACTACATACGGGCCCCGTGTAAGCAGCCTTATATAGTGTGGGGCGTGGCCAACTGAGCCACGATTGGCCAAAGACACCCTGCCTTTGGCCAATCATGGCTCTCACAGCAGATTGTGCTGTGATTGACCAAAGCATGCAGGTCAGGTGCATGCTTTGGCCAATTAGCAGCCATCAATGCATTGCGATATCACAGTGCATTATGGGGCGCTCCGTGGTGCTCGAATGTGCCACAAACGCCCCATATGTTCAGTTTATCTGTGAACAAACGAACACCAGCTGTTCGAGTCGAACTTACGTTCGATTCGAGCATCGGGACCATTCCTAATCATGAGTAACCGGCCACTGTAGTAGTCTGGAGTGACTTGGAGTACTGTGAGAGACCTGGAGTGCTGTGAGATCTGGAGTAGCCTGGAGTGCTGCAAGTAATTTGGGGTAACTTGGAGTATCGTGTGTAATTTTGAAGCATCTTGGAATATTGAGAGTAACTTTGTAAGTAATTGGAACTAAGTAAAGGTATTGTGAGTAATTTGGAGTAACTAGGAGTATGTGAGTATAGTGAGTAACTTGGAGCATTGAGATTAGCTGGGGCACATGATACTAAGCAGGAGAAGAGGATGCCGTGTGACCAGTGATCAAAAAAGGCTGCCTATTGAAAATAATGAAGAATGAAATACAGCCCCTACAAGATTTGCAGCAGTAAGGCGGAGAGCCGGATTTTCCAGGGCTAAGTTTTGTCCTCAAGTTGGCTACCCAGGAGTGGGGGAGTGGCAACCGCGTTCTGTGATGGCCGCACTTGCCTGAACCTACACTCACCCGCCGGGGTAATCCACCAACATCTGAGCCTCCACGAGACCCAGCCACCATCCAAACTCATCCCCAGATAACAGGAGCCAAGCAGCATAACACGCTGCCGAAAGGAGCCGCCACAACCCCGCAAGCTAGTTGGTTTCTTCCAGCCTGTTGACCGCAGGCTACAACAAAATGGCAGCAGCTGTGGGCTACAACAAAATGGCAGTGGCTGTGGATCATGGCTGCAACTCCTAGCGGGAAAAAGGAGCACTCCCGGGCACAAAGACAATATAAATGGACCCCGGGCAGTGAAGGATCATCTGGGGCTTCAACACCTACCACCCACAGCCATGTTAATTCAAAGCTTTGTGGGACTTTGCCCCAGAGATCTGTGCAAGACCCAGGCATGGAGGTGAGTGATGCACAGACCTCACAAGCTGGGGCCTTCCAGACTTGTCCAGACCACATAGCAGCCTTCCCCATGCAGGGACAACCCATATGTGACATGGTCCTAAAAGAAATGCTCCTCTCATCACACCAGTTTAAAGAGGAGCTGCATGACCTGGGGGATAGGGTTGACCAGCTGGAGTCTTCTCTGGGTAAATACACCTCGTCATACAATACTATGGTTGATGCTCATGCTGCCCACTTGCATGGTTGAAGGATAAAGTAGTTGACCTAGAGGAAAAGTCCAAGCGGAATAGCATTTAAAATCAGGGGCATCCTAACTCCCAGCAGCAGCAATTCGCCCAGGACCTTTTCTCTTCCCTGTTATCATCCCTGACAGGTCCAGACCTCACCATCGACAGAATACATAGGCTACCTAAACCTACCTATCTTCCTGCAGAGGTGCCTAGAGACGTCCTACTGAGATTGCACTTCTTTCAAGAGAAAGAAAAAATCCTATCAACATTCCAACAAGCGTAAAGTCTACCAGAGCACTTCACTACAATACAATTGCTCTCTGACCTATCTCAGCATATTCTCCAATGCCGCAAGAACCTGGCGATGGTAATGAAGGCACTATGGAACCACAAAATCCTCAACAAATGGAAGTGCCCTGCAACTCTTTCCATTACCCACAATGGAGTGACTGTGAATGTAACAACCATAGATAAGGGTCTTCAGGCTCTGCAGCAGTGGGGTATTCTTCCTGACCCCCTTCTGGGGGGATCTCACCACCAACAGCACGCAGCTTTGATTCCTGACTGGCAAGTGGTCTCCTACAAGCGATCCTCCAAGAAAAATTCATCTGGAGGCTCCGGATCTTAATTTGTTGAATAAATATCTACATTCCCCGGCTGAGGGAATGTTTGAACCCTTTCCCTATGTCCCCTCAGCTGACGCTGGCCGATATTTTTCTGCTCTTGGTCCTAACCAAAGGGCCTTTTTTTAAGTTCCTTCTGGTTCACACGTACAGATACAGCTCTCCTGCTCAACAAATCAGCACTGTTCATGCTTTCTGATGCTATTGTACAGAGACTTATTACATCTCTTCCAGGTCCACCCATCCCACCATTCTTGAGTAATACATTGCCATCCGTTTCCCACACACCTGTAACGATCCAAATCATCGACAGGAAACACACAATCGTTAATTATGCCTCTGAAGTGCCTTTCCCTAAACGTTAAGTGTTTCAACCATCCCACAAAGCAGTTCTCTCTGTGGAAGGGGGCGTCACAGGCCAAAGAAGACATAGTTTGCATACAAGAAATGCACTTTCACCAGTCAGCTACCCCTAAATGCATGCACAAGGGGTGTCTTACTAGCCATTGGTAAATCGGTGTCCTTTCAACTCAAGAACTCACATCTGGCCTAGACAGCAGAATCATCTTCATAACAGGTGATATTAATTCCAAAGCGTACACCCTGGTCACTTTATATGCACCCAACTCCCACCAACTAAGGTTCTTGAGAAAAGTCTTCAAGGCCATCGCACCTCTCCGATATGACCAGCTACTGATGTGTGGAGACTTCAATCTCACAGTTGGACTCCAGCTCTCCTATGAAAGGGCAATCTCCATCACTGCGGGAACTATTCCAGAAGAGGTCCATGAGGTATGGAGGTGCCAACAAGCCACAGAGAGAGACTACACGTTTTTCTCCTCCAGACATCATACTTACTCTTGCATTGATCTGTTTGTATCTGATAAATGGCTCCTTCAGAACATTTCCTCCTCCTCTATCCACAAAATCACATGGTCGGACCATCCTGCAAATCTCCATAGGTCTTCTATATGGCGTTGTAATGTCAAACTATTGCAGAATGAAGTCACTTCCAAGACTATCCTTCAGCATCTCTGGGAGTTTTTCTCCCTTAACGAGCATTCCGTTTCAGACCCTTGTGTCCTGTGGACTGCACATAAAGCCTTTATACGGGGAATATGCATTCAACAAAGCTCCAAAGCTAAAAACAATACAACCTTACTTTAACTAGACTTTTCTCGGAAATTCACAATTTAGAAACTTGCAAAAAATCTGCACCCTCTCAGGCCACCTATAATTCCCTTGCTAAATTGAGAGGGGAACTAAGGTCCCACCTCATAGAGCAATACGATAAGCACCTTAGATGCCTTAAACTAAACTCCTATGCAGGTGCCAATAAAGAGGGGAAATATCTAGCAAACAGGTTAAAAGCCACCCAGGCAAAAGCACATATAGCCTCTCATTCACCCTACTCTAAAACACAAGATAATGAATCCACAGGAAATAGCGGATGAATTTCCTAATTATTACAGTGCACTATATAACCTCTGCAAGGATTCCCATACTCCCCAGCTCTCATCATCTGACATACAGCACTTCCTAAGCAATTTAAATCTCCCCACATTGTCAGATGAATATATCCTGGTGCTCTGATTTCCAACTTGGAAGTTGCCAATATCATATCCTCTACGCCTAATGGCAAATCTACTGGTGCTGATGGTCTGCCATCTGAATACTATAAAACATTCAGTAAAGTCCTCACTCCATATCTAAATACAGTATTTACTAAAGCGATTCAAACATCTTCCCTTATCCCTGAGATTCCGAAGGCTCAAGTGGTCACTTTGCCTAAGCCTGGTAAAGAGCTCACTACCCCTGCCAATTTTCGACCAATATCATTACTGAATAATGATGTTAAGGTTAATGGCTAAACGTCGGATGCTTGTCCTACCCTCTTTGATTAAGAAGGACCAAATGGGTTTTGTCTCAGGCAGACAGACATCGGACGCTACCAAGAGAATCTTGAATGTTATTCATCTACTGTCAATTGATGCAGTGTTCAATAGGGTGCACTGGCTCTACATGTCCATAGTTTTAAAAAAGTTTGGCTTTGGGGGCCAATATTATCTGCTACCCTTGTGTTAAACTCAAATCCCTCTGCACAAGTCAATGCCTCTGGTCACCTGTCTGAAAGGAGGAAAGGAGGGAGGCGCACCTAAGTGTAGTATATTAAAAAATCTGTTTAATGCACAATGTTGGGAGCATGAAATTGTCCAAAATGTCTTAGTATGCTGACGCCTTAAAAGTTTCCTTCACTGGAACTAAGGGGTCAAGCACAACCTCTGAAAAGCAACCCCCCCCCCCCCCCCCCGCCATAATCCCCCCTCCACCAAATGATTTGGACTAGTGTACAAAGCAAAGTCCATAAAGACATGGATGAGTGAGTTTGGGGTGGAGGAACTTGACTGCGAGCCAGGCCTTCTTGACCAACATCAGTGCCTGACCTCACAAATGCCATTCTGGAAGAATGCGTAAACATTTCCATAGACACACTCCTAAACCTTGTGGACCACCTTCCCAGAAGAGTTGAAGCTGTTATAGCTGCAAAGAGTGGGCCAACTCAATATTGAACGCTACGGACTAAGACTGGGATGCAATTAAATTTTATTTGCATGCAAAGGCAGGCTTTACAATACTTTTGGTAGTTGACCACCCCTTTATTTTTTAAGTTATGGACATGCTTAGTTTTGTATCGTCAGCAAACACTGAGATTGAACTATTTATGCCAACCTCTATATCATTTATGAGTAAGTTAAACAGAATTGGTCCCAGGACAGAACCCTGGACCAGGATCTCCCTGCGGTGGTTGTGCCTAGGAAGATGATAGTGGTAAGGTAACAAACAATATCATCTTCTCAGCTTGGACTAATGACCATGTTGCTACTTTGATATCAAACTGTTAACAGCCCCTGACTGTTACCGCTGCTATGGCTGAAACATTAAGTGCTGTTGCTACTGCTGTTATCCTACTTTTTACCCGTTTCACTTCTATTTTGGGTGGCTGGAGCACTAGAGTGATCTCTTGTACCTGAAACGTTCACTGACACTTTTCTTTTTAAGTGTCATCCATGGCATTTTTTTTTACATTTATTTCAGACACATCAGGGAATTCTATGGCAACTGGCAACAAATTATAAAATACACTGTATCATTGACCAATTTAACAAACTCCAGCTGTTATAATGTCAACTGCTGTTTTTGGCATTGTTTACAGACACACATTTATCAAGGTGACTGCAAGCCTATAAGTCTTTTGAAACACATAAATGTCAGCTTGCAACAATTTAGTGTTGATAGGCAAGGTTATATTTTTACTGTATATCTAACAAAAATGGAAAAGACTATGTAATCCTTTAGCCAACATTCCCAGTTTGATGTGTGTTAACATCCCCAAACTGGAACAGATGTGTATTAAAGAACTCAGGAAGGTCAATAAAAAGCGAGGTAGACCCATGCATACCCTAGCGCCTCTTCTGGTCTCTGTCAAGCCAATGTTGGTATTGAAGATGCTGAGATAAATTGTTTCATTTTAATCTTACGAATATTTGTTTTTTTTCACGTTACAAATATTTGCCTGGAGTTTTATCTTTAATGGATAGTTTGCTTAAGTAGGATCGTGTTGCATAGTTTACATTTTGTGGTGTTACTCTATTGTGAAGTCTTTTTTCTCGTTGTGTCCTTACTACCACTTTGATCTCATCTCTCCCAAACAGGAAGTAGGAGGATCATGGTTAAGGCTAACCACAGAAAGGCAGATTGCAAATAACAAGCTGTTCTCAATAGCACTGGAATCAAAAGTTTATTCTCATGAAATCTGACCAACAAACAAGGATAGTGCATGTGTAAGTTACTACATTATACCTGCTGATTGGCCAAGTTATACAGAGATTTCCCATCAAGTATAAGAGACTATAAATGATTCCAGTTTTGGAAGTGCTACCATGGCCTCTTGGGTGTTCCCCTGAACAGCCTGATTTGGAAAAATAAACTGGGACATTGACAACCTATTTCGGACCAACCAAGAGGCAGCAGCACAAACATGTTTACATTTCATTGGCAAGAAGATGACAATGAACAATTTTAAATGTCTTCTGTATCCATTACTTTATTATTATATAATTATGTTGAGGAATATACAGTATGTTACGTGCTAGGAATGTACGTTATTTTACTGGTATTTTGGCACTGGATTTGGGGTTAACTATGTACACAGTCTATAAATTTAATACAAAACGTTCATGTCCAAAAAAGATCATGAATTAATTAGCTTATTCTATCAGTGGCTAAATAGGAGTTTATAAGAGGAAGTGATAATGCTTTTAGAAAGAAAAAAATACAATCACGGGTATTTACTTTGGCTTTACAATTTTATTTAGTAGATAAAATTGAAAGGTAGGTTTGTTCTCTAAGATCAAGAAATATTGTTTATAACAATAATTGTAAAATTCTTTTATTTTTTTATGCAGGTTATTTTCTCAATAATCTTTTGGATTGCCAGTGGAAATTATACCTGAGTACCGTAAGCACCAGGATAAAGTCAAATGCTTTGTCTTTTGTAATTGGAAGACCTCCAGTAGAGAGAAATAAGCATCCGTAGTTTGAGCCTATAAATAGAACAAATTGGATAGTTGGCATTTTCCCGGCAGTTTTGTGCTCTTGATGAAGCCTGTTTCAGGTTCCAGGCAGACTATCCAAATATAGATTGAGCACACTGTAGAGATGCATGTTTCTTTTTTTCTTTATTTTAATTCTTCTGTAATTCCTGTTAAAGAAACCATGTTAAAAACCCCTCAAAACTTATCCATGTCAAAATCAACGTATAAGTACCAATGCTCAGTTGGTTGTCCAGACACAGGGATAATTATAATTTTGACATTGCAACTTCTTAGATCTATGACACAGACAATCATGTTGATTTTCTATTATCATTAGAAACATCAAAATGATTTTATGGCACTCTTTTGTGCAGTGCCTTGTGCCAATCATGAAATATGTCTGTTTCCATGGATGCAAAGAAGCACAGCACAGTATGGTAATGGAGTTAAGGCTGTGCATTTTTTTTTTTTTATTCATTATTTTCAGAGACCTTAGTTAGACTTTCTTACTTTCTATATATTACCGTCTATTATTGTTTGTTTTTATTTTAGAAAATACATGCAAATTACCTAAACGGGTTATCCATTTTATCAGAGAAAATACTAAATGCCTTCTGCACCTAAAAATGGACTTAAAGTGGTTGTAAAGGCAGAAGGTTTTTTTTTTTATCTTAATGCATTCTATGAGATAAAAAGATAAGATAAAAGCCTTCTGTGTGCCTCAGCCCCATAATACTTACCCGAGCCCTATCTCGATCCAGCAATGTTGTATGAGAGACTTGGCTGTCCGGGACTTCCCTCCTTATTCGCAGCGCAGCGCTATTGTCTCTAAGCTGTCAATCAAAGTCAGTCAGCCAATGAGGAGAGAAAGGGAGCAGGGCGGGGCATGGCTCCATGTCTGAATGGACACAGGGAGCTGCGGTTCGGCTTGGGGGGCTCCCATAGCAAGCTGCTTACTGTGGAAGCACTTAACAGTAGGGAGGGGCCAGGAGCACTGAAGAGGGACCAGAGAAGAAGAGGATCTGGGCTGCGCTGTGCAAATTCATTTCACAGAGCAGGTAAGTATAACATGTTTGTTATTTTTAACAAAAATAAAAAAGAAGACTTTAGTATCACTTTAAAGTATAATCTAAAGCTAATCTAAGTCTTCCAGCTGTCATAGAACCTAAACTGTTACTCAAGCCTGTGTAACACTAACTAATAAACAGTTTCAGGCTCCCTCAGTTACCAGAACCCAAACATAGCCAGAACAGTTGCATGCTTGCGATGTTCATGTACAGTCAACCAAACTGATCTGGATATGGCAGAGTGCGTTGTCTTCTCTTCAGTCTCAATGAATTTAATATTTCAACATCTGCCAGGATCTTAATATCATGCAAGGAGAATGTTTCCATGCAGTTAAAACATGGCTTTCTCAGATCTGGAGCATACACATGGACCCTGTACCTTCTTCAGGATATATCATAAGCCTGCATCCACTAATGACAAGGGTCTTATAACATGCCCACCAAAGCCTATGTATAGTGTTACATTTTTGGCAGTGTGTGAAAAGAAAGCAACTCAGAAAAAAGTAGCAGAATATACATTTAATATATGCAAGAGATCATAAACATATCTATAGTTAAAGTGGAAGTTCAGGCAAAATCTAAGGCTAAACCTACTCCCACCTACATTCTAAGTATATTCTATCTAACCCTGTAAAGAAAAAATCTGCATACTTACCTATTCTGATGCCGCTCTGGTCCAGTCACATGATCTTTCTAGCTTTAGCTTCTATGTGGAGGAGAGATCGTACACAACGGCTGCAAATGCCTGTGAGATGATGTTACCTATAGGCTTAATATGGGGCATCCATTGTTGACTGTCCCTCCTCTACATTAAAGCTGCCGCTGACCATTGAGGCTGACAGCATGAGAAACTTGCCATGCCTCCTACTAAAGGCCTCAGACTGTCTACTTTCTAAAAAGGAGTCATTTGGGGGTATTTGTACTGTCCTGACATTTTAGGTGCCTCAAGAAATGAGATAAGCCGTCAGTACATCAGAATTGATCAATTTTCAAATATAAATACCATAGTTTGTAGACGCTATAACTTTCAAAAACTAATTAATAAACACTTATTGCAAATTTATTTTTATTTTATTACCAAAGACATGAAGAATATATTTTGGCCTAAATTAAAAAAAATATATATTTTATTGGATATCTTTTATAACAGAAATTAGAAAATATTGTTTTGTTTTCTTTAATTTTCGGTCTTTCTTCGATTATATAGCAAACAATAAAACAAACAGTGGTGATCAAATACCACCAAAAGAAAGCTCTATTTGTGTGTAAAATTGTTTATAATGTCATTTGTGTAGTGTTTCATGAACACGCAATTGCCAGTTAAAATAGTGCAGTGCTGAATAGCAAAAAAAATGCCCTGGCCATTAAAGGGGTAAAACCTTCCAGAGCTGAGGTGATTAAAGAAAAGATCCTATAGGTCTCTATTCTGACTCTGAAATTTTTTTTTGCAAAAATAACACTGATAATGTAAGTGTTCTTTCTAAAGCTTTTCTCCAGGAGTTAAAAAATATAACCCCCCCCACAGATGAAAAATGTAAGGCTAATTTTTCTAGGAGATAGATAAAACAGAATATTGCTTACCTTAGTCTAGGGTCCTATAAAAAAAGGGGGGGGGGGACTTTGTGGGACTTTTAATGAAACTTTTGTGAATACGCCTCCATTCCTGATTCAGTAGAAACAAAAAATAAATGAATGGGACTTTATATGAGGTATATGTGGCAACAGAAAAGCAGTCAGTGTAGAAACATAATTTTTTTGCTTAGTAATAATTACATAACATGTTAAAAAATACATTCATGGGTTTGTGTCCATAATTGACAACATATAACAAACATTGTATGTAGAACTGGCAACAACAGCAAATTGATACATTGTATCGTAAATATATGACTGCTGCATCAAGATAATACATTGTAGGATAAATATATAACAACCATCTTAGATGACATGGACCACCTCAGGAACAAAGTATTAAGATAAAATCTGTATATATGAAAGTGGTTGAACTATCTAATGAATATGAGATGCATCAAATAACCCTACGTGTTTCATGGATTAATTCCACTCTTCAGGGGCAAATGCATTAAATATCTGTGAAAAAACACAAATGGAAAAAAATGAAAATTTTATTGTACAAAACAGTCTAGTATTGGTGCCTGACAAAAAAGAAGAATAGTAACCAAATGGATGAGATTGCTCCTCCCCATTGGGTACTTACATATGAGATAAATATGAAGTGGTGAGATTGCAACAAATGTGCCGCTCAAGGCGTCTGTCATGGGAGTTGAGGTACTGGGATCCAAGGAGTGTTACAGGAGCATAAATTGAACTTGCACAGGAAAGAAATGTACAGAGGTGATGTGTGTGGGCTCCAATACTATAATTTAATAAAATGATTGAGTCAATTATATAAAACTACACTATACAAAATCATGAAAAATGAATCTAGGGTCCCATAGTGTTCCATTCCACTAGTTCCAGTGTTAAGAACCAGTCCCCTAAAGCTACCCTTCTTGCCAGCCTCTGATGTCTCCATCCCTCTTGCCAATGTCATAATGTGTAATGCAGGTTCAATCACCACTGGTCTTGCATACATGATGTAGTGGGAGGGGGGGGTTAATTATTTCAGAATTACCCAGAATTCCACTTTAAAAAATGCATTCTTTAACGGTTGTTCCTTGTTGACTCCCACTGTAGAGCCTTTCTATTTGAAGGCAGCTGTATTTGAGAATTTATACCAAGCTTCTTAGGCTCAAATGAAAAAGAGTGCCAAACTGTGCAGGATAAATCGTTCAAGGGTAATGAATTTTCTATTATAACAAAAAACTATATAACTGTTACATAAGCAATTTTGTCATGTAATGGTACTATAAAATTGGCCTACTATTTTAGCCTGCAGCCAGCTATGATTTTCTTTAAAGGGTAAGTTCATCTTTACAGAAAACTCTGTAAGGTGAACGTACACAAGTCCCCCCCCCGGTCCCGCTGACCTGTACCGCCGCAATCTTTGGTTCTAAGCCCCGGAACATCCATGTCAGGAGCCTGGGGCTTAGAAATCCTCTGAACTGAATGTTTTGGAGCATTCTAATTGGTCAGCACTGACCAATCAGCAGCTGCATAGCCCGTCCTATCAGCTATACAGAAGACGCGAGGATGGAGAGAGGGTTTCAAAGCCCTGGGCTCCTGACGCAGATATACCGGGGCTTAGAACAGAGATTGTGGCGGTACAGGTCAATTTACACTTTAACTGTCAAAAAATGTAAATGCTTTTTCCTTGTAGACCTGACAAAAATTGTATTTTCATGTGACTGGCTCACTGCTTTACCTCTTAGCTGTTCCTCTTACAACAACACTGGGATTAATGAGCATACAGGAAGAAAACTGAATGAAATTCAAATGCAAATACAAGCAAACAACAGCAGTTAAATGTCAGCAAATAAAAGAACTAAAACTGACCTTTATTAACAGGAACCTTCTATTAAAAAAACAACATGCACCTTCTCTTAAAAGAAAAAAAAGAAAAGAACTTAACTGTAATGCCCCGTACACACGGTCGGATTTTCCGATGGAAAATGTCCGATCGGAGCGTGTTGTCGGAAATTCCGACCGTGTGTGGGCTCCATCGGACATTTTCCATCGGATTTTCCGACACACAAAGTTGGACAACAGGAGATAAAATCCGTTGTCGGAAATTCCGATCGTGTGTACACAAATCCGACGGACAAAGTGCCACGCATGCTCAGAATAAATAAAGAGATGAAAGCTATTGGCCACTGCCCCGTTTATAGTCCCGACGTACGTGTTTTACGTCACCGCGTTTAGAACGATCGGATTTTCCGACAACTTTGTGTGACCGTGTGTATGCAAGACAAGTTTGAGCCAACATCCGACGGAAAAAATCCTAGGATTTTGCTGTCGGAATGTCCGAACAAAGTCCGACCGTGTGTACGGGGCATAAGTCTATCTGCAGTTACATTTTCCTCTTAGCCCAACTGCAAAGTCCCACAAGAACCTGTAGATCCTACTAGTGGACTCCACCTCATTCAAGTTCACGTGATAGTAGGACAACAATGCTGTACTACCACTGAATTCAAAGTAGCATTGTCCCTCACATAGTTGGTCCCTGCTTGAACTATAGCGAAATGAGAAGATGTTGCAGGAGGCATGTCTGAGCATTGTCACTGCTGACTCATCAGTCTTTATCTTTTCATTTAGAAGCTGGCCACATCTAGTCCTGCCCACTTCTTTAAAGATTGGCAAGACTGATCTGCTAAAAACCCTCCTACTTTTGGCTGCAGTGTCTGAGAGGAAAGCGTGGGAGATGCAAATGAACGAGAACTTGGGGGACTCAAGGGAGGTAGATTTGTTGTGTATTTTTGTTTTGTTTTTGTTTATTTAATTTTTGTGGGGTTTTTTTTCACTTGATGAGGCACTTGAATCACATAATAACTTTATTCGAGACATGTTTTGTCTGCCACACAGAAGCCTTTAGCAGTGCTAACTTTGTTGACAAAAATATTTTAGGCAAACTAAAATACAACTAAAACTAAAACAAATTCAGATGACTAAAATAACTAAAACGAAAGTGGCATTTTAGTCAAAAGACTATGACTAAAACTAAAATGAAATGTGATGTTAAAATTAATACTGGCCCTTAGATGTAGTTGGTTTACTAAAATCATGTATATAGTATGTATATATATGATATGGATGTGATTTGATTAATCAACAAGTGTGGAGTAACACACTTTAAAGGGCTGCATACGCTCGTGAGGGACACATTTATCTATATCTAACTTGGTTGGTGTTTGATTAATCAACAAATGTGGAGTAACACTTTAAAGGGTTGCATATGTCTTGCTGGCGAGTGATACATTTAGCAACATATCAACCAGTCTAACCTTTACTGCTACTGGGCACAAAAAATTTACATGAATCTGGTATTCAAATAAGACTGACCTTTATTAACAGGAATGTCCAAGACGTATACATGAATAAACTGCGTAATCTTATTTTAAATATAAAACACTTGACGCTAAGAGGCTTGTATGATTAAATAAAAGCAAGATAACTTTGACAAAACTGTGTATTTTATGTAATGTTTTTACGAATAAAAATGAAAACGCTGCAATTTTAGCAAACACAGAGATCTTTTGTCCAAAGAAACCTGAACTGCATATTATAAAATAATACTGAAGGGGTTGGCTGTGGTCCACTGGCACCAACAAACCAAGTGATGTCATTGATGCAATGCGGTGCATGACAAACACATTCCTTTCATTAGAGGCATTCCATTGCTTTTTATGCTAATACAATTACATTTAGAAAGAACTAGAACACATTATTTGCTCATTCACCACTATAAATTCACTTAGCAAAACCTTATAAAAAGCAGTACTACGCCAATACCACTACCTTTTTTTAAGTTGCACCCCAGTCGGCATTTGACAATTAGAGGTTGATTTATAAAAAATTTTCATAGCCATTTGCCCAGTGAAAATGCATGTACATTAATTCTGTGTGAATGGGGAAAAAGTATGTAAAAATGATGTAATTAGGCTATATAACGTGCTGTTTATTTGTAGGTCATTTATTTTTAATGGAATATACCATATTTGACCACCAGATGAAGCTAAGTATCATAGTAATTTACTGTAATACTTGGCTCTATCTAGTGGCCAAATGCAGTATTATCTATTTAATATCCATAGTTTACATTCCAACACCATGGGATATATACTATTTACATTCAATTTTTTGCTCTATTGGCAAAGAAGAAATGTACAAATGGCAAATGGGCAAATGGCTATGCAAATTCCTTATAAGTCAACCTCTCAACCTGCTAATATTCTCTGTTTTATTAGTCAACATAGACTAAACAACTTGCAGGTTACCTAATATGTAGGGAACGAGTATAGGACCAACTCTTGTCCCAAAACAGCGAGTTTATGACATGCATGGACAGCTCAGTGTACAATCTTATTCATGCCAGTGAATTATATCATTCTGGATTACCAAGGTGTCGGGTCAAAAATTCCATCTCATGAAGAAGGCCAGAAAAAGATAGAAGCGCCAGTGATGGAGTGATGAGGTGGAGCAAGGACATCACATTACTGGAGGAGGGCCCCTGGCAAAAGTTAGTGTGCCATTTTGTGCCATTATGGCAGTAGTTATAGGGGGCCAAGATGTTGCTTTAAGATTGTCCCCATTGGTTATTGGAGACTAGGCAAAAATGTGACATTTTGTAAGGTTTGCATGTGAAAACCCTTTGGTTCAAGCCCACACATCTGAATACTACTTGGTTAATATTTAAAAATAAAAACGCAATAAAAATAAAATAAATGCAATAATGTGTGCCCAGTATGGAAGTACAGTGGCATTGTCTTAGAATAATCTCACACTATAAGTGTGTATGTAATAAATAAAATATCAAAGTGTGAATACAAAGTAACTTCTCCATGACCCAAATGTGAAAAATGAATTTTAGTTCAAATAGACTCTTAAACAGTTGTCTAAACCACAGAACATCGTCTGGCCTATAATTTATTATTCAAAGGCACATAACATCTACTTGAAAAATAGTTCACATAATAATTTCAGTCTTACAATAGATGTCATACATTTGAAATATATCACAACAAAGTCATACCGAGGGCACAGTTGGAACTTAAGTATAGTTTAGCTAAAACAAATTTTTGCTAAAGAAGCTACATTTTCAATGGATTATGTCATAAATAATAATACCACAGTAGTTATCTGTTATTGGTATACAGAACATTTGATGTATAGCAGACTCCTTAAACAATAGAAGCAGAGTTCTGCATCAGGTCAGGAACCATGGGATCAGGGTTGGATCTAGCCTGTGTTATGTGGGGGTGCAGTTACAAATGTCAGGGGGTGGCAGGGCAGTGTACAGGGGGTCAGCAGGGCAGAGGCTATGGTTAGTAGTTTGTAGGGTACATCAAGAATCCCCATCACAGTTCCCCCTCTAGCAGTGTCACCCGAGCACCCTTTTACATCCGGGTCCCCAGTGTCCCCACCCCCAACATCGGGGTTCCAGAGTCTGTCCCCTTATGTCAGGGTTCCCAGAGTCACCCTACTTACATTAGGGTCCCCAGAACCACCTCCCTCCTTACATCAGGATCTCTAGAATAACTCCCTTAAAGGAGAATCCCCACACTTTCCCTAGTTACATCCCCAGAGCCCCCCTTTATATCAGGTTCACCCTTCCTCTTTACATCAGGGTCCCAAGAACCCCTCTTGAAATGTAGAATGAAAGATAAAAGGTAGATGGCGCTTCTAAAGTCAGCCACAGATGGATTGAAATGTGTCTGGTTCCTGCTGAATGGGCTAAATTTTGATCCATCTATGGGCAGGCTGGTTGTACTGAAGTCGGTCTATCAATCAACTTCAGTACAACCAGCCTGGCAGGTTTTTTTGTACAATTACTGCCGCCGGCTCTAGGCGGCAGCAGTAATCATTGTATTCTGATGGCAGGGAAACCTCCCAATGTCAGAATACAATAGGGCACTGAGAGGGAATCAAGTAATTTTCTTTCCTTCAGCTTGTGTTTGAAGAAAAGAAAATTGCTTAATGCATAGCTAGCCTAAGAGTAGCTTAGCAAGCAAATGCACAGAATTAGGGGTTAAATTAAAGTAAATTTTCTCAACTGATAACCGAATATTTACTACACACAGCCTTATTTACTGCAGTCTTGACTGTGTATCTTAATCTCCAGTCTATGCTGACAGGTCCAGCAAGCAGAGATAAACAATCACTGCACATTTCAACCCAGCCTTATATACTGGCGGGCTGTCTGTCAGTGTGCTGATCGAGATACACAGTCATCCTGGCCATAAATAAGGCTGTTTGTACTGATAGTTCTGTTATTAAGTGAAAATATTTACTTTGATTTATTGCTGTGCATTTGCTTTTCCTCTTTTAGAAGAAGAGGGAGAAGGGAGCTGCTGGAGCTCCCAGTGCACCCAGCCTCTATCCTCTGCACCCTCCTTGCCCCGGCCTTGGGAGAAGGAGTTCAACAGATCAACGGGCAGGCACAGCATTCAGGGTGGTGGCAGAAGGAGGCTGTTGGCTAGGAAGGGGGCTGCCCCCCCCCCAGCGCCCCCTAGATCTGGTATGGTTATGCTAAACTAGTTAAATAGTTTGTCTCTAGTACAGATTGTGGTATAAATTTGGTGTGGTCCAGTTTGAAATCAGGGGTTGGATTCAAATACAACAATGCAGAGTATGTGTGTAATTTTGTAGCGTTACCCCCTAGAGGCCACATTTTCCGACTTTCATTCGTAGACAAATAATCAGTCCATGGGCTTGTTTTTGTTGTTTTATTGAGGAAAACAACTCTGTCTAGGGTAAAGGGAATATGGGATGCCCAGCTTGACTCAAAAGAACAAATTCAGGACAACTTCCTTCGCTATGTACCCCACAAAAATGACAAACCTACGATTGTATTGCTCCTGGAACAACCACTGTCTCTCAGGAGATGGTAAGGAAAACTTCCTTTGTGGGAGCTCTGTGTCACCTTAGTGGGAATTTAGCAAGCCCCAAACTGGCAGGTGCTCTATGTTTCCTCTCTTGAAAATACCAGCCCACCTGGCTGCTTGGTAACATGTCCCAGAACAAGGGATTGGGTTTAGCTGGTTGGCAATGTTTTTAGAAAAGCTTGCTGGATATTGCATCTGGCAGCTTTCTCCCTTTTTGGCCCTGGCGGTGTAGAGGTACTCACACTGTCCCCAGAAATCATGCTGCTTTTGAGAAGACTGCTGGTCAGGCCTCCTGCTGTCCAGGTCCTCCCATGCTAGCCAGGGTGTCTCCTAAGAGAGACTTTAGGGCAGTGGATATCTCTCTGTCCTCCTTCCTTCCTTCCTTCCTTCCTTCCTTCCTTCCTTCCTTCCTTCCTTCCTTCCTTCCTTCCTTCCTTCCTTCCTCAGCACCCAGCCTGGAGGCAGAGCCCCCTCATTTCTGGAGTCCCCTCCCAGGCTACACGACACAGCCTCAGCACTCCACTTTCACCCGGCTCCCCTGCTGGCCAGGCTCCACAATATTTATGGGCTGACCCAGCCAGCCTGCCAGGCCTCCAGCCTGGGGATTGGCCAGATTCCTATAAATATGCAGATCTTGGCCTCCTTACCTCTACCCAGTACCACTAACTTCTAGAAACTTCTCCAAGCTTCCGGAACCAGGGGGAGGTACAAGAGACCTGACCTGTAGAGCCCTCCAGTCTGACCTACAATAACCCCGACCAATTAACCAGACTCACACAACTACTTGGAGTCAAATACATTTTCTTCACTATAACTGTACACTAAAGGGTGCTACAGTGTAATAACATTTTAGGTCACATGGCTCAGCCACAGGGAACACATAGAAATACATAATTGTACAAAGTACCCGGTGACCAAGACCAACTTCCCTGCATTACTCTAAGTACTAATTTATGTCTCTGTCTCATGTCATGGCAGATTCAAGTAACAAACAGGAAATTAAAGGAAATCTTCCCATCAGGAACACAGAGAGCAATAACTTGTAACTGAGATATAAAGTCTTCTTCACTCTACAAAAAAAAAAATGTAGGCATGGTGCCTTAGGTTTAAAAATATAAAAAATACAAATTCATTATTACCATGTATTTTCTAATGTATCCAGATTTTTATTCATGCAATCAAACAAAGCGCAACCTTTAGACCCCTTTCACACTGAGGCAGTTTTCAGGCATTTTAGCCTCTAAAAAGCGCCTGAAAACTGCCTACCATCCTGTGCAGTGTGTTCTTCCACACTGGGGTGGTGCGCTTGTGGGACATTAGGAAAAGTCCTGCAAGCAGCATCTTTGGGGTGGGTTGGTAGCTCTGTATTTAGTGCTCCCAAAACGCCCTGCCCATTTAGTGCATCCAAAGAGCCTTAAAAGAGCTTTGAAAGTGCCACAAAACTGACGGTTTTACCCTTTTTGGGGTAAAAACCACCCGCTAGCAGCCACAAAGCGCCACAAAAATGAGTGGCGATTTAGCGCTAACAGTCCGTGCTGCCAGTGTGAAAGTAGCCTTATCAACAACCTAAATATGTAAAAACATTGACACATTGGAGTCAATTTACTAAAGGCAAATAGGCTGGCTGTTCAATTTGCAATTTCATCAAGTTACAATTTGAAAGGGAATTTTTTCCAGTGCTTAGTGAATGAGGTGAAGCTCTCCTGACTTCTATTATCCAATCGCGTGCAAGAAAAAATGCTGTTTTTTTTAATTATTATTATCTTTGCTTGTGATTGGTATTCTTTGCAAAGTGAAACTTCACCACAATCACTAAGCTCTGTGAAAAATCCCCTTATAAAGTGCAACTTGCAAAGTGAACAGACTATTTGCATTTGGAAAATTAACCCCATTACTCTTATTTTTCTTTTGCTGTTTGCAACAGCACATGCTGGTTCAAAACACAATCCCGCTTGTCATGCCTGGGTCAGACAAGAAAATGGCATCAGACCAGCTTTTAAGGTAAAATGAACCTGGGGTACAAATTACTTTACTGGCTCTTACCACGTATATAAAACAATATTTGAAACCACTTCCAGACCAGCTCACGACGATATACGTCAGTACTTTGAAGGAGGATGTCGTTGTTATGGCAGCAGCTAGCTGCCATAACCCCGGTATCTTCTTGTTCAGTGAGCTGTCCGGTTTAATATAAAAGTGGTCTCTGCGGCGGATTCGCCGCAAGATCACTTTTATCGGCGGCGGGAGAGAGTCCGGTCCAGCCGCTCTCCGGTCCCCTCTGCCGCTTACTGGAGCCGTCGGCAGCAGCAGAGGTGATCAGGTCCTTCCTGTGGCCTGACATTTTTTTAATTGCATTTTAGTCTAAATATCAGATCTGAGGTCTTTTTGACCCCAGATCTCATATTTAAGAGGTCCTGCCATGCTTTTTTTCTATTACAAGGCATGTTTACATGCCTTGTAATGGGAATAAAAGTGACACAATTTTTTTTTTTTAAATAAACAGTGTAAAAATAAAAAATAAAAGGTAAAATAAATAAGAAAAAAAACTGTTTTAAACGCGCCCTGTCCCGACGAGCTGGCATGCAGAAGCGAACGCATATGTGAGTAGCGCCCGCATATGAAAACGGTGTTTAAAGGGGTTGTAAAGGTAAAAATTTTTTCACCTTAATGCATTCTATGCATTAAGGTGAAAAAACTTCTGACAATACCGCCGCCCCCAGCCCCCCCGTTTTACTTACCTGATGCCTCGAAAGTCAGCTTCGTGTTCCCAACATCTATGCCTCCGCTCACCCTGGCCGCTGATTGGCTACAGTGGATGGATTGGAAGCAGCGCAGCCATTGGCTCGTGCTGCTGTCAATCACATCCAATGACGCGGCGCGCTAGAAGGCGGGGCCGAGTGATACAGTGAGCGGCTATAGCCGCCGGCTGTATCACGGGAGCGCGCCCGCAAGCACTAACCACCATGCGAGGGAGCTCGCATTAAGGTGGTTAATGCTTGCGGGGAGGAGCTGAAACAGCCACCGAGGGACCCCAGAAGACCAGATTCGGGGCCACTCTGTGCAGAACGAGCTGCACAGTGAAGGTAAGTATAACATGTTTGTTATTTTTTTTTTTTTTAAATTTTACCTTTACAACCCCTTTAAACCATATATGTGAGGTATCGATGCGATCGGTAATTCTAGCCCTAGACCTCCTCTGTCACTTAAAACATGCAATCTGTAGAATTTTTTAAACGCCGCCTATGGAGATTTTGAAGGGTAAAAGTTTGTCACCATTCCAGGAGCGGGCGCAATTTTGAAGTGTGACATGTTGGGTATCAATTTACTTGCTGTAACCATATCTTTCACAGTATTAAAAAAACTCTACCGTTGTCTTATTTTTTAATTAAAAAAGTGTATTTTTTACAAAAAAAGTGCACTTATAAGACCTCTGTGCAAATACAGTGTGACCAAAAGCATTGCAACGACCGCCATTTTATTCTCTAGGGTGTTAGAAAAAAATGTATAATGTTTGGGGGTTCTAAGTAATTCTCTAGCAAAAAAAACTTGTGAACCACAAATCTCAGAAAGTGGCTTGGTCCTTAAGTGGTTATGTAAAGAAATCACATCATGGCAATATAATCAACATTTTGTAATATTTTGAAAGAAATATTATATAGTTGTTTGGGGATTTTTTAGGAAAAAAGACTGAAAATGTTGAAATAAAACTTGTTTTTCTTGCTTTCTGTATAAAACATATCAAATAAACAAACTTTCTTCATAAATTTAGGCCAAAGTTTTGGGCATTAATGCCATATTAAACCCAAAAGCAAGCGTACCAATTCTTAGATATTATAGCTGTATTCGTTTAATTTTTTAGGCTTTCTTTTGTCTATTTTCAGGTTACTGGCTAGCAGTGTTAATTTTGACGTCAAAAGTTTTAGTCATAGTCTTCTGACTAAAATGCCATCTTAGTTTTAGTCGTGTTTTAGTCTTTTGACTAAAATGCCATTTTCTTTTTTATTTTTATTATGTAATTTCTTTTTATTTGAGAATTATAAGATAATATAGATTATGAAAACATATAAGAGGTATTTTTGCCAAACAATAGTACGATATGTGATATCATTATAAACATAACATGACTTGTGAGCATATAAGGAACAATGTATTAATATAATAGTTAAAAAATGAAATAATATTTCTTTTTCATGAAAAGGATAAGGAGGTTAGGTAAGAAGAAAAAGATGAGATGGGATGGGATGGGATGTTAAAAATAAATAAATTGAAAAAAAGAAAAAAAGAAATTGGACTCCTGATCTAACCAATGAGAATGATTGATCTTAATATTAAAAGACATCATAAAAATGTCTGAGGTTGTAAATATATTTTACCTTTAAGGGTTCTTCGAATAGGAGGGGAAAGAGTTGTTCAAGATTTGGATGTAATCTTCTGAAAGGGAGAAAATCTGCCACTTGGACAATATAATATAAAATTTAATAGATGTGCCTTTTAATAGATGAGATTTAATAGATGTGCCTTTTATGAGATTTTCCATATGTTCTTTGTCACGAATTGGGTGAACCATTGTTCTTATAGTGGGAGGTGAAAAGAACTTCCAAAGAGTTGGGATGCAGGATCAGGCTGCATTAACTAAATTAATAATAATACAATTTTTGTATTTTTTGAGAGGAATGTTATTATGGTGTAAAAGGAAAAAGAGGGTTCTTACGGAACTGCATGATCAGTAAACCTTTGAGTAAGGATATGAACCTGATTCCAAAAATAACCTATAGTTATATTTATTGGGATTGTTTGGAAGAGGTATAGAATCCTGGGGAGGACATTCTGTTTTAAAACATTACACCTGCCTGTCCAGGAAAAATTGCAGGACGACCAAGATACTCATTCAGATCGAAATTTGCACAGAAGTGGATAAAAATTAAGCGTATATAATAGAGGTCGACCGATATGGGTTTTTCTCTGGCCGATGCCGATGCCGATATTTAGAAATCGCGGTGGCCGATTCCGATATGTGATGCCGATTTTTTTTTTTGGGCCGATATATTTGGCCGATTTTTTTTTTTTTTTCCCTTCATCTCATAAAATCTAACAGTTAGACCCCTTTCACACTGGGGTGTTTTTCAGGCGCTTTTGGGCTAAAAAGAGCGCCTGTAAAGTGCCTGTAAAACGGCTCCCCTGCAGTCTCAGTGTGATATCCCGAGTGCTTTCACACTGAGGCGATGCGCTGGCAGCATGTAAAAAAAAAAGTCCTGCAAGCAGCATCTTTGGAGCAGTGTATACCACCACTCCTGCCCATTGAAATGAATGCGCACCGCTGCCGAAGCGCCTGCAAAGCGTTTTGGCAGCGGCGCTTCAGGGGCGCATTTAACCCCTTCCTCGGCCGCTAGCTGGGTTATAAGCGCCCCGCTAGCAGCCGAATAGTGCCTCTAAAATGACAGTAAAGCGCCGCTAAAACTAGCAGCGTTTTACCATCAACGCATGCCCGCTCCATTGTGAAAGCAACCTTAAGTGATAAAGAAAATTTTTTACATTTAAACATTAAACAAAACAAACCTCCAATCAGTTCACTTGTATGTATAATTTAGAAAAAAAAAAAAAACTATCTTAAATATTAAATACACAAAAACAGGTAATCAAAACTTTTGGACGAAAAAAAAACGGGCTAACTTTACTGCTTAGTTTTTTTTTTAATTCATTACTGTATTTTTTTTTTAAAAAATTGCGTTTGAAAGACCGCTGCGCAAATACCGCGTGACATAAAATATTGCAACAATCACCATTTTATTCTCTAGGGTCTCTGCTAAAAAAAATATATATAATGTTTGGGGGTTCTAAGTGATTTTCTAGCAGAAAATACAGGATTTTTACCTGTAAGCAACAAGTGTCAGAAAAGATTTAGTCTTTAAATGGTTAAACTGAGAGCTTCTCCACGGAGTTCAGTCTATTGATAAAAAGAACCTGAAAGATACAAATGTATCTTCTTATCAGACTTGGCAGGCTGCCCAGAGGAGGGGAGAAGATAACTTTCAGGAAACTTGCGTTGACTCTATTACAGAAGTCATTTGCAAGTCACAGGCTGAAGTTACAATCGGCATTTTTTATCAGCACAATCGGCCGATGCCGATTAAGTAAAAAACGCCAAATATCGGCTGATATATCGGCCGGCCGATATATCGGTCGACCTCTAGTATATAATGTAGATAGGTTTGCAGGTAGTAAAATACCAAGATATTAAATATGAGACGAAGCCCATCTAAAATTTAAATTCGACTGTATATTACACAACACTTGATTTGGGATAGTGAGATTTAGCGCTTCAGATTTTTGGTAGTTAATGTGGAAGTTTGATAATGCTCCACATTGTTTAAATTCTTGTAGAAGGATCAGCAAAGTAGTCATCTGCATAAGCAGAAATGTTATGTTCCTGTGTCCCACAAAAGATTCCTGAAATATCAGGATTTGCACGAATGGTTCTCAGGAAAGGTTCTAAAACTAATATAAAAAAAATGGAGAAAGTGGACACCCTTGCAGAGTCCCATTTGTTATAGAGAAAGAGGGGGAGAGTACACCCTCCACTCGTATTTGAGCAGAAGGATTTGAATAGAGGATTCTATCTAAGATCTCATATGAGGGCCTAAGCCTATAGTTTCTAAAGTGAGACGTATAAAGGTCCAGTCGACTCTATCAAAAGCTTTTTCAGCATCTGTGCATAAAATAAAAGATTGATCGTTCTTTGAAATGGCAGAATGGATAATATTTATGGCATGAATTGTCCTGTCTCTAGCTTCTCTAGTTGGCATAAATCCTACCTGATCTAGATGAATGAGTTTCTGAAGGTGAGGTATAAGTCCTAATGTTATTATTTTTGCAAAAAGTTTATTGTCCACATTAAGTAAAGAATTGGGTCTGTAACTTGTGCATTGTGTAGGATCTTTACCTTCTTTAGGTATAACTGTTATATAAGCTGATAAAGCAGTAGGGCAAATAGAGGAGGGTTGACTAAGATAATTAAATGCTCTAAGGAAATATGGGGATAACAGTTGTACAAATTGTTTATAATAGGAAAGGGTAAAGCCATCAGGACCGGGTGCTTTACCGGTTGATGTTTCTTTAATAGCCTGGACTAATTTCAAGTCTGTGATCGGCGTATCCAAGAGGGATGATGATATAGATGACAGGGAAGGGGGTCCAGAACGAGAAAGATATCTTTTGATGTGAGTATGGATTTCCAATTGTTTATCAGCACTTTGGGTGTTTAAAATATAGAGGGAAGAATAATAATCCCTAAAATAATCAGCTATTTCCTTGGAATATATTTTCCTGGAACCATCACAAGAAAAGATCATAGGTACAAATGTTTTGACCCTCTGTTTGCGTAAAGCATTGGCCAATAACCGACTACATTGGTTACCATATTCACAAAAGTGATGCTTGCATCTAGCAAGGGTGGTTTTTACTTTATCCAAACAAAGAGTCTTGAGGTCAAAGAGTAAGCGAGTGAGTTTTTCTAATTTATCAGGAGTTGGGAATTTTTTATGAAGAAGTTCAAGTTTCTGAATTTGGGATATCAGTTCCAGAATTTGTTCATTCTTTTTTTTCTTAAGGACAGTTCCCTGCTTAATGAAAGATCCTCGTATAAAGGCCTTATGAGCTTCCAAGATCATGTGAGGAGAAATATTAGGGGTATTATTGGCAATGAAATAACTATGTAGGTCAGAAGAGATATAATTTATTATAGCCTGATCTTGTATGAGTGATTCATTTAATCGCTATCACCAAAAGGAGATGATGGTGGGTCTAAGGTCAGAATGAGATCAATTGGAGCATGGTCAGATAATGTTATATTTCCTATCTTTGAATGTGTGGCATGATGATGTTGGATCAAAAAAACATAAATTCTAGTATATGTGTTATGTAAAGGGGAGAAAAAAGAATAATCTTTAGTCGTTGAAAGATGTATTCTCCAAACATCAACTAATTGAAACTGGTTAAGGAATTTTTTGATACATCTATAAGCAGAAAGAGAGAGATGGGAAGTGTCATTGGATGAGTCCATGGTTGGATCTAGTACAAAATTAAAGTCATCTCCCACTATGACCATACCTTCTGCAAATTCAGATAATTTGGATAGGGATGATTCAAAAAAATGTATTTGATTGCGATTATGAAAATATAGGTTAGCAAATGTCACTAATTGGTTGGCACATCTTCCTTTAATAAAGAGCCATCTTCCTTCATTATCCTTGTATTCGTCAAGAAAAGTCCATTGGGAAGTTCATGCTAAACTTTTTATCAGGTGAGCCTGAATGATATATATATTATATAAAATATTTACCTTTCAATTTAGATATTTTAGAAGCTAAAAAATGCGTTTCTTGAAGAAAAGTGATATGTGCTTTTTTTTGCGTAAATCCATTAGAATTATGTGTCTTTTTTTCAGGGATGTTTTCAGGGATGTTTAAAACTTGTGTATTCAGTGAGGTTATAGGTAATTTAGACATTTTATCGATATAAGAGGAGAAATTACAGAATAGGACCTTCCAATCAGATCAGGAGAATATATAAAATGGGAATTTGGGTAGTGGAGTGTGAAGGTCTGAGGCTTAAGGAAGAGAAGGAGAATATATATGTATATATATATATATATATATATATATATATATATATATATATATATATATATATATATATATACACACACACACACACGCATACACACACATAAACAATAAATAAATAAAAATACCTCCAAGCCTCAGTAACTAAGAAATAAAAAGACCCTGAAACGCATTGAAAATACTCAGGGAAAACCTACTTAGGGGAAGGTGGTAGAGCATAGATGGTAGAGCTCCTGCATCAATATTATAGTAATTGGATGGAGCAAAAATATTTATATATATTTATATAACAACAAATAATTTATTATTAAATGATCCGGTTAAGAGAAAATAGTAGTAGATACTAATAGTTTTTATCCTAGCATATGTGAATACGACAATGGTCATAACATTTTAAAATCGGAACTATAAAATTTGAACGACATTCATATTCAATATAAACTGTTGTCCTGTTCATCAAGGTTAGAATCAGTGGAGAATGCTATGATACAATGTATAATTACATTGAGCTCAGTAATAGAAATATATTTTGAAACTTTTGATAAAAGTTACTGCAACTAAACACCAAATTGTTACATTTGTAACAGCTAAAATAAATCTACTAAATATATGACAGTCCTATGAAAGGAATAGTAACGAATAGTGATGAGCCGAACACCCCCCGGTCCCGTTTGCGGCAGAACATGCGAATAGACCCAAAATTTGTGAGAACGCGTGAACCCCGTTAACCACTTCAGCCCCGGAAGGTTTTACCCCCTTCCTGACCAGAGCACTTTTTACAATTTGGCACTGCGTCGCTTTAACTGCTAATTGCATGATCATGCAATGTTGTACCCAAACGAAATTTGTGTCCTTTTTTTCCCACAAATAGAGCTTTCTTTTGATGGTATATGACCACCTCTGTGGTTTTTATTTTTTGCGCTATAAACGGAAAAAAACACAAATTTTGAAAAAAAAAGATATTTCCTACTTTTTATTATAAAAAAACCCCAATAAACTCAATTTTAGTCATTCATTTAGGCCAAAATGTATTCAGCCACATGTCTTTGGTATAAAAAAAGTCAATAAGCGTATATTTATTGGCTTGCACAAAAGTTATAGCGTTTACAAACTAGGGTACATTTTCTGGAATTTACACAGCTTTTAGTTTATGACTGCCTATCTCATTTCTTGTGGTGCTAAAATGGCAGGGCAGTACAACCCCCCCCCCCCCCAAATGACCCCATTTTGGAAAGTAGACACCCCAAGGAAATTGCTAAGAGGCATGTTGAGCCCATTGAATATTTTATTTTTTTGTCCCAAGTGATTGAATAATGACAAAAAAAAATATTTTACAAAAAGTTGTCACTAAATGATATATTGCTCATACATGCCATGGTTATATGCGGAATTGCACCCCAAAATACATTTTGCTGCTTCTCCTGAGTATGAGGATACCACAGGTGTGGGACTTTTTGGGAGCCTAGCTGCATACGGGGCCCCCAAAAACCAATCACCGCCTTCAGGATTTTTAAGAGCGTAAATTTTTGATTTCACTCCTTACTACCTATCACAGTTTTGAAGGCCATAAAATTCCAAGATGGCACAAAACCCCCCCAAATGGAAAGTAGACACCCCAAGCTATTTGCTGAGAGGCATGTTGAGTCCATGGAATATTTTATATTTTGCCACAAGTTGCAGGAAAATGACAAACTTTCTTTTTGTTTTCTTTGCACAAAGCTGTCACTAAATGATATATTGCTCAAACATGCCATGGGCATATGTGGAATTGCACCCCAAAATACATTCTGTTGCTTCTCCTGAGTACAGGAATACCACATGTGTGGGACTTCTTGGGAGCCTAGCCGCGTATGGGGCCCCGAAAACCAATCACCGTCTTCAGGATTTCTAAGGACGTAAATTTTTTATTTCACTCCTCACTACCTATCACATTTTCGAAGGACATAAAATGCCAAGATGGCACAACCCCCCCCCCCCAAATGACCCCATTTGGAAAGTAGACACCCCAAGCTATTTGCTGAGAGGCATGGTGAGTATTTTGCAGCTCTCATTTCTTTTTGAAAATGAAGAAAGAAAAGAAAAATGTATTTTTTCTTTCTTTTTTCAATTTTCAAAACTTTGTGACAAAAAGCGAGGTCTGCAAAATACTCACCATACCTCTCAGCAAATAGCTTGGGGTGTCTACTTTCCAAAATGGGGTCATTTGGGGGGAGTTTGTGCCATCTGGGCATTCCATGGCCTCCGAAACTGTGATAGGCAGTGAGGAGTGAAATCAAAAATTTACACCCTTAGAAACCCTAAAGGTGGTGCTTGGATTTCGGGGTCCCGTACGCGGCTAGGCTCCCAAAAAGTTTCACACATGTACATGTGTACATATCCCTGTATTTAGGAGAAGGAACAGAATTTATTTTGGGGTGTAATTTTACATATGCCCATGGCATGTTTGAGCAATATATCATTTAGTGACAACTTTGTGCAAAAAAAAAATTTGTCTTTTTCCCGCAGCTTGTGTCACAATATGAAATATTCCAGGGACTCGACATGCCTCTCAGCAAATAGCTTGGGGTGTCTACTTTCCAAAATGGGGTCATTTGGGGGGGGGGGTTGAACTGTCCTGGCATTTTCTGCACAACATTTAGAAGGTTATGTCACACATCACCTTCTAACCACTTGAAGACAAAGCCCTTTCTGACACTTTTTGTTTACATGAAAAAATATTTTTTTTCTGCAAGAAAATTACTTTGAACCCCCAAACATTATATATTTTTTAAAGCAAAGGCCCTACAGATTAAAATGGTGGGTGTTTCATTTTTTTTTTCCACACAGTATTTGCGCAGCGATTTTTCAAACGCATTTTTTGGGGAAAAAAACACAAAAAACACACTATATTGCCCAAATGTTTAATGAAATAAAAAAGATGATCTTAGGCCGAGTACATGGATACCAAACACAACATTCTTTAAAACTGCACACAAACGTGCAGTGGCGACAAACTACATACATTTTTAAAAGCCTTTAAAAGCCTTTACAGATTACCACTTTAGATTTACAGAGGAGGTCTACTGCTAAAATTACTTCCCTCGATCTGACCTTCGCGGTGATACTTCACATGCATGATGCAATTGCTGTTTACATTTGACGCCAGACCGACGTTTGCGTTCGCCTTTGCGCGAGAGCAGAGGGTGACAGGGGAGCTTTTTTTATTTTTTCTTTATAATTTTTTTGGCTTTTTTTATCTTATTTTTAAACTGTTTCTTTCATTGTTTTTTTTTATCATTTTTATTGTTATCTCAGGGAATGTAAATTGCTATCCCTATGATAGCAATAGGTAGTGACAGGTACTCTTTTTTGAAAAAATTGGGGTCTATTAGACCCTAGATCTCTCCTCTGCCCTCAAAGCATCTGACCACACCAAGATCGGTGTGATAAAATGCTTTCCCAATGGCGCTGTTTACATCCGGCAAAATCTAAGTCATAAAATGCTCATAGCTTCCGGTTTCTTAGGCCATAGAGATGATTGGAGCCATTCTGGTCTCTGATCAGCTCTATGGTCAGCTGGCTGAATCACCGGCTGCATTCTTGGGTTCCCTGTTGGGACAGGAGAGCCAGAGAAAACCATGGAAGACGGTGGGGGGGGGACATTCCCGCCCACAGTCTAGAGGCTAATTAGCCGCTAGGATTGCTTTTACATGAAAGCTGACCGCCGGCTGAAAAGAATAATATCAAGATGATACCTAAACCTGCAGTCATTCTGGTATAACCACTCAAAGTCTAGCAACATACCAGTACGTTGCTGGTCCTTGTTGGGCATATATTGTAATCTTTTTTTTCATGCAGCCTGTAGGCTGAATGAATAAAAGAGATTGATATTGGTTATGCCCACCATTAGAATACCTCCCTTCATCCACCCACTTCTAATGATGGGCATACATGCACCATACATGCCGAAGGATGGGGGCATCCGCCCAAAAAGTTAGGAGCAAATCGCTCCTCTGCCCCTGCTGCCCCCATGCTTCGGCATATATGCTCTTTTTTTTAACTGTGGTGGTGAAATCACCTCCAACAGCGCTGGAGTCACGGCTTTATGTATCGTGGGAGCAAACGCTGTTGCTGTCAAGATAAATAAATCCGCGCTGCAACTGAATGGCGTACCCGCTAAGCAAATTATTGTTAACAATAAAACAAAGTAACATTACAGTATAACAATAAGACATACCATACCTGCAAAGCAAATACAAAAAAAAAATAGTAAAAAATAAAACATTTTTTAACGCAACCCATGCCTAAAATATATATATATGCCAAAGCATGGGGGCATCCACCCGCAAAAGGTAGGAGCAAATCGCTCCTCCGCCCCTGCTGCCCCCATGCTTCAGCATATATGCTCTTTTTTTTAACCACTTCAGCCCCGGAAGGATTTACCCCCTTCCTGACCAGAGCGATATTTGCGATTCGGCACTGCGTCGCTTTAACTGACAATTGCGCGGTCATGCGAGGTGGCTCCCAAACAAAATTGACGTCCTTTTTTTCCCACTAATAGAGCTTTCTTTTGGTGGTATTTGATCACCTCTGCAATTTTTATTTTTTGCGCTATAAACAAAATAAGAGCGACAATTTTGAAAAAAACGCATTATTTTTTACATTTTGCTATAATAAATATCCCCTAAAAATATATATAAAAAAAAATTTTTTTCTTCAGTTTAGGCCGATCGTATTCTTCTACATATTTTTGGTAAAAAAAAAATCGCAATAAGCGTTTATTAATTGGTTTGCGCAAACGTTATAGCGTTTACTAAATAGGTGATAGTTTTATGGCATTTTTATTAATAATTTTTTTTTTACTAGTAATGGCGGCGATCAGCGATTTTTATTGTGACTGCGACGTTATGGCGGACATGTCGGACATTTTTGACACATTTTTGGGACCATTGTCATTTATACAGCGATCAGTGCGATTAAAAATGCACTGATTACTGTGTAAATGACACTGGCAGTGAAGGGGTTAACCACTAGGGGGCGGGGAGGGGTTAAGTGTGTCCTAGGGAGTGATTACTAACTGTAGGGGGATGGGCTGTGTGGCTGACGTCACTGATCTCTGCTCCGATGACAGGGAGCAGAGATCGAGTGACACTTGTCACTAGGCAGAACGGGGAGATGCTGTTTACAACGGCATCTCCCCGTTCATCCGCTCCGTGAGGCGATCGCGGGTCTCCCCGCGGCGATCGAGTCCGCGGGACCCGCGACCCGACTCACGGAGCTCCCGGCCGGCACGCGGGCGCGCCGCCGGCGGCGCGCACGGACGGGCACGGCGGGAAATTCAAATGGACGTACAGGTACGCCCATTTGCCCAGCCGTGCCGCTCTGCCGACGTACATCGGCGTGCGCCGGTCGGCAAGCGGTTAACTGTGGTGGTGAAATCACCTCTGACAGCGCTGGAGTCACGCTTTATGTATCGTGGGAGCAAACGCTGTAAATAAATCCATGCTGCAGCTGAATGGCATACCTGTAAACAAAAAAATGGTTAACAATAAAACACAGTAAACAGTAAAGTATAAAAAAATGACATACCTGAAAAGCAAACATGATAAAACAAAATAACAATAAAACATTGCAGAATAGAATACAGTAAAAAAAAGCAGAACAATAGAGAGAGAATAGAGAGAGAGAGAGAACAATAAAACGACAACTATTTTTGTTTTTTTGGGGGAGTTTTGTGTATTTTTTTTAACTTTTTTTTTTTTTACATTTTTTTTTATAACTGTAACTTTTGTAACTGTAGCCGGTTCCAGGTTCGGGTCTCTCAAAATGCGATGGCATCTTGGGAGACTCTGTGAAAGTGTGCCTAGTCTGTGCAATGCTGTAACCTACGCTAAAACTCAACTAGTGTATGGTAGCGCTCAAAACATTCACCAGTGCAAAGACCAGGATTGTCAGGACAGGAGGGACAATAATAGTGGGTGTCACGCCTATATCCGCGCTTTCTACAGACACAACATTTTTTTGGGGGGGCTCGTTGGGTAGGGGTACTCGGGAGGACATAAGGAAAATGCTTCTCATGCAGCCAGCTTACTGCATTTGGTTGGGGAAGGTGAGGTGGAGCACCGTCTGGAAACAGAAGGGCTCTGACGATCTCTTCCATGAATTTAAGGAGGGATCCAGTCCGTCCTGAAGCTCTGTATAGCACATGAGCATTCAGCACAGCCAATTGAAACAAGTATACAGACACTTTTTTATACCAGCATCTGGCCTTACGGGCAACTAGGTACGGCGCCAACAACTGGTCGTTGAGGTCCACCCCTCCCATATTTTGGTTATATTCGTGGACACAGAGGGATTTCTCCACAACACCAGTCGCTGTAGTAATTTGGACAGTCGTGTCTGCATGAAGGGAGGTAAGAACTAAAACATTCTTATTATCCCTCCACTTCATAGCGAGCAAGTTATTACATTTCAAGCAGGCTCTCTCCCCCAGCCTAGGACCGGAATCTGCAAGCCGCTGGGGAAACCCCAGTGATTAGATTGCACGGTGCCACATGCTCCAATCTAATGATCAAACAAGTGACTAAAAAGTGGCACACTCGTGTAATAATTGTCCACATACCACATACCCCTTTCCGAATAAGGGTGACACCAAGTCCCACAAAATCTGCACGTATTGTGCCCTGGCCATGGAAGCAGAGAGCACGGGCATATGGTGAATTGGGTCAGTGGACCAATATGACCGCAACTCACTCTTTTTGGTTATGCCCATGAGAAGGGAAAGGCCCAGAAAGATCTTAAATTCGGAAACCGTAATTGGTTTCCAATCTCTGGCAAGGGAGGACTGGGGAATAGTGGCGATGTGTTGACCAGCGTACAAATTGCTTTGGTCCACAATAGATCTATACAGATCTTCGGTGAAAAACAGCGAATAAAAATTTAAAAATTAAAAAAAAAAGATATTGGTGTCACTGTGACAGGGGGTACAGGGGGTTGATCGGGGGTGATCAGGGGTGAAAAATGTGCCTAGAGTGTTCTAATGTAAGTGTAGTGTTGGTGCAGACTTACTTGATGTCTTTTCTCCTTGGAAGCCAGAATGAAAAGGCTTCACGAGGAGCGATGACATCACTTCCTCTGCTGCCGTTTACATTACAGCAGCAGAGGAAGCATTTCATTCGCCAGGAGCGATTGTGAGGGGGTGGCCATGAATCAGTGGCCTCCCCCTCACCTCGGGTCGCTCCTGGTGGTAATCCGACCGCCGCAGGCGATCGGACCCCCCCACCTGCGGGCAGGCAGGGACGTACAGATAAGCCCTTATGCCTGCCCGTGCCATTGTGCCAACGTATATCGGCGTGCGGCGGTCGGCAACTGGTTAAAGTCTATGGGACCCGAACGTGAAAAATCATAAGTGCTAATTTTAAATGCTAAAAGGCTAAAATGCAAGTTATTGTCATAAAAAGTGTTTGGGGACACGGGTCCTGCTCCGGAGACATGAATCAATGCAAAAAAAGTTTTAGAAAAGGCCTTTTTTTCGGGTGCAGTGATTTTAATTATGCTTAAAGTGAAACAATAAAAGTGTAATATTCCTTTAACCACTTCAATACCAGGCACTTAGACACCTTCCCGCCCAGGCCAATTTTCAGCTTTCAGCGCTGTCACAATTTGAGTGACAATTGTGCTACACTGTACCCAAACAAATTTTTTATCATTTTGTTCCCACAAATAGAGCTTTCTTTTGGTGGTAGTTGATCACCTCTGTGGTTTTTATTTTTTGCTCAACAAATAAAAAAAGACCGAAAATTTCGAAAAGAAACAAGTTTTTCTTTGTTTCTGTTAAAATTTTTTGAAAATAAGTATGTTTTCTTCTTCAATGATGGGCACTGATATGGCTGCACTGACGGGCACTGATACGGCGGCACTGATGGGCACCGATGAGGTGGCACCAATGAGGTGGCACTGATAGGAGGCACTGATGGGCACTGATAGGTGGCACTGATAGGTGGCACTGGTATGCGGCACTGATGGGCACTCATAGGTGGCACCGATGGGCACTCGTAGGTGGCATTGATTGGCACTGATGGGTGGCACTGATGGGTGGCACTGATGGGCACTGATAGGTGGGCACTGATGGGCACAGATGGGCACAGATGGGCACTGACAGGTGGCACCGATGGGCAATGACAGGTGGCACTGAACACACTGATTGGTGGCACTGATAAAACATATTGGGGGCATTGCTGGGCAGATCTGGAACATAATGGTGCCAATCAGTGCCCATTTGTGGGCACTGATTGGCACAGATTGGGCACATTGGGCACATGTGGATGGCCATGGGGTACATACCTGGCCATCCACGTGTTGCCCCTTCCCTGGTGGTCCTAGTGGCGATCCCTGGTGGTCCAGTGTGGTGATCTGAGGGGGGGCTGCGCTGATAAACAATCAGCGCAGACCCCCCTGTCAGGAGAGCCGCCGATCTGCTCTCCTCTACTCGCATCTGTCAGACGCAAGTGAGGAAAAGCCGATCAACGGCTCTTCCTATTGACAGCGTGATCAGCCGTGATTGGACACGGCTGATCACCTGGTAAAGAGCCTCCGCCGGAGGCTCTTTACCAAGATTGGTGTAGCGGTGTGTCAGGCTGACACACCGCTCCACCGATCACCGCGATGCGTGCCCCCGCAGGCGCGCGGCGGCATGTTATCCTGCTGGACATCATATGATGCCCAGTCAGGATAACTGAATCACCGCCCGGCCGTCATCTGCTATGGGCTGGGCGGGAAGTGGTTAAATATCGTGCCTGGAGGGTGTCTATAGTATGCCTGTAAAGTGGTGCATTTTTCCTGTTTAGAACAGTCCCTGCACAAAAGGACATTTCTAAAGGAAAAAAAGTCATTTAAAATTGCTTGCAGCTGTAATGTAATGTTGCCCCCCCCAGCCCATTACCGGGCCCTTCCGGTCTGGTATGGATATTAAGGGGAACCCCGCACCCAAATAAAGAAAAAAGGCGTGGGGCCCCCAGCTTTTTGGATAATATAGGGCAGGGTTATCACCCCTGTAACATTTTTTTTGCTGTCTGTTCCCCTGTTCAGAAGATTTCACCTCACTTTCTGTCTCAATGACAATTGGATTTTGAAAATTTTGAGTTATTAGGGAAACAAGGATTGGTGATAAAGAATCAGTGGAGACAAATTTTTCCCATATTAACTCTTACAAGAGAGAATTTCCCTTCCTATGGGTAGATTTCCTCTCACTTCCTGTTGTCTCCCTCCGTAGGAGTCGTTTGTAAGTCAAATGTTTGAAAATAGGGGACCGCCTGTATATACTATACGGCCTGCCCTATACACTCTGCGGAAAATTGGGCCTTAGGTGTTGGTGGCACCGGAACACTGTAAGCCCTCACAGTTACTCTTGGTGGGCGCTGAAACAGGCCCTGCTGTGAAATGTTATATCAAGAATTGTAATTACATGCCCCTGTTAAACAGGGGCAGAAATATTGGGCCTTAGGCGGTAGGGCTGCTGAAATTAATCGCAGCATCGATGCATCGTGATTCGGGTGTCCCCGATGCGGGATCGATGCATGCGACCCGAATAATCGATTTCTGGCCCCGCCCCCTCCCGGGAGAGCGCTCCGTGCGTAAAGCTGTTATTAGTGTGTGTGTGTATATTCCGCTCATGTGACTCTCGGCCGCGCCTCCCTCCTCTCAGTCTCTCCTGATGTCAGCTCCGCCCACTGACTGAAGCTATCAGGTCAGAAGAGCGGCGGGCGGTGCTGACATCAGGAGAGACTGAGAGGAGGGAGGCGCGGCCGAGAGTCACATGACCGGAATATACACACACACTAATAACAGCTTAACGCACAGAGCGCTGTACCGGGAGAATTCACTGCTGACCTCAGGAGAGATGCGATGGATCGACAACCGGCGGCTGGAATGGAGATCGGGGGGAGATGGTGAGCAGGCAGATCGCCCTGCTCATTACAGGCTGCCACCGGCAGAGCAGCATGTAAGTACAGAGGGGGGGGGCTGTGACACAAGTCCATATCATAAATTGTCTTCTATGTGCCTTCATCACACCACAACTCTGCATTATTGTCCGCAGTCTGTGCCCATCTCCTGTGCCATGTCCACCGCAGTCTGTGCCCATCTCCTGTGCCATGTCCGCCGCAGTCTGTGCCCACCTCCTGTGCCATGTCCGCCGCAGTCTGTGCCCATCTCCTGTGCCATGTCCGCCGCAGTCTGTGCCCATCTCCTGTGCCATGTCCGCCGCAGTCTGTGCCCATCTCCTGTGCCATTTCCGCTGCAGTCTGTGACCATCTCCTGTGCCATGTCCGCCCCAGTCTGTGACCATCTCCTGTGCCATTTCCGCCGCAGTCTGTGCCCATCTCCTGTGCCATGTCCGCTGCAGTCTGTGACCATCTCCTGTGCCATGTCCGCCGCAGTCTGTGACCATCTTCTGTGCCATGCCCGCCGCAGTCTGTGACCATCTCCTGTGCCATGTCCGCCGCAGTCTGTGACCATCTCCTGTGCCATGTCCGCCGCAGTCTGTGCCCATCTCCTGTGTCATGTCCGCCGCAGTCTGTGCCCATCTCCTGTGCCATGTCCGCCGCAGTCTGTGACCATCTCCTGCGCCATGTCCGCCGCAGTCTGTGACCATCTCCTGTGCCATGTCCGCCGCAGTCTGTGACCATCTCCTGTGCCATGTCCGCCGCAGTCTGTGACTATCTCCTGTGCCATGTCCGCCGCAGTCTGTGACCATCTCCTGTAGCATGTCTGCAGTCTCTGACCATCTCCTGTGCCATGTCCGCCGCAGTCTGTGACTATCTCCTGTGCCATGTCCGCCGCAGTCTGTGACCATCTCCTGTAGCATGTCTGCAGTCTCTGACCATCTCCTGTAGCATGTCTGCAGTCTCTGGCCATCTCCTGTAGCATGTCTGCAGTCTCTGACCATCTCCTGTAGCATGTCTGCAGTCTCTGATCATCTCCTGTAGCATGTCTGCAGTCTCTGACCATCTCCTGTAGCATGTCTGCAGTCTCTGACCATTTCCTGTAGCATGTCTGCAGTCTCTGACCATCTCCTGTACTATGTCCGCAGTCTCTGACCATCTCCTGTAGCATGTCTGCAGTCTCTGATCATCTCCTGTAGCATGTCCGCAGGCTCTGACGATCTCCTTTAGTATTTTGGAAGAGAGCCTGGAGCTCCTCTGCTGTCTCTTTTTTTCTTAAGAACAGATAGAATTAAAAAAATGGAGTCCTCCTGACTACTTGAATTTTTTTTTGATGAAAACCATGAGAACTTGTGGACTTGCGCTGTAATCGTGATGCATCGTGATGCATCGTGATGCATCGCGGAATCGAATCGAATCGTTGACTTGATAATCGTAATCGAATCGAATTGTGAGGTTAGTGAAGATGCGCACCCCTATTAGGCGGTGGTGGTGGTGGTTGCACAACACTGTAAAGCCTCACAGATACTCTTGTTGAGCGCAGGAACAGGCCCTGCTGTGAAATATTAGATCAAAAATTGTAATTACAATACAGTGCAGCCGTAGTGCAGTTGCTACTACTTTTCTGGTGGTGTACATAGTACACAATACAGTGTAGTGCGGTGTTCCAAAACTAAATATACATCATGTCCAGAAGGACACCAAGGAGAGGCGGACGCTCACAGGCCACTAAAAGAGGGCAAGCAGGCTCTGTGTCTACAGTCAACAGTGCTGGTCATGGACATGGTGCATCCTCTGCCAGTGGCCGTGGGGCACACTTTTTTTCCTTTTTTTCTGCTGCTGGCCGTGTTATTGAGCCAGAACATGCAGAAGAGCTGGTGGAGTGGATAACAAAGCCGTCCTCATCCTCCTCATCCTCTGTCACCCAGGCTCAGAGTAGTTTTCCTTCCTATGCAGCTGTCCACAGTCACTCCTTCCGTAGCCCAACCATCATCCACGGAGTCCCCCGAACTATTCGACCACAGTGTCGGGTACATGCTGCTGGAGGATGCGCAGCGATTTGAAGGCTCCGATGTTGGTTCCCAGGTTGAGGAAGGGAGTAACATGAGCCTAAAGAGAGGGGGTGCCCAAAAAGGACAAGAAACTGGCAGTCATGTTCCCCCAGCTGCAGCATAGTGCCAAGTTTGCTCCAGTGATGAGGAGGGAGGGGATGATGAGGTCACTGACTCTACTTGGGTGCCTGATAGAATAGAGGAGGAGGAGGAGGCACAACTCCAATGAGGCAGGATGTC
The DNA here is from genome assembly GCA_037952925.1 of Lithobates clamitans. Taxonomy (NCBI): domain Eukaryota; kingdom Metazoa; phylum Chordata; class Amphibia; order Anura; family Ranidae; genus Lithobates; species Lithobates clamitans. The sequence continues at coordinate 10,538,067 of JBBGZY010000584.1, forward strand.
CTCTAGGGGGCAGCTTAAGGACAGCCACCCTACTGCATCACAACGCAGAGCTCCGCAGGTGCAGGGCAGGGTGGTTACTGCTGACTCCCCGCTGATTTTGAAAAGATCCTTGGTGTGGGCCTTTTTGGAGATGTGTGCAGCAGATCGCACCGTTGCTGTTTGCAACCTATGTCTGTAGCTGATCAAGCGTGGCCACAAAAGCAGCCGCTTGGGCACCGCATGCTTGACCAGACATAGGATGACCTCCCATGCAGTCTTTTTCCCGTATACCGATGGTAAAAGAACACTTACTGCAGGCCCAAACAGCTCAACGGAGGATATACAACAGGGGGGCCCAACTCCGTGTTTTCTCACCTGGTGATAGGGTCCTGGTGTTAGTTCCCACTGTTGAGAGCAAGTTCCTGGCTAAGTGGCAGGGTCCCTTTGAAGTAATTGAAAGAGTTGGGGAGGTCAATTACAAAATATATCAACCAGGAAAAAGGAAGCCCGAACAGATTTACCACATAAACCTGTTAAAGCCCTGGAAGGATAGACTGGATTAACTGCGAGGTCCCTCCCGGTAACGCCTAAGGGTACTGAGTCCCCTCTGATCCCTGAGGTCATGATTCCAGACACCCTGTCATATTCTCAAAAGCAGGAAACTAGAGAATTCCTGATAAGAAATAGAGAGAAATTTTCAGAGTTACCTGGCACGACTTCAGCAGTTCAGCATGATATTGTTACTGAACCTGGAGTGCGTGTCAAGCTCAAACCATACCGAATTCCTGAAGCGAGGAGAAAGGACATCAGCTAGGAAGTTAAAAGAATGTTGGAGCTAGATGTCATTGAGGAATCCAATAGTGACTGGTCTAGCCCCATCGTGTTAGTCCCAAAACCGGATGGCACTTGGAGGTTCTGTAATGACTTCAGGAAGCTTAATGCAGTGACAAAGTTTGACACGTACCCAATGCCCAGAGTGGACGAACTTATAGACCGACTTGGCAAGGCTCGCTATCTGACCACTTTGGACTTGACAAAAGGTTATTGGCAAATACCCCTGACTGGTAGCGCCAAAGAGAAGACTGCATTTATGACCCCGGAGGGTTCCTTTCAATATAAAAAAATGCCTTTTGGCTTGCAAAATGCCCCCGCCACATTTCAGAGGGCCATGGACAGGGCTCTAAGACCTCACCGACAATATGCAGCAGCATATCTAGATGACATAGTGGTACATAGCACTGACTGGGAGTCTCACTTGCCCCGTGTCCAGGCTGTCCTCGATTCCCTCTTCAAAGAAGGTTTTACAGCAAATCCAAAAAAATGTGCCATTGGTCTAGAGGAAGCCAAGTATTTGGGCTACACTATTGGGCGTGGTGTCATAAAACCTCAAGTGAATAAAATAGAAGCCATCCAGGAATGGCCATGTCCTGCAAACAAGAAGCAGGTCAGGGCCTTTCTTGGCATTGCGGGGTATTATAGAAGATTTATCCCAAATTTTGCAACTATAGCTGCCCCACTGACAGACCTTACGAAAGGGAAAGACTCTGTAATGGTGAAATGGTCCTCAGTAGCAGAGGAATCTTTCCAAGTCCTGAAGAAGGCTCTTTGTGCACAACCAGTACTGTACTCCCTCGATTTCTCCAAAGATTGTTTGGTTCAGATGGATGCGTCTAATGTTGGTATCGGGGCAGTACTATCACAGGTACACAATGGGGAAGAAAACCCTGTGGTGTACCTAAGTAGAAAGCTCAATGACCATGAGCGAAGGTATGCAGTCATTGAAAAGGAGTGTTTAGCCATAAAGTGGGCCGTGGACGCACTCAGGTACTATTTGTTGGGACGCCAGTTTGAGTTAATAACTGACCATGCTCCTCTGAAATGGATGGCCCAAAAGAAGGAGACTAATAGACGGGTGAACCGGTGGTTTTTGGCTCTACAGGATTACTCATTCACTGTAAAACACAGGCCAGGTGTTGAGATGGGGAATGTAGATGCCCTGTCCCGTGTTCACTCCTGTTGGGCTACAGGTGTTCCAACCCTGGGGTTGAAACAAGGGGGGAGGATATGTAGCAGAGCGTCCCAGAGAGAGCCAGGAAAAGTCCTGTTTGGGGTTTATACATCTCCCAGGCTCCTCTCATACAGGTTCAGGGATCTCTGATCCATGGTCCAGTTCAGGTCTTGGTCCTCTCCCCAGGCTAATTTAAGCTCACCTGAGCAAGACAGCCCTTGCTCTTGGCCTGGGATACTCAGACAAACTTCTGTGTAGGAGAGCAAAAAGGTATATGGAAGCTGACAAGCTGTAGGCTTGCTCAGCTTGGTAGTTAGGATCTGTAAATATTGTTTAGTTAGTGCCGAGACACGGCTAGGTTTTGTTTTGGCTATTTTTGTTCCTATTTTTTTGGAACACTGTACAGCACCTGTATATAGACTTGTATATATCACAAATAAACACCGCACTGTTTGTCACTATTTCATTGGATTTGGTATCTGTGCCTGAAAGACTGCTCATCCCAGGGAGCTTTGTATCTGTTACAATATATGAAACTATCTGCATATATATATATATATATATATATATATATATATATATATATATAATACACTGCAGCTAACTGAATCACTTGCCTGCCAGAAGTATATTAGAAACAGTACACCAGGAACGGCCTGCAGTGAGATACAGCTAAACTGTATGCAGTGGATATATATATATATATATATATATATATATATATATATATATGAAACTATCAGCATATATATATATTAAATACACTGAGCCTAACTGAATCACTTGCCTGCCAGAAGTATATTAGAAACAGTACACCAGGAACGGCCTGCAGTGAGCTAGAGCTAAACTATGCAGTGGATATATGTATCTGTATATATATATATATATATATATATATATATATATATATATATATATATATATGAGACTATCTGTATATATCTGTGTATATATATATATATATATATATATATATATATATATATATATATATTACACTGCAGCTAACTGAATCACCTGCCTGCCTGAAGTATATTAGAAACAGTACACCAGGAACGGCCTGCAGTGAGATGCAGCTAAACTGTATGCAGTGGATATATATATATATTTATATATATATATATACAAGACTATCTGTATATATATATATATATATATACACTTGTGGAGGAGAACCGCACTCTGCTTACGATTTAGTGCCAGCAATCAGGTCTTCCCACCGACCTTGTATATAGAAAAAGAGTCCAAGAGGTTGCTGCACTTAAAAATTTTCTTTGCTTTATTTCACAAATTGTTCAGTAGGGATTTACAAAGCAAGTATAATCCAAAATCACAGGCACGAAATGCCTACACAGTTTCAGACACAGGTAGATTCAGATATGGATGGATGGATGGATTACGTCTCGGGCTAGTCAGCTTACGCCCTTCCTAAGATCCATTGAAGCACATCTGAGGGTTTCAATCCAATCATTCATTTAAATACAGGTTAAGTGAAGTACTTCACATATGGAATCAATATGGCTAATTAGTTCAAATCGCATACCATTTAACATCTATATATGCATATATTTATCTATAGCATGCCATTAAAACAAGGATAAGCAACAGGTGTCGAATCTCTCATTCTCTTCACTCTCATTATAGAATATTTGAAATACCTATAAAAACGCAGGGAAATGTTGCATTCATGAGTAAATACAAAAACAAAAAGAAAAAACAAAAAAGATATCCCCATCATGAAGTTATTTTATCTGACTACTTTCATATACTCATTCCAACAGTTAAACAAATAAATAAAGATCCAAATCAACATTTAAGCCATATGGAGCAATTGTATTCAAAAAATGTATCCAGTATACTTCTCTTTTTCTTAGAATCAATTCACGGTTGCCCCCTCTCCTATTTTTCTCAATACCTTCTAGGACCATATACTTTAGTTGTGATACATTGTGGCCAAATTCCAAAAAGTGTCTCGCCAGCGGTAATTGGGTTAATTTATCTCGTATTGAGTATTTGTGTCTCGCTATCCTATCTTTGATTTTTTGTGTAGTCTCCCCTACATAGACTAAACCGCACGGGCACTTTATGGCGTAAATTACATATGAAGATTGGCATGTGTAGTAACCCCGTATGGGGATGTTGAAACCCCTATGTGGATGTGTAAAGTATTTACCTTTAATCATAGAGTTACATTGTATGCATGACAAGCAGGGATACGATCCCAGATTTTTAGGTCCCAGGAAGGTTAGTTTGGCTGCTGCAGCCACAGGTTGATCAGATTTAATCAATCGATCTCGTATCGTTCTACCTTTTCTATAGGAGGACATGGGTGGATTCCAGAATTCCTGTACCGTGGGGTAACTGGATCTTAAAAGATTCCAATGTCTTTTGATAATTTGATTAATTTTGTTGGAGAAGGGATGGTACTGCATAATAAAGGGGATTCTCTTGTTTTCTTTTCGGGGTGATCGATTACTATCCGTATTAGGATGATCGATATTAACTAAAGCTTGCGGATATCTTCTACTAATAAGTTTGTTTTTTATTTCATCAAGTCTCTGATCACGGCACAGCGGGTCACTCACGATCCGCTGCACCCTCATCATCTGACTTTTTGGGATGGATGAAAAAACGTTTGGGGGGTGAAAGCTATTAAAATGTAGCAATTGATTGCGATCTGTGGGTTTCACATATAAGTCAGTAGTGATCTGCCCATTGTTCAATTTAAGAAGAGTATCAAGAAAGGAGATCTCATTTTTACCAATTTCAATGTTGAACTTTAATCCAGGTACTAAATAGTTAATGTATTTATCAAATAAGTATAGGCTTTCCATGTTGCCATCCCATATAGCGAAAATATCGTCCACAAATCTGTACCAACATTGGCAATGTTTTAAAAATAAATCATTGACATAAATAAAGGACGTCTCTATCATATTCATAAATGCGTTCGCATATGGGGGTGCAACATTTGAACCCATCGCTGCTCCGTTCAGTTGCAAGAAATGAGTATCCCTGAAAAGAAAATAGTTCTCTTCAAGAGTAATTTTCAAAAGGTCAAGCAGAAATGAAATCTGTTCGGTTTTATAGATGCCTGATTGAATTAACAATCGCTGACATGCCTCTATTCCTAAATCATGTGGAATGATAGTAAATAAGCTAGAGACGTCCCATGATATCAGGATGGAATCTGATGACAAGTTTATATCTTGAATTTTTGACAAAAAGTCAGTAGTATCTCTTATAAATGATTTAGTGTTTAATAGCAATGGTGTCAAACACTTATCCAGGTATTGTGCTAGATGTGTTGTCACAGATTCCATCCCTGATACAATGGGACGTCCGGGGGGATTTTTAGGGTCTTTATGAATTTTTGGTAACATATACAGTACCGGTGTAACCGGATATTCACATATCAAAAACTCCATAGTTTCATCATCAATGATTTTTTGTTTAACTGCCTTAGTTAGAGTTGTTTTTATCCTTTTTTGCACTTTAAAAACAGGACAGCAATCAAGTCTTTTATAAGTAAGGGTATCACTCAGATGTTTCATTATTTCATTTTCATACATGGATGTATCCATGACCACAATAGCTCCCCCCTTGTCAGCCGGCTTGATAGTGATATCATGCCGGGCTGACAAGGAGTTTAACGCTGAAAATGAAATAATGAAACATCTGAGTGATACCCTTACTTATAAAAGACTTGATTGCTGTCCTGTTTTTAAAGTGCAAAAAAGGATAAAAACAACTCTAACTAAGGCAGTTAAACAAAAAATCATTGATGATGAAACTATGGAGTTTTTGATATGTGAATATCCGGTTACACCGGTACTGTATATGTTACCAAAAATTCATAAAGACCCTAAAAATCCCCCCGGACGTCCCATTGTATCAGGGATGGAATCTGTGACAACACATCTAGCACAATATCTGGATAAGTGTTTGACACCATTGCTATTAAACACTAAATCATTTATAAGAGATACTACTGACTTTTTGTCAAAAATTCAAGATATAAACTTGTCATCAGATTCCATCCTGATATCATGGGACGTCTCTAGCTTATTTACTATCATTCCACATGATTTAGGAATAGAGGCATGTCAGCGATTGTTAATTCAATCAGGCATCTATAAAACCGAACAGATTTCATTTCTGCTTGACCTTTTGAAAATTACTCTTGAAGAGAACTATTTTCTTTTCAGGGATACTCATTTCTTGCAACTGAACGGAGCAGCGATGGGTTCAAATGTTGCACCCCCATATGCGAACGCATTTATGAATATGATAGAGACGTCCTTTATTTATGTCAATGATTTATTTTTAAAACATTGCCAATGTTGGTACAGATTTGTGGACGATATTTTCGCTATATGGGATGGCAACATGGAAAGCCTATACTTATTTGATAAATACATTAACTATTTAGTACCTGGATTAAAGTTCAACATTGAAATTGGTAAAAATGAGATCTCCTTTCTTGATACTCTTCTTAAATTGAACAATGGGCAGATCACTACTGACTTATATGTGAAACCCACAGATCGCAATCAATTGCTACATTTTAATAGCTTTCACCCCCCAAACGTTTTTTCATCCATCCCAAAAAGTCAGATGATGAGGGTGCAGCGGATCGTGAGTGACCCGCTGTGCCGTGATCAGAGACTTGATGAAATAAAAAACAAACTTATTAGTAGAAGATATCCGCAAGCTTTAGTTAATATCGATCATCCTAATACGGATAGTAATCGATCACCCCGAAAAGAAAACAAGAGAATCCCCTTTATTATGCAGTACCATCCCTTCTCCAACAAAATTAATCAAATTATCAAAAGACATTGGAATCTTTTAAGATCCAGTTACCCCACGGTACAGGAATTCTGGAATCCACCCATGTCCTCCTATAGAAAAGGTAGAACGATACGAGATCGATTGATTAAATCTGATCAACCTGTGGCTGCAGCAGCCAAACTAACCTTCCTGGGACCTAAAAATCTGGGATCGTATCCCTGCTTGTCATGCATACAATGTAACTCTATGATTAAAGGTAAATACTTTACACATCCACATAGGGGTTTCAACATCCCCATACGGGGTTACTACACATGCCAATCTTCATATGTAATTTACGCCATAAAGTGCCCGTGCGGTTTAGTCTATGTAGGGGAGACTACACAAAAAATCAAAGATAGGATAGCGAGACACAAATACTCAATACGAGATAAATTAACCCAATTACCGCTGGCGAGACACTTTTTGGAATTTGGCCACAATGTATCACAACTAAAGTATATGGTCCTAGAAGGTATTGAGAAAAATAGGAGAGGGGGCAACCGTGAATTGATTCTAAGAAAAAGAGAAGTATACTGGATACATTTTTTGAATACAATTGCTCCATATGGCTTAAATGTTGATTTGGATCTTTATTTATTTGTTTAACTGTTGGAATGAGTATATGAAAGTAGTCAGATAAAATAACTTCATGATGGGGATATCTTTTTTGTTTTTTCTTTTTGTTTTTGTATTTACTCATGAATGCAACATTTCCCTGCGTTTTTATAGGTATTTCAAATATTCTATAATGAGAGTGAAGAGAATGAGAGATTCGACACCTGTTGCTTATCCTTGTTTTAATGGCATGCTATAGATAAATATATGCATATATAGATGTTAAATGGTATGCGATTTGAACTAATTAGCCATATTGATTCCATATGTGAAGTACTTCACTTAACCTGTATTTAAATGAATGATTGGATTGAAACCCTCAGATGTGCTTCAATGGATCTTAGGAAGGGCGTAAGCTGACTAGCCCGAGACGTAATCCATCCATCCATCCATATCTGAATCTACCTGTGTCTGAAACTGTGTAGGCATTTCGTGCCTGTGATTTTGGATTATACTTGCTTTGTAAATCCCTACTGAACAATTTGTGAAATAAAGCAAAGAAAATTTTTAAGTGCAGCAACCTCTTGGACTCTTTTTCTATATATATATATATATATATATATATATATATATATATATATATATATATAAAATACACTGCAGCTAACTGAATCACCTGCCTGCTAGAAGTATATTAGAAACAGTACACCAGGAACAGCCCGCAGTGAGATATAGCTAAACTGTATGCAGTGGATATATATATATACAAGACTATCTGTATAAATATGTATATTAAATACACTGCAGCTAACTGAATCACCTGCCTGCCTGATGTATATTAGAAACAATACAGGGGGCGTGGTCTGGTCCTGATCCGAGATGGCTGCTTAAATCCTGTGCTCCGACGCCATGAGGTCCAGCAACGGCCCAAAACAGAGGTTTTCTGCATGGGATGCCCGGGAGAACACACCGCAGCTCATCCGCTACTAGGTCCCGATCACCACGAGACCTAGGAACCCAGCTAAGTGGCAAAATTCCGGAGCTGTTCCGGACACAGCAGCAGAGGGCCGCCATGTCTGACTCACAGGCCTCCTCAGGGAGGTCACGCTCCCCCAGCACAAGCCCTAACGGAGCACAAGGCAGACACAGTGCCTCCTCAGACAACCAGAGAACAACAGCACCCAGCCTGAACGATCTGCATGAGATAGCGGCGGACATTAAAAACACACTGTCTGCTGCTATCTCGGATCTGAGGGAGGATATCCACGCCATCAACACCAGAGTGGGAGAGGTGGAGAGAACATCAGCCCGCCATGATGCCTCACTCTGCCAGGTTCAACAAGTAACTGAATCACACTCCATTCACCTGAGAGAGCTCCACCGTCACATGGAGGACTTAACAGAGGCAGACGCTACAACTTAAGGGTAAGGGGGTTACCTGAAACCATAGAACCCAGCCAGCTTACCCGCACAACAGTTGCCCTGTTAAATGACCTCCTAGAGAGACCCCCAGACTCTCCAATAGAAATAGAAAGGCTGCACAGAGCACTAAGACCCTGGGAAGGGACACAGATCCATCTAGAGATGTGGTCTGCTGCCTAGTCATCTTTCCCCAGAAAGAAGAGATCCTCAGAAAAGCACGCAATAGAGGATGCCTGCAATCCCATGGCGCAGAGATAAAAAAATTTCAAGACCTATCAAATATCACCCTGCAGCACAGGAAGGAACTGAGACCACTTCTAGATCTCCTGCGCTCTAGGTCGATCAGCTATCGCTGGAAGTTCCCCTTCTGCCTATCTGCAACAAGCCAGGGTCACACAGCTAACCTTAGAGTCCCGGAGGACTTAGATCATTTCTGCAACACACTGGACATTCCAGTAATCCCCCTGTCAGACTGGTATAGCGACTTCCGCCTACCGCCTATGAGACACGCAACCTCCATGGAAGACATCCGCGAGACAGGACACCAAGGTGCCAGCTGTCGACGATCCCTCACTCCGCAATACCCGCCACCACCTGCCCAGGGTACCCCGAGAAATGGCAGCCCAATGGCTTCACCAGCTCATCGACGAGCTCGTCTTTCAGCCTAATGTCAGCCTAAAGCCTGCCTTCTGCACTTCAAGGTGCATCGTGCTGACCAGGGACAGTACTTCAGCCACACCAGCACGCCTCATGACTCTCCATCATCCTTGTCCTCATCCTCGTATCTCTCCCCACATTTTTTTTCCTCTTTCCCCTCTCCTAACACCGTCACTCGCCCATTACCACTGGCACCAAAGTGCGGCCTCATCTCGACCACCCTCTTAGTATAATGGACATTTCCCCCTCTCTCGAACACCCGGGTATGCACCTCACGAGTCAACTGAAGAACCTCTACTCGGGGTTCCTATAACACCTATAATTCTTATTTCTCTACCATACCAATAAACCCTCTACCAAAACCACTAACCCACAAGGATCCACCTTTCCATGATCACATCCTGCTGTTGCATTCATCTCTAGCTCGATTTTATTTGCAAGTTAGCCTGTTCTACGCCTATGACCTACACCAACCTCTCAGGACTCCAGTGAAATATCTTATCCGGATGAACTTCATCCCAAAAGAAACTTCTCGAGATGAAACATAAATCTTAGTCTTCTGATCGACCTTCCCCCTGGTACACTTTTCTGAACTGCCAGCAGAAACTGATCGATATAACTGCCTGATAACATGCATCTATCCGCAATCCTCAATGAGCTTAGCACCCACCTCGAGAGATACCCTGGAAGATCCACAACACACGCTACAAATTAACCCCACAACCTTTGGCTCAGGGCAGGGAACCTGCATCGGATCACACCCGAAAGACTTCCCCAACTCCTCTTCATAACCCCAGACTAACCACCTTCCCATCCTCTCCCCCTTTTTTTTTTTTTTTCTTTTTCTCTCCCTCTAAGATGACTTATCGTAATGTGAGTAAGTACGTTGTTAGCACATTATCACATTTTCGAGGACAAATATTTTATTCTGCTCAGAGCACAAAGACATAAGCAACTGATATAGAAAGGGGGAAAAATGAAAAGACTTTGCCCCCTTCCTATATCAACATACTGTATATAGGCTGCCTTGGTCTGCTGTGCCGCACCTGCTGCAACCCCAGGGGATAAGGCCCAGGAAAGAATCACCTGAGATACCAATACCTAAGTTTAACTAAAGCTCCAAAACTAAGATCAAAACTGCTTCCTCCCACCCCAACCCATCCTCAAACGCCAGCACCTTACAAAACAAATGGTGATCAAGCTGGCTCAAGCAAATGTTGCAAAACGCAACAATTCTCACCACATTTGGCAAAAGGATCTTGTTACCAACAGATTCCTAGTGGGCCCCCCCCCAAAACACCTTTAAGTCAAGCTGCAACGGGGGTGGCAGCAACACTGTTAGAATCCCTGTTAATACTATTATTGAAGTTTTACTGCCATATAGGGCACTGTTTGAACTGTTTTGCTCTTACTGTTATACATGTTAATTAAGTAAGTCACATGTTATGACTTGTTTTCCTCTCTTCTCCTTGCGAACTTGCTAACCTGCTCGGTAGTGACCCACCTACACATCCATATATCCTCAACTAACACTTTGGTCCACTGCCGCACAGAACAATCTCATAAATCACACCATTTCAACAACACTCACGTGGATGTCCTCTCTCATCCCATCTACTTCATCCATACCAACATCAACACAAAGCTCACAAACACACCCAAGTACCCCTATACATAACGCTCAATGCCCAATCAACAAATGCCCTGGAATCCAATCCATTCCTCATTCTTGGTCTTACCCTACACCCGGAATCGGCCGCTCAACCGTTAACACACCACAATCTCCAACTACCAACTCCATCTGCCCCATATAACCTCTACCTTAACACCTCTGACCTCACAGGTTTTGGAGACCCCATCCATCTCACGACCGTAACCAACCAACTCCTCACCCAGCGAACTCTGGTAGTTCTTGCTGACCTATCCGGAATTTACTACGCCTAAGGGTGAACTAGCTGGTCTTTCTTCACCTTCCGGATTTAACCCCATATAACTACCTACTCCCTCTCCTCACCCCCTTACATCAACCACACCTAACCCCCATCCCACCTACAGTTGTCCATCTCTCATTCTCCCCGGACCCTCTTCGCACACTCACACCACAGCCTCTGATCCAACTAACTAGCTATCTACACTTATACACCCTTTCCACTCACAACACAATCAGATATGGCCCAACCTGGAAACTCAACCACATCCTTGTCACTCAAGATAGCATCCCTGAATGCAAAAGGCCTCAACATACCAGAGAAGAGGTCACAAATACTAGCCAACATGCACTCTATGAGGGCCGATGTTAAATTTTTACAAGAGACCCACTTCAAAGCCAAAGCAATACCTAAGATAGCAAATTACCACTTCCCACACGCATATCACTCCACCTCCCTCACATCTAAAACTAAAGGTACATCCATTTTAATATAAAAAAATCTCCCCCTTCAAATCTCAGATACTCTAGCTGATGAACAAGGGAGCTACATTTTCATTAAAGGCAAACTATGGGATAAACGTATCACTCTATCTAACATCTACAGCCTTAACACATCACAAGTCCCTTTCTTCCGAAACATTACCCTACTGTCCTCCTTCCACACGGGCATTCCGATTATGGGAGGAGACTTCAAAGTTTCCCTGGACCCTCTCACAGACATTGGCACATCCCACCTTTCGTAATACTCCCCATGCCAAATAAAACTTTCACTCCAAAAACTCGCCCTACATGACACGTGGAGAACACTACACCCCCTCGACAAGGACTACACATTCTTCTCAGCCCCCCACAACAAATACTCTCGCCTTGACCATCTTTTCTTTAGCCAACCAGATTTACCGTTATTATCGAAAGCAACGATAGAACCGATGTTCAGCTTAGACCACCACCCAATTACCCTATGCCTAACCTTCCCAGAACACACCCACTCATCCAAAATTTGGAGACTAGACTTAAATCTCCTGACTGACAAATAAAGAGTCACTAATCTACGTACCAATGTTTCTGACTATTTCCATGACAACGACACCCCTGACACATCACTCTTTACTCAATGGGAGGCGCATAAATGCGTAATACGGGGAAGACTGATTTCTCTTGCTTCTGCCCTAAAACGAGACAAACAGAAAGTAGTCAGCAATCTCCTCACTAAAATACAAACACTGGAAAGATCACACAAACGCAACCTAGCCCAACACACCCACCAAGAATTGACTGAAACTCGCAAACTCGTACTAGAAGAAATAGGCCAACAGACGAGGAGAAATTACACCCTCTCACAAAAACTCTTCTATGAACATAGCAACAAAAGCGGTCACCTATTGGCGCGAGCTCTACGCCTGAAAAAAGCTAAAACAACAATACACCAGCTACAGAGTCCAACGGGCAACACATTAAAATGTAACCCAGACATCGCACAAGCATTCAAACACTTTTACGCAAATCTATATAATCTCTCTGCCACAGACGCTCAAACCCCCACCCCTACTTCTAGATCCACACTCATACAGAAATTTCTGAAGAAACATTGCCCCAGCCCACTCACTTCGGACTTATCAACAGACCTAGACCATCCAATCACCAAATTAGAATGGGAAGAGGCTCTAAAACAACTGAAACGGGGCAAGAGCCCGGGCCCGGACAGCCTATCAGCCGTTTGCTATAAAACATTCTCAGAAGTATTGTCAATCCACTTCCTTAAAACGTTCAACTCTATATCGGCAACATCCCCCCTCCCCTCGAGCTTACTCGAAGCGCACATCTCAGTTATACCCAAAGATGGGAAAGACCCCACCCTTACGGCAAGTTATAGACCAATTTCTCTACTAAATGTAGACATCAAAATATTCGCCAAAATCCTAGCCAACTGTCTACTCCCTCTTCTTCCCACCATTATTTCCCACGATCAAACAGGTTTTATCCCTGGAAGGGAAGCCAGGGATAACACGATCAAAGCAATTAACTTACACCATCTCCTGACCTCCTCTAACCAAGCTGGATTTTTTCTATCCCTTGATGCGGAGAAGGCATTTGACAGGGTGGCCTGGGACTACATGGAAGCAGTACTGAGATTCATGGGTTTGGGTAATCGCCTATTAGGCTTCATAATGGCCCTTTACACGAATCCCATGGCCCGAGTCAGAGTCAAGGGCCTCCTGTCAAATGCCTTCCCTATCCGTAACGGCATGAGGCAGGGATGTCGCCTTTTGCCCTCTACTATTTACTCTTACCCTCGAACCCTTCCTACGCAGTCTCAAATCCAACCCAAACATTAAAGGAATACAAACACCTGAAAAAGAATACAAAATTGCAGCCTTCGCTGATGACCCATACTCCTCTTCCACACAGAACCTCACATTTCTCTCCCCAACCTGCTGGCAGATTTCCACCGGTTTAGACTAATTTCTAACCTGAAAATAAATTGCTCCAAGTCCTGTGCCCTGAACATCTCTCTACCCAAACACACAGTAACCCAGTGCCAAAGAAATTTCCCCTTCCAATGGGAAAGAAGCAATAACCTACCTAGGTATCCAAATACCCAGCCAACTTAACAACCTCTACACCAAGAACTACTTACCAATCCTACAACACCTTACCTCCGATCTTAAACGCTGGAACAAACCCATCTTTTCATGGTTCGGCAGAGCGGCCATACTAAAAATGAATGCCCTGCCGTGTCTACTCTATATACTGCAAACTGTTCCGATTCATATTCCCGCCTCCTTCTTTAGTACTTATAAAAGTTTATGCACCAAATTCCTCTTTGGAAACAACAGACCAAGAATTAGCTATCAACATCTGTCATTACCGAAGCATAAAGGAGAAATTGGGCTCCCTGACCTCCAAAACTATTACAAAGCTTGCCACCTTTCCAGAATTCTGGACTGGAACATACACCAAAAACACAAAGATTGGGTCTCCCTCAAAGCCTCACTCACACCCTCCCCCCTCCACCTATTACCCTGGAACATCCAAAATGCATACCACCTGAAATCCGCATCCACCCTCTAATCAGTCCAACAATCAATTGCTTCCACAACATCTGCAAATCAACCCCCTTATCCTCTACACCAGGCCCTCTCACTTCCCTGCGTCTCAACCCTGACTTCCCTCCTGGAATGCACAATAGCTACCTAACTGACACATGGCCACACAGAGATGTCCAAGTTCAACATTTCTTCTCACAAGGCAAATTATTACACCGAGAAGAACTGCCTTCCAAGGTCAACGACACCTACATCTCCCCCTGGAATTACACATTACTTGTACACTACATAAAGTCACTGGATAGAAAATTCAAAGTCTCCAGACCGTTATCACCTTTCGAAACATTGTGCATAAAGCAAACTTGATCATGAACGTCCCTTCCAAAACGGGTCGAGCCTGTAAATCATGGGAAAACGATCTCTCCATATCCATCTCACAAGAAGACTGGGAACGAGTCTACCTGAACATCCACAAAGGATCTGTAAACGTCTCCATGCAGGAGAATGGATACAAAATCCAATCACGATGGTACCGTACCCCCTCCCTCATCCACAAATTTAATTCAGACATCCCAGACACGTGCTGGAGATGCAAACAGGAAAAAGGGACCCTCCTACACATTTGGTGGAGCTGCCCCACTATCCAGATTTTTTGGGGCAAAATTCATCAAATTATAAAGTAAGTAACCACATACACGCAGGACTTCTCTCCAGCACAATTCCTCTTACACTTTACCACCTTAACTACTTCAAATCTTTAGCCATGCACATGGTAAACGCGGCAAAACAATGTATTCCAGTACATTGGTGCACTTCACACACCCCGTCGGTAAAAGAATGGCTAAATAGAATCTCCAAAATAGCTGAAATGAAACGCCTCATCAGTATCGCCCACAATACACCCGGTAAATTCTCTACAAAATGGGCCTGCTGGATCCACTTCCAGACAACAGACTACAAAGACCTCACCTCTGCCAAAACACCTCCCACTGGACATCCTCCTACGACAACCGCATAAATCCAGAATCAACTCAAACACACGCTTATATTCACTTAGACTGAGAATGACCTATCTTTATCGGACATGCCTCCACAAAACCTGCTGCTCCCCCTTCCTTCCCCCACTGGGGGGAAAGAGAGATGGATAACATACACCCCCTCGGTACCCAATTACTATCTACAAAATTATACCGCATTGTCCCATCCCCCTCCCCCCTCTCCTATCCCACGTCCCCCGAACACACCAATCTCCACCCCCTTCTTATTACTACCGACACACCTCTCCCCAGATACCTAAGTATCCTCCTAGATAAACAGAAAACCTTGCGCAAAACCCGACCTACCACACTTTACCAGAACCCCTCTCGATCTACCCCGACACGACCAAAACATTTCCACCTCCTTCATAACCCCTATCCTGCCCATAAGGTCATAAAACTCACAAGCTCAACCAAAATTATGAACCCAGCAAGCTTCTAACCCAACATAAACAGGGTTCTTCCTCTTCAGTCTAATGTTATTTAACATTGTTGATGTTCATAGCCTTTAAGTTACATTATTTACATACTTTGACCATTGTCACTTGACTTATTTTTATGTATTTCTGTGAAACTCTACATATGTCTGTTCTCTACTATTTCTAATAAAAACTTTATGGAAAAAAAAAAAAAAGAAACAACACACAAGGAATGGATAAATATACATATATATATACATATATATATATATATATATATATACATATATATATATATATATATACATATATATATATATATATATATATATATATATATATATATATATATATATATATATATATATATATATATATATATATATATATATGAGACTATCTGTATATATATATATTAAATACACTGCAGCTAACTAAATCGCCTGCCTGAACCTGAAGTATATTAGAAACAGTACACCAGGAATGGCCTGCAGTGAGATATAGCTAAACTGTATGCAGTGGATATATATATATATATATATACCCGAGACTATCTGTATATATATATATATATATATATATAAATATAAAATACACTGCAGCTAACTGAATCACCTGCCTGCCTGAAGTATATTAGAAACAGTACACCAGGAACGGCCTGCAGTGAGATATAGCTAAACTGGATAGAGTTGATATATATATCAATATATATATATTATTATATATATATATATATATATATATATATGACTATCTGCATATATATATATATATTAAATACACTGCAGATAACTGAATAATCTGCCTGCCTGTTCAATCCAAATGAGACTCTCTCTACGTCCATGCCAACAGCACACTACATGAGGCCTACATGCAGGCGGCCTTATATAGTGTGGGGCGTGGACTTAGTCCCCCTGAGCCATGATTGGTGAAAGCACCCTGCCTTTGGCCAATTATGGCTCTCTTCGCTGAGGGCGCTGTGATTGGCCAAAGCATGCAGGTCATGGTGCATGCTCTGGCCAATCATCATACAGCAATGCACTGCGCTCCCGCAGTGCATTATGGGCTGTTACGCGCCCCTCGAATTTGGCACGAACGGCCCATAATGTTCAGATTTTGGCGAACAGCCAATGTTCGAGTCAAACTCATGTTCGACCCGAACAGAAAGCTCATCCATAGTACCGAATAGTAAGCTTAAACTAAAGAAGTGTCCTCTAGCTGAAGCATGTGTTACAAAATAGAGGAAAATTATGTTAAATCCATCGATAATCTTTAACCACTTCGCTACCCGGCCATAGACAAATGACGTCCACAGATGGGATCTCCCATCCTGGGTGGACGTCATATGACGGCCTGGGCTTCCCGGCCGCCTAGGGGGCGCGTTGCTTGGGACCCGGTGCGTGTGCCCGTTGGCCTCGATGTCCGCCGGGCACCCGCGATTGCCCGTTAACCGGGCCGGACCGTGGATCTGTGTGTGTAAACACACAGATCCACGTCCTGTCAGTTGAGAGGAGACCGATCTGTGTTCCCAGTACAGCGGAACACTGATCGGTCTCCTCCCCTTGTACGTCCCCGCCCCCTACAGTTAGAATCATTCCCTAGGAAACATAATTAACCCCTTGTGTCTCCCTAGTGGTTAACCCCTTCCCTGCCTGTCACATTTACACAGTAATCAATGCACTTTTATAGCATTGATCGCTGTATAAATGTGAATGGTCCCAAAAATGTGTCAAAAGTGTCCGATGTGTCCGCCATAATGTCGCAGTCACGAAAAAAAACCGCGATCGCCACTATTACTAGTAAAAAAAATTAATAAATATATATTTTTTAAAAAATGCCATAAATATATCCCGTATTTTGTAGACGCTATAACTTTTGCGCAAACCAATCAATATATGCTTATTGCGATTTTTTTTTTACCAAAAATATGTAGAAGAATACGTATCGGCCGAAACTGAGGAAAAAATTTTTTTTTTTTTTAAATTGGGATATTTATTATAGCAAAAAGTAAAAAATATAGTTTTTTTTTTAAAAGTGTCCCTCTTCTTTTGTTTATAGCGCAAAAAATAAAAACCACAGAGGTGATCAAATACCACCAAAAGAAAGCTCTATTTATGGGGAAAAAAGGACGTCAATTTTTTTTGGGTACAACATCGCACGACAGCGCAATTGTTGTTTAAAATGCGACAGCGCTGAAAACTAAAAATTGGCCTGGGAAGGAAGGGGGTGAAAATGCCCTGTATTGAACCGGTTAAGATATCATTGAGATGACAATATCACATTTATAGCCGAAAATAAATCATCATGTACAGTGGGGCAAAAAAATATTTAGTCAGCCACCAACTGTGCAAGTTCTCCCACTTAAAAAGATGAGAGGCCTGTAATTGGCATCATAGGTATACCTCAACTATGAAAGACAAAATGTGGAAACAAATCCAGACAATCACATTGTCTGATTTTTGAAAGAATTTATTTGCAAATTATGGTAGAAAATAAGTATTTGATCACCTACAAAGAAACAAGATTTCTGGCTCTCACAGACCTGTATCTTCTTCTTTAAGAGGCTCCTCTGTCCTCCACTCATTACCTGTATTAATGGCACCTGTTTGAACTTGTTGTCAGTATAAAAGACACCTGTCCACAACCTTAAACAGTCACACTCCAAACTCCACTATGGTGAAGACCAAAGAGCTGTTGAAGGACAACAGAAACAAAATTGTAGACCTGCACCAGGCTGGGAAGACTAAATCTCCAATAGGCAAGCAGCTTGGTGTGAAGAAATCAACTGTGGGAGCAATAATTAGAAAATGGAAGACATACAAGACCGCTGATAATCTCCCTCGATCTGGGGCTCCACGCAAGATCTCACCCCATGGGGTCAAAATGATCACAAGAACGGTGAGCAAAAATCCCAGAACCCCAGGGGGGGACCTAGTGAATGACCTGCAGAGAGCTGGGACCAATGTAACAAAGGCTACCATCAGTAACACACTACGCTGCCAGGGACTCAGATCCTGCAGTGCCAGACGTGTCCCCCTGCTTAAGCCAGTACATGTCCGGGCCCATCTGAGGTTTGCTAGAGAGCATTTGGATGATCCCGAAGACAATTGGGAGAATGTCATATGGTCAGATGAAACCAAAGTAGAACTGTTTGGTAGAAACACAACTCGTCGTGTTTAGAGAAGAGTAGGGCTGAAACAACTAATCGATTAATCGACAACTAATCGATTATGAAAATAGTTGTAAACTATTTTCATAATCGATTAATCGGCCAGCAGATTAGTTGGCCTGCATATAGAATGCAATATTTGTTTACACATCAGGAAATACAGTGCAGCACACATACAGCTCAGTACACTGTCCATACATGTCAGTAAGTGCCTGAGAACTTGTGAATGTGTGAGGAGCAATGCCTCATGGAACATGTAGTCCTGGGCAGGAAGTGAGTGGGTGTAAAGGCAGACGTTTTTTACCTTGTTATAGGGGCACACTATACTATAATTTGTAGCTTGCTATTGGGGCACTCTGAAGGCAGGGAGGGGCCAGAAGCCTCGGTGAGGAACCCAAGAAGAGAAGAATTTGGGCTGCTCTGTGCAAAACCATTACACAGAGCAGGTAAGTATAACATGTTTGTTGTTTAAAAAAAAAAATACTTTAAAGACTGTGCAGGGAAGATCAGCATCTGAAACCAGAGAAGGTGCAGGCTGATATACTAGAGGTAATAGAAGGCATTACAACTACATTTAAAGTAAACTTTTACATGGAGACAAGCCACATTACGTGGGAGCAGGGAATATTACATGCAGGCAGGGCACATTGGAACAGGGCACCTTACAAGGAGGCAGGGATCATTACATGTGCCCCGGTGTGAAAGGGGTCCACATAAAAAATGTGATCTCCTAGTCTGATATTTACCAGATTCAACCTCCAATAGTATATACAGTATATCTGTCTGTTATTCTCTGAGTAGATTAGAGAATTTTCTCCCTAAACATATAGTTGGTTATTTATATTTACCACTGCATAGAGATTTTTAAGAATACTTTTTTTTAAACTTTACATATTAAATTATACACCACACTTTTTTTATTAAGGTTATTATCCGATTAATCGATTAATCGAAACAATAATCGGCCAACTAATCAATTATGAAAATAATCGTTAGTTGCAGCCCTAGAGAAGAGAGAATGCTGAGTTGCAACCAAAGATCACCATACCTACTGTGAAGCATGGGAGTGGCAACATCATGCTTTGAGGCTGTTTCTCTGCAAAGGGAACAGGACGACTGACCCGTGTACATAAAAGAATGAATGGGGCCATGTATCGTGAGATTTTGAGTGCAAACTTCCTCCCATCAGCAAGGGCATTGAAGATGAAACATGGCTGGGTCTTTCAGCATGACAATGATCCCAAACACACTGCCCGGGCAACAAAGGAGTGCCTTCGTAAGAAGCATTTCAAGGTCCTGGAGTGGCCTAGCCAGTCTCCAGATCTCAACCCCATAGAAAACCTTTGGATGGAGTTGAAAGTCTGTGTTGCCCAGCGACAGCCCCAAAACATCACTGCTCTAGAGGAAATTTGCATGGAAGAATGGGCCAACATACCAGCAACAGTGTGTGACAACCTTGTGAAGACTTACAGAAAACGTTTGACCTCTGTCATTGCCAACAAAGGATATATAACAAAGTATTGAGATGAACTTTTGATATTGATATTAATACTTATTTTCCACCATAATTTGCAAATAAATTCTTTCAAAAATCAGACAATGTGATTGTTTGGATTTGTTTCAACATTTTGTCTCTCATAGTTGAGGTATACCTATGATGACAATTACAGGCCTCTCTAATCTTTTTAAGTGAGAGAACTTGCACAATTGGTGGCTGACTAAATACTTTTTTGCCCCACAGTATGAAGAACATAACGATGATACTATTTAAATCATTAGATAACCGGTATCATTGTATAGTATTAAGATCACTTCACCAAGTTGCCATGTTCTGTGTAGAATGTAATTTTAATATTTATCACATAATAATGTATTCGACAAATGACGTCTCTAGGGCATTTTGGATCTTTAGGTTTTGGGCCAAGAGTACGATGTACATGATCCAGTTCAATGTTGTGTCTAGGAGTGTCCCTTAGCAACCGTTCAAAAATATCCAGTACAGCCTCTCTTAAATGAGCAGGAGCAATGGACTCAGGAATTTCCCATAGGCGTAAATTGTTTCTACGGCTACGATCCTCAAGATCTTCAATTTGAAGTTGTAATCAAATGAATTGAGGCAAAGTATTATGTACATGCTAATAATGTGGTGCTTACTCAAATAATTACTAAAAGTGATGATGTGTCACCTAATAGACAATGTGTAAATTAATAAATACAATAAGGATAATCCTTCAATGAGTCCAGTAATCCAAAATGACAAATGATGACGATCAAGTGCAAATAACAATAATAAAATACAAAAAACTTTCTAACTTAATTAATTAGACTGAGAAGAAATTGCACGAAAAAAAAGACTTCATAAATCAGGCAAAATTGATTGGAGAGAGATTTACACAAAAGGGCTACCAACATGATTTTATTGAACAGAAGATAAAAGAAGTAACACAAATGGACAGAGAAAAAAATGTATTCAAGACTCAACTAAAAATACTGAACAGAAAAACATCATCCTATTGGTGATAGATTATAATATTCAGCATAAACAGATAGAGAGAATATGCAAGAAATATTGGAACATCATAAGAGCAGATCGACATCTGGGAACCATTCTACCTGAGAAATCTAAATTCACATACCGAAGAGCACCAACGTTAAGAGATCGTATTGCCAAAAATGTGCTGGATCCTCCATCTAGAAACAATTTTTCCTTCTTTGAGGGTAAAGGATACTATCCATGTAAAAGCTGCTATACATGCAGACATACCAAAAAAAATAAATAAAGAGAAGAAACTTAGTTTTAAATCTACAGTGATGGCTAAAGAGTATGTTATTGAGGACTTTATTTCATGTAGGACTGAGGGGGTGGTCTATCTTTTATGTCCGATCGGAGCGTGTTGTCGGAAATTCCGACCGTGTGTGGGCTCCATCGGACCTTTTCAATCGGATTTTCCGACAAAGTTGGAGAGCAGGAGATAAAATTTTCCAACAACAAAATCCGTTGTCGGAAATTTCGATCGTGTGTACACAAATCCGATGCACAAAGTGCCACGCATGCTCAGAATAAATAAAGAGATGAAAGCTATTGGCCACTGCCCCGTTTATAGTCCCGACGTACGTGTTTTACGTCACCGCGTTTAGAACGATCGGATTTTCCGACAACTTTGTGCGACCGTGTGTAGACAAAACAAGTTTGAGCCAACATCCGTCGGAAAAAATCCTAGGATTTTGTTGTCGGAATGTCCGAACAAAGTCCGACCGTGTGTACGCCCTATTAGAATGACCATGCCGGATCCAGTATGCAGGAAGGACAAAAAGACCACTATGGAAGAGATTAAAAGAACATACACAGAATATTAAAAATGGGTTCATGAAACACAGTTTATCAAGGCATTATGCCCAGTATCATAATAGGGATCCCTCCTCGCTCATAGTATGTGGTATAGAAAAATACAAACCTCACTGGAGGTGTGATAACAAAATGATTAAATTAAGTCAGTCTGAATCTAGGTAGATTCATGAGCTACTTACAATGACACCACTAGGTCATAACGTGGAGTTTGATCTGAATTGTTTTATATCCAATTTTTAAGATTCATTGATTTTAGAGTTTTAGTATATAAAATATTTATTTTTAGATTTATTGCCTTTTTCGTAAATATCCACTAGATGTCGCTATTCATTCTATTTCCTGGTTCATTGTATCTGATGGGTGTGATTCTATGGTTAGTCAGCAGGTGGCGCTGTCCCATTACTATATCGTTGCAAAACACAGGAAAGTCATTGATTTTTTAGTTCTCTGTTTTTATTATTATTATGTGGAATATATGTTAGATTCTTTAATATATTCATATCGCTCTGTCTCAGGATTGTGAATTCATGTCAGAATAGGAGCTATTTAGATTGTTGTGGTTCCCATGACAGCGAAGTTTGCTATATAAGGCCAGCATCATACACCCGAGGCCATACTCTTGATGAAGTCATGTGATCAGTGACGCAATGCGTCGGGAGGAGCCGGGTGTCGTCACTTCCGGTCGTGGATGAAACCAGAAGTTCCTTTGTTTGCGAAGCTGAACAGCGCTATTTTTAACTGTAAGTTACTACATTGTTGAAATAAAATATTTTTTGAATACTACACCATGGAGACCTCTATTTGTTGCATGTAAACTGCATTTAATGGGAAGGAAGAACCTGTAAAGGAATTTACATCACCAGTGTAAGCCGTTTGTCATCTATCTGGCTGGGTGTCCCTGGAAAAAAGATTGCATCACTGTGGAATCTGGAGCCAAAATTATACAGGGTCTTGACTTGACCTATGGGGGTCTCTGTCCGGGGTGGGGGGTTGGGGCGGACCGCTGGCGCACTGCGGATGGTGGAAGCATCTGGATAAATTGGATTTTCTTGCTTTTTGCACAAGCACTTTATTTATTATGAACTGTATTAATAGGCACGTTTATCACATTGATTCACTGTATTGCCACTTTGATATTTTTGCACTTTATTACGTATGAAGGAAAGTTTATTGTATTTTATTATTGTTATTTGCACTTGATCATCATCATTTGTCATTTTGGATTATTGCACTTTATGAAGGATTATCCTTATTGTATATATTAAGTTACACATTGTATTTTAGGTGACACGTCATCACTTTTAGTTATTTGAGTAAGCGCCACATTATTTATTATATCATTAGCACTGTGTGGGAACACCATTTATGTTGGCAGCTGCTTAGTTTCTTACAGTGATTCACTTGGTTTGCACATTAGTACTTACACTACAGATTATGTACATGCGATTCTACAAACTGGATTTGTTTTACTGTTGTTGCGGAGGTCTCCTGTAGAATGTCAATTTGAGTTGTCAAGTGAGCAGTGGATTTTTGTAGAATATTAATGTCTTCCTAAAAGCCTTCTCAATCCAAACTGAAAAATCCTCAAAGTCTGGTTTTGAAGGAATGTATTTTAACAATTCTCGCAAATGCTCAGATAGTGTGTTTGGTTCATTGAGTAAATGAATAAGAGGGGAACCAAGTAATGTCTTTTATTTTTACTGTAGATTGAGGAGCTATGTAAGAAGGGTCAGAAAACTGCGTCATCAATGTGGAGTTGCCATGTCTGTTTACCAAGCAGTTCCCCTGTGTGGATGCAGCCGGAGGTGGAGATGAGTTACCCCTCTCTGTATACACCAATTTCTGACAATTCGATGGTAGGGAAGCTGAACTGTCATCCATTCTCATAATTGGAGCCTCAAATAAGCCATTCATATGAGACATTGCAGTAGTGACTTGAATATCTCTACTGTCAGCTGTCAGTACAATATCATCAAGTGACTGTGAAGAGCCAGCATCTGATGACAACTGACTGTCATTAAGATTCGAGTGTGTCACTGATGAATTGCCTTCAAGAGAGAGTGTAGTGTCGTCATTACAAGCCAAGCCCTCATCCGGGGGCATAGAACACCATGGGTGCAGCCATGAAGGGAGAAGAGTGGTTTTCAGCCAAGCCGACCTCTCAATCAGCTCCCGGTTTGAAGCATCTCTCACCTGATCCCTCTGACATGACACAGAGCGGTTTGGCTCCATCCCAAGCCACTGTGACTCATTTGAGGTGTCCGAAAATGAGACAGAAAATCTGTCAAATACCGGCACTGAAGTATTCAGTTTTCTGCTCTTGGAGCTTCTGTTCCTGGACATAATGTCAAACGGGTGGTA
This sequence comes from Lithobates clamitans, assembly GCA_037952925.1. Lineage (NCBI taxonomy): Eukaryota > Metazoa > Chordata > Amphibia > Anura > Ranidae > Lithobates > Lithobates clamitans. The sequence goes on from JBBGZY010000584.1 coordinate 10,562,836, forward strand.
AGTGGTAAAATAGGTGCCCCTAAATGCGATAAATTAGGTAAAGATGCGGGAACTTCTAAGGTATGCACCTACTCAGCCATGCTCCGGACAAGCCATTTTAGTTTTGGTCGTATTTTGGTCATCTGAATTGTTTTAGTCGTATTTTAGTCGACTAAAATCTCCAGTAGATTTTAGTCGACTAAAATCTCCAGTACATTTTAGTCGACTAAACTATCCAGTACATTTTAGTTGACTAAAATCAAATGGGTTTAGTTAAATTGGAATGCATTATTTAAGTATTTCTTTAGAATTGCCGAACTCATTATATACTCCTGGAGTAAAAATCGAACCTGTTATGATTTCTGGTATTAGGCCCCTTTCACAAGATTGGCCCGCTCGAATCCGCCTGTCTGTTTTTCAGGCAGATCCGAGTAGGCCACCCATTGACTTGTATGGGCAGGTGGATGTCAACGGAGATGTGTCCGCTGACACCCGCCTGCCATCTGATCCGACAAGATCCGCTGAAAACAGATGGATGGCTATACGTTCCCCATCCAGCGGATCGGATGGGATCGGATGAGAACGGACAGGCGGATCCCTTTTCATTCGATCTCCCATAGAGGACAGCGGAGCTCTGACAGGTCCATCCCTGCACAGTGAGCAGAGACGGACCTGACATCCCCAGGATCAGCAGGGATCAATGGAGCGATCTCCCGCTGAGCTGATCCGCTCCATGTGAAAGGGGCCTTAAGGTTTAAACATGGACTGTAGACACAGATTTAGCCTTTGTGATATATAACGTCTTTATAAATAAAACCAAGCAAACAAACCAAAATATTGCTTTTTGACAAACAGAAGTATAATTTGAAAATATAAAAATCCTCAAAAACTGTAAACACTATTGATTGTAATGCCATTGCACATATTACCTGAATATATTACCAACAATAAATATCAAGAAGCCTTTTTCTTATTTTTTTTTCTTTTAGCAGCTTAGTAGATGCCCCCTACATATTCTTATGTGGTAGTGCAGTGTTAATTTTGATGTCAACTTTAAATTTAGTTTAAGGGTACTTTTACACTGAGGCGTGCGGGCGCTGGCGGTACAGCGCCCCTAAATATAGCGCCGCTTTACCGTAGTTATAGCGCCGCTTTACCGTAGTTTTAGCGGCGCTATTCGGCCACTAGTGGGGAGGTTTTAACCCCCGCTAGTGACCTGAAAAAGAGTTAAAACTGCCCACGGCGCTTTGTCGGCAGGTTTGCAGCGCTTCCCCATTGTTTTCAATGGGAAGGGGCGCTTTAGGAGCCGTAAATACACCACTCCTACAGCGATCCAAAGATGCGGCTTGCAGGACTTTTTTGACCGCCCTGCAAGCGCACCGCTCCAGTGTGAAAGCCTTTGGGGCTCTTACATTGGAGTGCATTGAGCGTCTCTTTCAGGGAGCTTTGCAGGCGCTATTTTTAGCACTTTAGCACCTGCAAAGCATCTCAGTGTGAAAGCAGCCTTAGTCATAGTCTTTTGACTAAAATGCCATTTTAGTTTTAGTCTTATTTTAGTCTTTTGACTAAAATGCCATTTTAGTTTTAGTCATCTCAATTGTTTTAGCTTTAGTCATATTTTAGTAGACTAAAATAGTGTTAATTTAGTAGACGAAAATATTTTGGTCAACGAAATTAACACTGCCGGCTGTTAAAAAGCCTAAAAACAACTAGAGTTAGGTGAACAGTTCGAGCGGAGAAAAAGTTAGGCCCGAACATTGCCTATTCTCCTCTTCGTGGAACACCTGAATTTGCGCACAATGCACTGTGCACTGCATAGTGCATTGCTGGTTGTTAAGGTGCGGGCTGGGAAGCCAGGCTGCTGGGTTCTTAACAATGGATAATTCATCAGTTGTCAACGGGCTACCCCGCTGACAGCTGAATGAAAAAAAACATTGCTGACAATAGAAAAAGGGAATAAAAACAGCTTGCCCCCCCAAAATCCATACCAGACTCTGATCCGAGCATGCAGCCTGGCAGGTCAGGAAAGGGGGGGCGAGTGAATGCCCCCCAAACCATACCAGTCCACATGCCCTCAACCCACCCCAAAGCTTCCCCCCACCCCAAAGCACCTTGTCCCTATGTTGATGGGAACAAGGGCCTCTTCCTGACAACCCTGGGCGGTGTTTGTGGGGGTCTGCGGGCAGGAGGCTGATCTGGAAGCCCCCTTTAACATAGGAGGCCCCCAGAACCCACCCCCCATAGGTGAATTATGCCCCTACTCATTCACCAAAAAAAGTGTCAAAAATAAAGTCAGGAGGCAGTTTTTGACAATTCCTTTATTAAAAAATTTTTAAAACAATGTCCCTCAATATGGATCCATCGTCAATCACGACTCCCGCTGCACCGGCAGACCAGGTGATGTTACAAGGGGCGGTCCCACCAGGTGATGTCACCAGGTGGCCCCGCCCCTTACCTTTTTAAAAACTGTGAAACGGCAGAGCAGGCATTCGGTGGTTAGCACCCCCCCAGGTTGAGGTCATATGGCCTGGTATGGTACGGGGGCGCTTGCTTTCCCCCCCTTTCCTGACCTGCTGCGCTGCATGCTTAGATAAGGGTCTAGTACGGATTTTGAGGAGACCCCCACACACTTTTTTTAAGATTTTGGTGTGGGGTTCCCCTTATAACACATACTAGAGGGTCTGGTATGGATTGGGGGGGCCCCAGCCATTTTTTAAACATTTTTCTATTGCCGAAAATGGTATTGTATTGCCAACAATTTAAATGTCATTTTTTTTTCACTTTTGATTTTTCAAGTTCGGGTCCCTTAAACTTTAATAGGGTTCGCGGTTCGGGTCCGAACTTTTGCGATGTTCAAGAGTTCTTGCGCAAACCGAACCAGGAGGTGTTCAGCCCAACTCTAAAAACTACTACAGTCACTATATCTAAAGTTGGTATATATATATATATATATATATATATATATATATATATATATATATATATATATATATATATATATATATATATATATATATATTACATTTTTGGTTTTATGTTTAATAATGCTTTAAGGCCCACCGTCCTGAAACCGCATATATTAGTATTGCTGTTACAAAGGGACCAATGTAAGTATGTATGTGCCAAACCTGTGGGATCCCTCTGAAACTGTAAATTACTATAGTAGGCACCACTACTACAGTAACCTCCACTTGCTTCCAGGTCCCAAGCCCAACAGCTGCCCTGCTGCATTGTAAATACTGGAGGACATCCACAAGCTTGTAGGCAGGTGCAGTATGCTGTCTCCACTGCAAGTGGCACTCAACCACACCGCACGTGTCTAATAAACCACCCTGAGTATGAAAAACCAATGCACTGGCTGAAGTGTCTCTACACTCTGGCAATGACCCATACATCAAAATGAATCTGGCAACCAGCTATTATCTGTAGATATGAATCACTTATTGGCTATATGGTGAGTATACAGCACAGGGGGCTAATGTGTTTCAGCTACACAGTCTTACTCCATTTAATGTGCTAAAAGTAAGGTTGTGTATGAATGAATGAAATTTATAAAGCGCTGCAAATGCGAACTGAATCACCTCAAGGCGCTAAGTGCTTTTGGCGTTGTCAGCTTCTAGAAGAGGAAGGTCTTGAGTTTTTTCCTGAAAGCCAGGTGGTTTTCTTCCATGCGGATGTGGGTCGGAAGTGCGTTCCATAGCCGAGGTCCTTGGACTGCGAATCTTCGTTCTCCCTTCGCTTTGTAGCGGTATTTGGGAATGAGAAGGAGGTTTTGGTTAGATGATCGAAGATTGCGATTGGGTGTTTAGTGTTTTATTTTCTCTCGAAGGTATTGAGGCGCGTTTCCTTGTATGCATTTGTGGGTGAGGCAGAGGGTCTTGAATGTGATCCAATTTTTTACGGTTAGCCAATGTAGGTTCCTTATGGATGGGGAAATTGACTCCCAGGGTTTTTTTCCTGTTAACAGTCTTGCTGCCGCGTTTTGGATGACCTGTAGGCGCGCAAGCTGATATTGGGGTAATCCTATTTAGAGCGAGTTCGCGTAATCGAGTCGGGAATTGATGATTGTTCCAACTACTGCTGCTTTGTCCTCTTCTGGGATGAAGGGGATAAGTCTACGTAACAGGCGGAGGAGATGGTGGGATCCGCTAACTACCGATCCTATTTGTGCATCCATTGTCATTTCTGAGTCAAAGATAACTCCGAGGCTTTTGACTTTGGTGCTCGGAGAGATGGTTTGTCCTAAGATGGTGGGAGGTGTCCACGGAGTCTTGTTTTTGGCATTTTGGTTAGCGTGTAGGAGAAGAAGTTCTGTTTTTGAACCGTTGAGTTTGAGGGAGCTAATGGTCATCCAGTCCTCTATCAGAGTGAGGCATTTCTCTAATTGCTGATGGTGGTCTTTTTGTCCGGTGATGCGAAGGTACAGTTGGGTGTCATCAGCGTATGAGTGGAAGCAGAGATCCGATTTTCTGATGATTTTGAGGAGTGGGCGGATGTAGATGTTGAATAGGACTGGTGACAAGGGTGAACCTTGCGGGACTCCACAGGGGATTGTGTGGGTTTCAGAGGTGAATGCTCCCAGTCTCACTGTCTGAGAGTGATTCTCTAAGAAGGATGCAAACCATTTTAGACCAGAATCTGTGACTCCTGCTACTTCTGTGAGGCAGACGAGTAGAGTATTGTGGTCTACTGTATCAAATGCTGCACTGAGGTCTAATAGTACCAGGATACATGATTATCTGTCATCTGCTGCTTCCAGGGCATCGTCCCATATTTTGAGAAGTGCTGTTTCTGTGCCATGCCCTGGGCGAAAGTCTGATTGCAGAGGATCCAGGAGTTGGTGTGTGTCCAGGTGGCCCTGTAGCTGTTGTACTACCGCTTTCTCCATAATCTTTGAGATGGTGTTGAGGCTTGTTATCAGTCTGCGGTAGTTAGGGACCTTAGGCTCGAGATTGGGTTTCTTTAGTAGGGGTTTGACGATACCTTGCTTGAGGGTGGTTGGCACAATCCCCTCTTTGAATGACTGATTTATGAGGTGTGTTATAGAAGGGGCCAAAATGTCGGAACACTCTTTCAGGAGTTTTGTGGGAATGATGTTGATTGGTGATGTGCTGTCTCGAAGGCTTCTCATAATGTTTCTAGTCGTGTCAGTGGAGATTGGGGTCAAAGAGAAGTCTGGTGGTTTTGTGATGTTCGTGTCGATATCCTCTTCTTGCTTTGGGTGAGTTGTTTTTTTCTGTTGAATTGATTTCCGAATGTTGTCGATTTTGTCGATGAAGAAATTTGATAACTCATTGCAGAATTGTGTAGCCAAAATGAGTTAGTCATCTGTGCTGTATACTCACCATGTAGTCAAAAAAATCATATCTACAGATGATATCTGATTACTGGCTGCATTTTGATGTATAAACACCAGAGAACACTCACCCAGAACGGCGCCATTTAGTGACGTCATGATCTCCATCTTGTCTAATCAGAGAACACTTTGCATTCATTAGGAAAATGCAGTGTTCTCTGAATGGCGGCAGTGCTAAGCAAACAACCTCCTGTGTTCAGTAAGCAGCAGAGAAACCGCTCAGCATGGTACCCAGTAGCCAGTGGTAACCACTATAGTAGTAGGGCATGCTAGCAGTGGCGGCTGGTGGGTTGTTCTCCTTGGGGGGTGGCGGCAAACAAACAATACTACCCTGGTGGCGCAGCACTGACAGCACCCCATCCATCCTCCCCCCCGTGGGTGGTCCGGCACTTACCCGCTCAGGTGGCAGGGCTGTGGTGTCCTCTCCTCCTCTCAAGAAGTGCGGGCAGCGGCAGCTCCTCAAGCTTGTGTCTTGTGTCAAGCTTGTGTCTCCTCTTCCAGCAAAGCTCTAGGCATCAAATAGGATCGCCTGATGCTTTGGCCAATCAGGAAACAAGTTTCAGGACCTGCCCACTGATTGACGGGGAGAAACTTTAGTGTGAAAATAGCAAAAATTAATTCGCTACTGTCACACAACAGGGTGGGATCGGAGCGCAATGCCACCCTTTTTTAAAGCCTATTAGAGCCTCTAGGTTCTAATCAGGTGCTTCAAAAAACACCCACTCCACATTGGAATCCATAGTCTTAAACTTCAGCTTTAAGTAGAAGAATGCTAGAACCTGTTTTAGCTTTTTATTGTTGTTGGCTTCCCTGTTGCAGATTGTCTCTCACTTCCTGTCTGATAAAACTTTGTCCCTAGAAGAGAAGTGCAGGAAAATCCATATAATGGAGCCCTGGATAGCAGTAAAAAAGACTTTAAATTTCAAGATATCTATGATGGAACAAAGCAAAGCTTATTGGAAGGGATTTTGCTAAAGAGCTATATTATCTCAGCCAGCTACTAACAGTTGCAATCACACTAGTGTCGACGCAACACAAAATCAACCATAAATTTGATGTATTTTGGCATTTGATGGGCAATTTAAATTTATGATACATTCACTTAGACCCATCTGGTGCTTGGTTAGGCTTTAACTTCTTTAAAATGCATTTCATTTATACAATATTCTAATGTTTGTGCTATGTCTAGAGCTGAGTTTATTTGCCTTATATACTGTAAGATACAAAATAAATAAACATATAAATAACACAAACTGTTCTGATAAAGCCTTTCAGCTCCTGGCAGAGTTCAGATTCAGCATTCTCATTTGCAATAAATCAGTTTTGGATGTCTGACAGTGCTTTATGAAATATGGTGAAGAATATTTCTTCACTAGAGGGCATGCAATGCAACAGCTAGAAACCAGAATGGCTCCAGAGGGCAAGGACTTCTGGGTCCTGGGGATGTCCAGATACCATAGACATGTCAGCAGTCTAATCAGATTTATTGTGGATACAAAATATTCTACATTTCCCAAAAGATTAGGCTTAGTACTTCCATGTCTTTATAAAGATTCAAAATGAACTGGAAATACTTCATTTTTTACATTAAAAAATGCTCCAAAAATATCTGAAAAGTTAAAAATAAATGTAACATGGGTAACTTTCCTCCCTCCATATATTTAACCACTTGCCGACCAACCAATTATACTGCGGCAGGTTGGCTCATTCCCGCGAATTGCCATAGCTGTACATCGTTCCACTTTACAGCTATAGCAGGCACGCGTGTGCACCTGCTGCACGGTAGGGGAGCTGACGCGATGTCTACCGGCCACCCATGAACGCTCCACAGAGAGCCAGGATTGGGATCTGTCAATGTAAACAAACAGATCCCCGTTCTGTCAGGGGAGGCGAGAGAGGTCTGCTGTTCCTAGTGATTATGAACAGCGATCTCTCTCCTCCTCCAGTCAGTCCACTCCCCCCACAGTTAGAAACACCCCCCCAGGGAAACACATTTAACCCCTTGATCACCACTAGTGTTAACCCCTTCCCTGCCAGTGTCATTTCTACAGTAATCAGTGCATTTTTATAGTACTGATCGCTGTATGTCACTAGTCCCAAAAAAGTGTCAAAAGTGTCCAATCTGTCCCCCGCAATGTCGCAGTCCTGCTAAAAATCACTGATCGCCACCATTACTAGTAAAACCAAAAATTGAATAATAAAAAATGCCATAAATCTATCCCCTATTTTATAGATGCTATAACTTTTGCGCAAAGCAATCAATATATGCTTATTGCGATTTTTTTTACCAAAAATGTGTAGAAATATACATATTGGCCTAAACTTATGAAGAATTTTTTTTTGGATATTTATTATAGCAAAAATTTAAAAATATAATTTTTTGTCACAATTGTCAGCCTTTTTTTGTTTATAGCGCAAAAAATAAAAACCGCATTGATGATACTACCAAAAGAAGGCTCTATTTGTGGGAAAAAAAGGACATAAATTTTGTTTGGGTGCAGCATAGAATGATCGTGCAATTGTCAGTTAAAGCGACGCAGTTCCATATCGCAAAAAATGGCCTGGTCATTAAGGGGGGAAATCTTCCGGTCCTTAACCACCTAAGCCCCGGAAGGATTTGCCCCCTTAATGACCAGGCCATTTTTTGCGATACAGCACTGCGTCGCTTTAAACCGTCAATTGTGCAGTCGTGCAATGCTGTACCCAAACAAAATTGATGTCCTTTTTTCCCACAAAATAGAGCTTTCTTTCGGTGGTATTTGATCACCTCTGCGGTTTTTATTTTTTGTACTATAAACAAAAAAAGAGCGACAATTTTGAAAAAAAAGCAATATTTTTTACTTTTTGCTATAATAAATATCCCCCCCAAAAAATATAAAAAAAGCTAATTTCTTCCTCATTTTAGGCCGATATGTATTCTTCTACATATTTTTGGTAAAAAAAAAATCACAATAAGCGTATATTGATTGTTTTGCGCAAAAGTTATAGCATCTACAAAATAGGGTATATATTTATGGCATTTTTATTATAATTTTTTTTTTTACTAGTAATGGCGGTGATCTGCGATTTTTAGTGGGACTGTGACATTGCGGCGGACAGTTCGGACACTTTTGACACTTTTTTGGGACCATTGACATTTATACAGTGATAAGAGCTAAAAAAAAAACAACAAACAAATTACACCAAATTCCCTGTATATAGCAAAGTCTGAACATGAACAGTGCAGCAGACAACAGTATTTATTTAAGAGTACTGTGACATCAAACTGTTGTGTATAATACATACATACAGTGCTGGCCTGGTGCAGTGGTTTACATTTTAATATTTTTTTTTTATGAAGAAGTAAACTATAACTTGTAAACAGTTATGCCGCGTACACACGGTCTGACTTTTCAGCTACAAAAGTCCGACAGCATGTCCGACAGACTTTCGACAGACTTTCAACGGACTTTTGGCGGACTTTCAACAGACTTTCTAACGACCGGACTTGCCTACACACGATCACACAAACGTCTGACGGATTTGTACGTGATGACGCACACCGGACTAAAATAAGGAAGTTGATAGCCTGTAGCCAATAGCTGTCCTAATGTCGGTTTTTGTCCGTCGGACTAGCATACAGACGAGCAGATCCGGCGGAGTTATGACGTAAAGATTTGAAGCATGTTCCAAATCTAAAGTCTGTCAGATTTGTGGCTAGAAAAGTCCGCTGAAAGTCCGCTGAAAGTCCGGGGAAGCCCAGACACGATCGGATCGTCCGCCGGACTTGGTCCGTCGGCGTCCGTCGGACTTTTGTAGCCGAAAAGTCCGACCGTGTGAACGCAGCATAACACCTACATCTATATAAAACAGAGCACTTCCAGTTATTGACTGGCAAACATCACAATGAACCTGTAACACAGTCACACACTGTGTTGCAGAACTTCCTGGTTCACAGTGATGATTGTTTACCAATACCACCACCACCACCAGCGCCAGTGAGTCAACACAGATGGATGGCTAGATCGGCGTTATAAGCTCTCGGACTTGTGCCACCCAGTCACTTTACAGGAAACTTTACCTGCACTCTACCACGATACACCTGTAACTGAAGCCAAGCCACCATTAGAGGAAGTCTGAAAATCCTTGACAGAATAAATTGTCAACTAAATCTAGAAACCTTGGACAAATCTTATGGGATCACAAATATAGTTACACACCACAATACCAAAAAAAAAACACACACATCACTGAATCATAATGGTAGGTAAAGGGCAGGCCATAGGTCAGGCGCTGAGCAATGGCACAGTCACAGTCAGACATGAGGTCAGGTCGGTGTGTGTTTTTGTTTGTGTGTGTATTTGTGTGATTCCAATAAAGATTTACTCCAGGTTTTAAGATTTAATTTATTCTTTCAAAGATTTACCTTCCTCTGGTGGCTTGGCGGGCATCAGTTGTCTTGAATTAAATACACTTTTAGAATATTTGGCTGGGGTTAAGTTAGTTGACAAACATTGACAATTGATTGACAATACACATCATAATGTCACCCCAATCACTTTACAGAAAACGTTACCTGCACTCTAACACGATACACCTGTAAACTGAAGCCAAGCCACGCCACCATTAGAGGAAGCCGGAAAATCCTTGACAGAATAAATCAATTGAACCTTGAGCAAAACCGTTATGGGATCAGAAAATATGCACACACGTCGGTGAATCAGAATCATGAGAAAGGGCAGGCCACTGGACCTGGGCCACAGTCAGGCAGGTAATGGCACAGCCCCTCATCAGGTCAGTGAGTGGTTTTTTCTTTTGTGTGTGTATTTGTTTGATCCAATAAAGATTTACTCCAGGTTTTAGGATTCAGTTTATTCTTTCAAGGATTTGCCTTGAAGAGAGAGAAAGAAGGAAGGAAAGAGGGAGCGAGAAAGAAGGAAGGAAAGAGGGAGCGAGAAAAGAAGGAAGGAAAGAGGGAGAGAGAAAAGAAGGAAGGAAAGAGGGAGAGAGAAAAGAAGGAAGGAAAGGGGGAGAGGGGAAGAGGGAAAGGGGAAGAGGAAAAGGGGAAGAGGAAAAGGGGAAGAGGGAAAGGGTGAAAGGGGAAGAGGGAAAGGAGAAGAGGGAAAGGGGAAGAGGAAAAGGGGAAGAGGAAGAGGGGAAGAGGGAAAGGGGAAGAGGGCCTTAAGGGGAAGGGTAGGGGGAGTGGGAAGGGGAGTAGAGGGACTAGGGAGAGGGTGAGACTGGGAGGGAGACAGAGACTGTGTTGAGGGGGGAGAGGGGATAAGGCTTGGTTGGCAATTGGCATCAGTTGTTTGGAACTTTTAGTATTTGGCTGAGGGTTAAAGTAACCCCTACTTTTTTTAAAATCTTTTTTTTAAATCTTTTTTTTGACAATCTTCTAAAATCAAAATCTCAGTGGCAGACACTGACAGTGCTGTGCTATAAAACAAAATATATAAAATTAACAACACCTGTGTGGCTGACTAACAGTGGCCCTGGGCAAGGGCAGGGGCAGTGGCACTGGCAGACACAACAGACATCAGCACTTCCTGGATAAGATACCAAAAAATCATGAAAAAATAACCCCCCCCCCCCCCCAAAAAAATGGATCACTGCAAGGCGCAAGCAATGCTGCTCAGGATTTGGGAATGTGTAGATTTTTCTGTAAGAACACTAGTTGATCCACATGCTCTGCTTTGAGTGCGCTTTTTTTTGCAGTTACCACATCTCCTGCAGTGGAGAAAACCCTCTCTGCAGACACACTTGTGCCTGGGATACACAAGTATTGCTTTAACAGCTGAGAAAGGAGGGGAAATATGACCTCATGCTCACACCACCAGTTCAAAGGGTCCTCAGTGAGATGCTGAGGTGGGGCTTTACAATATTTTTCCATTTCCTCTTCAGCCTTGGCATAGGGGGTCTTGGGTTCTATTGTACCTTCAGTGTCAGTGAAAGACTGTCCCAGCAAACTTATGAGCAGCGATCTGGCCTTTCTTTTGGGAGGAGATGGAGAATGGTTGAACTTTCTTCTTTTTCCAGAGTCTCTTTTCTTCTAGGCACTTGATCCTCCACATGTGTCCTCTTAGATGTAATCTGTGTTTGAACAAAAAAGAATAGAAAAAAATAAATAAAACACATTGTCAATTGCCTATGATTCTTATGGGGTGATGAAAAAGCACAGGAAACGGATGGTGCAGTTCCTGCGCCGCATCAGATTCAGAAGCGTGGCTTACACTATGTAGCAAGCTGTAGCTAGCTACTAGTTACAGTTTGTTTCAAGAAACATGATGAAATTCAAATTAATTGAATTACCTCCAAGGATGCAGCCTCCTCAGTCACTCCTTTGTATATCTCCAATCTCTCCTCCTCTGTGAGGATAAAAGGCAGTCCCTTAAAGCGAGGATCCAGTGCAGAGGCTGTATGAAGGATCTTCTTCTCTGCCTCGCTGCTGTACCTCTTCTGAAGATCTGTTCTGATGGCATTCTTGATCTCATGGATCATGGGTGTGTCTCCCATGGTGTCTGTCATGCTCTGGAGGAGTTGTGCATTTAGAGGGGCAATGAGAGAAACTGTTGGATTGCGCTCTTCTGACATCAGCATGATTGTATCCTTCATTGGCTTTAATGCACTCACAGCATCCTCTGCATTTGACACATCTGTTTCGTTGAGAGTGCAGAGATCGGACTCTCCTTTTCTGACTTCTGGAGACAGCAAGGTGGCACAGACTGCAGGTTGTTGTTCTAAGAACCTCTCGACCATGTCATATGCGCTGTTCCATCTTGTTGGCACATCAGTTATCAGCTTATGATTCTTCAGGCCAAGACATTTCTGTTTCTCTTTTAGACAGTGGCTTGCTCTAGTGCTGCGGTGAAAGAATGTGGATATCCGTTGCACTCTGCCAAGAAGCCTGGAGAGTGTGGCCACTTTCAGCGCTCGCTGGGATGCAAGGTTCAGTGTATGGGCGAAGCATTTCACATGGGGGAATTTCCCAACTTGAGCTGCAACTATCATGTTTGACGCGTTGTCAGTCACAAGCACTACAGATTTATCGGACACTTGCCATTCTTCCACAACACGAGACAGTAGCTCTGCCAGATGAGCACCTGTGTGAGACTCACAAATGGCTCTCGTTTGCAGCACATGCGACAAGATCTGCCACTCCTTACTAACGTAATGTGCTGTTATTGTAACATAAGACTCCGTCGTGACTGAAGTCCATGAATCACATGTTATTGCGACTCGACTTGCTTGGCTCATTGACGCAATTATCTGAGCTTTGGTTTCGTGGTAGAGTGCAGGCATAACGTTTTCTGTAAAGTGACTTCGTGATGGGATCTTGTAACGCGGCTCTATCGTCTTCAACAGGTAGTGAAACCCAGTGTTGTCCACAACAGAGTAAGCGCGCAGGTCCTTAGCTATGAAAGCTGCCACAGCTTTTGTTATTCTCTTCCCCTTTTCAGAGTTGGGCGGCAAAGTTGAGAGTATTGCATCAATTCTTGGCTGAGCTGGGTCTATTGACTTGGCGGCACTGGTGGTGGTGGTGGTGGCAGGTGTTAGCATCTCTGAGTGAAAACGGCTAGCGTGGTTTCTCATATTAGTAGTATTCCTTAGATATTTAATTTTTGTGCGACAGGCTTTACACACAGCGTATGACTTGTCCAATTCGTGCTTCCCACTTCATTCATGTTCATAAAAGCCACAATGTGCCCAGATGTTTGCTTTTAAAAAGCTAGGTGCATTTTTTATCTCTCGTTCTTTTTGGTCTCCTTCTGCCATTTTTACTAGTGTAGCATGCCATGTAATTGTGACAGGGGTGATGATGACAATGTTGTCATCTACACACTCTGTCAGTATTAAAAAAAAGAAGAAAAAAAAATTAAGTGATTAAGCCTAAAGCCTGCCACAACATCACCAGAAAACAAAAGTAACAAGTTTCCTCTACTAGTGTAAGTGTAGTATGATTGTATGTATATGATATGTTAAACAAATAGTTGTCACAAAATCCTTATTCTACCCCACACACCGTCGCTAGCTACTCGCAGTCGCACTTAGTTGCTATGTGTTAAAAATGTGCCCTCATCTTATCTGTGATCTGTGCTGCTGCTAGCCGCCGTGGGTCATCAACTGCACTGGGGTCATTGGTCACTCAGTGACAGATGGTCACGTGATCTCTCTATTGCTCCTTCTCCAATCTTTGTGGCACACTGGCATTGAACACGTCACAAACAGCTACAAACAAACAACATCATATGTCCCTGTACCAGGTCCCTCTCCCGCCAACAACATCCTCCCGCCCCCCCCTCCCCAAATGACAACATATGCCATTTTATTATTTATAGTTTTATGTATTCATTGTCAATGTCTTAGTGATTGATTCACATCACAACTTCATAGTTATCTTGTTTGTGTATGATTATTATTATGGTTTTGCTCATCACTGCCCCACACATGCACTCACCGCAGCAGCATGTGTGGGGCAGTGATGAGCAAAACCATAAATTATACAAAGGTATCAATGAAGTTGTGATCAATCACTAAGACAAACATTGGACATTCAATAGATTAGGGAATAGACTGACCTAAACCATAATTAATTAAATGGCAATGGCATGGTCACTTAAACTCACTTTTACCCTTTCATGACTAAGCCTATTGACATTTGGTGTTTTTTACAAGTTAAAATAAATATTTTTTTGATAGAACATTACTTAGAAAACCCCCAAATATTATATATATTTTTTAGCAGAGAACCTAGAGAATAAAATGGCGATTGTTGCAATATTTTATGTCTCATTGTATTTAATTTATTGTGCAGCGGTCTTTTAAATGCAACTTTTTGGGGAAAAAAAAAAAGATACTTTCATGAATTTAAAAAAACCGAAACAGCAAAGTTAGTTAGCCTAAATTTTTTGGTATAATATAAAATATGATGTGTTACGCTGAGTAAATAAATACCAAACATGTCATGCTTTAAAATTGCGCACACGTAGAATGGTGACAAAACTACGGTACCTAAAAATCTTCAAAGGCGACAAAAAAAATAACGGATACCACAGGTTAGAGTTACAGAGGAGGTCTAGTGCTAGAATTATAATTATTGCTCTCGCTCTGACGATCCCGGTGATACCTCACATGAGATTTGAACACAGTAACTAACTATGCGGGCCGGGTGCGACTTGCCGAGCCAACTTCCATATGCGTTTTCTTTGCTGCGGGACGCTTTTATAATCATTTTTTTTTCTTATGCCTTTAATTTGAGAGGCTAGAGCGGTGGAAGGCAGGGGATGTCCAGTCCGCTCCTCCGGGATAACAACCAAGTGGCTTTAGGAATACAGAATGGCATGGTAAGCACCATCATTATTAATATTAATTATTTACAATAATAAATTTGGCATTTGCATTTTACACTGACAGACACAGTCCACTCCATCCACAATGCATCAGAGATACAGATTAATTATTATATGATATTTTATTTATAATATATTATCTTAGTTTAAGTGTAACACCGTCCTCTTTACTGATTGTCTAGTACTACTACTACTACTGTGTGTGACACAGTGACAGTGAGTTACCTACCTGTGATGATGACGACGAGTCGATGATGTGTTACAGCTGAGCTGGGCAGTGGCACTGGCACTCAGCCACTCACTGCTGGTGGAGCAGGTCTCTCTCTCCTCCTCTCCTGCTGCTGCCTGCCTGTGAGTGAGGATGAGGATTGGAGTCTGAGGACAGGACAGAATGACAAGTGTAGTGAGGTGTCACTTCTTCGTTCATACTGTGTGTGTGTCTGTGTGATATGGTGACACTGACATGATGATGTGACACACACAGTCAGTCAGTTAGCTACCTGATTAATTAAGATGATGGTGGTAGTGGTACTGAGCTGAGCACTGGCAGTGTGGCTGGCACTGACGAGACGACTGGCACTCACTGCTGCTGCTGGTCTGGAGCGGGTCTCCTCTCCTGCTGCTGCCTGTGAGGACTCGGAGTGAGGACACTGGACAGGACACTCAGCCTGGTGAGGACAACCAAGCGCGGCCTAGCTCGGGTCTCTCCGTGCCCTGAGTCGGGTGACGGCACTGACGGATGCTGGACGTTCTCCCTCTCCCCCTGTGACAGCCTGCTGTTTTCACTGCACACAGTGATAGCGGGAGCCCACTGGGAGGAAAGCTCTGGGGGGACTGGGAGTCTGGGACACGGAGCAGGCTGGAAGAGGTCAGACACGTGTTGCTCTGCTGTCTGTGTCTCTTCTCTCCAAGACGCGACACAGGGGGATGACGTCAGCGGGAGGCGGGAGAAAATGGCGCAAAAGCTTCGGCTGCTTTCGGGCTTCACTCGGAGGCAGGGCATGGCACGGCGGCATGGCACGAGAATGACGTCATCCTCAATAATCGATTGTTCAAAGCTATAGAATCGATTCCGCATTGTGGACAGCAGAATCCCGATGCATCGATTAGACGATTAATTTCAACAGGCCTACTGATTACTGTATAAATGTCATTGGCAGGGAATAGGTTAACACTAGCGGGCGATCAAGGGGTTAAATGTGTGTCCTAGGGAGTGATTCTAAATGTGGGGGGATGGGACTGCCTGGAGGAGGAGACCGATCGTTGTTCATACCTAGTATGAACAACAGATGTGTCTCCTCTCTACTGACAGAATGGAGATCTGTCTGTTTACATATACAGATCTCCATTCTGTTTCTGTCAGGAGAGATCACGGGTGCCCGGTGGACATCGCGGCTGCCGGGCACGTGCATGGGCTCCGCCGTCGTGCCGCAGGTCCCCTAGTGGTCTTAAAGCGGCTGACGTACAGCTATGGCGATTTGCCCAGGGGAGCCAACCTGCCGCAGTATAACTGTGGTGGCTGGTCCTCTAGTGGTTAAGTGGTTAAAGTTGTATCAGTACCAAAAATAAAAATTGAATCTATTGCAGTTTATGAGTCCTTAAATGTAATGGGTGCATTCGCTTTCTTTTTTAGCTTTTTTTCATTTATTTTCTTCTAGTGATCTGGCCAGTAACACACTTCTTATCTTAGGGTGTCTCCACTCTGGATGGAGGTGCATCAGAGACACTTTTGGAGAGCAGCATTGTCAATCTGGGGATTGGGTAGTGTTAGATGCACTTGATTAACAAATCGGACACTTCAGGCTCGCCCTATAGCAGTTTTACTGCCACAGGGCGGCACTTGTGCACCAGATACAATAAATATATATATATGTTATCCGGCTCTTCTGGGTGGGACACGTGCAGGCACACCACCGGCGGCTCGCTCCCTCTATAATCACAGACAGTGGAAGCCCAGAGGCGGGGACTGTGGACTTGATGTCCACTGGCACCCGCCAATTGTTCAGAACGCAGGCAGAACAACGATCTGCCTATGTAAACAAGGCAGGTCACCATTCTGTCATTAGGGAAGGCATGGATCCTGTGTTCCTGCAAAGCAGGGACATAGATCCATACCTTCCCCTAGTAAAAGCACCTCCCACAGTTTAGAGAAAGACAGGCTAGGCACACAGTTAACCCTTTGATCACCCCTGATGTTAACCCCTTTCTAGCGATGTCATTAGTACAGTGACCATGAATGTTTTTAGCACTGATCACTGTAATAATGTCACTGGTCCCCAAAAAGTGTCAGAAGTGCCAGTTCAAATTGTTTGCTGCAATATCGCAGTCCCGCTTTTAGTTGCTGACCGCCGTCATTAATAGTAATAAATACATTTTAAAAATACATAAAAGGTAAAAAAAAAAGTGTGTAGATGCTATAACGTTTGTGCAACCCAATCAATATACGTTTATTGGGATTTTTTTTTACCAAAAATATGTAGTAGAATACATATTGGCCTAAATTGATAATGAATTTTGATTTACATAATACAAAATGCAGAGGTGATCCAATACCACAAAAAGCGAGCTCTATTTGTGGACAAAAAGGGCATACACAGTGCCATATCACAAAAAATGGCCTGGTCAGGAAGGTTGTAAATCTTCTGGAGGTCAAGTGGTTAAAGACAAACTCGAGTCCGGTCAAAAAATCCATTTGTTTGTATGCTAGTCTGACAGACAAAAACCGACGCTAGGGCAGCTATTGGCTACTGGCTATGAACTTCCTTATTCTAGTCCGGTCGTACGTCATCACGGTCGAATCCGTCGGACTTTGGTGTGATCGTGTGTAGTCCGTCGAAAAGTCCGTCGTAAGTCCGTCGAAAAGTCCGACATGATTCATTCCGTCGAAAGTCCGGTTGTGTGTACACAGCATAAAGCAAACTAAAAGCTAAAATACGTTCCAAAGGTCTGACACCTGCAAGGTCTCTCACCACCACTATCATCTTCTCCCCAGCTTCTTCGGGGTGCCCGTCTTTAGCAGTCATCCAGGCACACAGGTAGTGTGTTGGAATGTAAACCAACATGCAATGCTGCAATAAAGAGCCCATCTATTTGCAAATTTTATTAAGTTTTAAGTTTTAAGAAATTTAAAAGATTACATTTTGCTTCAAGTAACATCTCCTAAATGTAATTTCGATCATGTTTTCTTTTCAACTTTAGTTCCAATTTAAATTAGTCCCAACCCTGTACCTGCCACTTTTGCTGAACAGCTTGGTATTTTAAAGGAAGTGGAAATATAACAGACCTACTGGCCAGATCACCAGGTGTAAATAAAAGAACTATAAAAAGACTATAAAAAGAAAACTAATGCAACAGCCACATCTAAGATTTGGTAAGCTGCAAAATATTAAACTTTTGTTTTTGGGTTTAATAGTGCTCTCTTTAACCTCACTGATGATGGATGGACAGATCAGCTTATACTCTGTTCTAACTCGGGTCTTGTATCTTGGTCATGTCTACAAACATTCCTTATGCAGCCTTCATTTTGCATCTTTATAGCTGTAAGGAAAAACCTGTCATTTTCTGGTATATCTGTAAAGCACAGAGAATTCTGAGAATGAAAGTAAATGGCAACATTGAAGACTCCCCTAGATTTTGAATACAGAAACAGGAGCAGTTTTAGACTTTTGTTTATTTGTAGAATGAAATCATTCAGTTTTTTATAGCTATCCTTGCTTTTCGGGCCCCTCTGCCCCTATATATATATATATATATATATATATATATATATATATATATATATATATTTACGCTGTATTACCCACAGTATTTGGGACGCCTGTCTTTACATGCACATAAACTTTAATGGTATCCCTGTCTTAGTTCGTAGCATTCAACATTGAGTTGGCCCACCCTTTGCTGGTATAACAGCTTCAACTCTTCTGGGAAGGCTGTCCACAAGGTTTAGGAGTGTGTCTATGGGAATGTTTTACCATTCTTCCAGAAGTGCATTTGTGAGGTCAGGCACTGATGTTGGAGAGAAGAGTTGGCTCAAAGTCTCTGCTCCAATTAATCTCAAATGTGTTCTTTCAGTTAAGGTCAGGACTCTGTGAAGGCCAGTCAAGTTACTCCACCCCAAACCCGTTCATTCATGTATTTTTGGACTTTGCTTTGTACACTGGTCCAAATCATTTGGTGGAGTGGGGATTATGGCGTGGGGTTGTTTTTTAGAGGTTGGGCTTGGCACCTTAGTTCCAGTGAAGGGAACTCTTAGGGTGTCGACATACCACAACATTTTGGACAATTTCATGCTCCCAACTTTGTGGAAACAGTTTGGGGATAGCCCCTCTCCTGCTCCAACATGACTGCACGCCAGTGCACAAACAAGGTCCATAAAGACATAGATGAGCGAGTTTGAGGAAAAGCAACTTGACTGGCCTGCACAGAGTCTTGACCTCAACCCGATAGAACACCTTTGAGATCAATTAGAGCAGAGACTGCGAGCAAGGCCTTCTTGTCCAACATCAGTGCCTGACCTTGAAAATGCACTTCTGGAAGAATGGTCAAACATTCCCATAGACACACTCCTAAACCTTTAAACTATGTGGACAGCCTTCCCAAAAGTGTTGAAGCTGTTATAGCTCCGGGGGGGGAGGCAACTCAATATTGAACCCTGCGGACTACGACTGGGATGCCATTAAAGTTCAAGTGCGTGTAAAGACAGATGTCCCAATACTTTTGGTAATATAGGGTATATATAGTGTGTGTGTGTATATCTACTGTATATGTGTGTATATGTCTTTTTTAGGCTTGTTATAAATTTGAATTGTGAGGTGACACAAAAGCGAATATATCAGTACATGTTATACACCCTCCTTCGGGTGCCTCATGTAGCAAGACAAGTGGTAAGGGGCAGCTGTGTGCACGCTCACGCTGGGTCCCACGCTGAGCTGCAGACATCTATGGATACCTCCTTTGGACTCAGAGCGTCATCTTGCTGATTACATTCAGGGAAGTTCCTTCTTTCCAAAATTAGGTATGGGTCCAGGATGTCCCTAGACTGTTCCTTCTCCACGAGACACTGTCCCTAGGCTCAAACTACAGTATCTCTCCCTCACAAGTGGATACGTATCCCTAACATGACACAGCAGAGGCTATATATTCCCACTGTGGGGACATAGGCTTCCACAAGATAGCACTCGGGGTCCAAAGGACACAATGGTGCCATGCCTGACTTGAACATGAATCTAAATCAGGGGTCTCAAACTGGCGGCCTGTTTCAAGCTCCCACTCCCACAGGCAGAAACATGATGGGACTTGTAGTTTCGCAACAGATGGAGGGCCTCTAGTTTAAGACCCCTGATCTAAATAATGAAGTAAGGATAGCTGGGGACATCTGGTGGTAGGAAATGAGAACTACACCAGAATTCTCACAAGCATAACAATGTGAGAATATCACCCCCTTACAAGCAATCTGTGCATAGAATACTAGGCTCTGCCAACTCACCCCCTTCTTGTATTCCCTCTGCTATGTTTACAGTCAAGTTACTTTAGTGCACACAAACACAATATAATACCCAATTTCTTGGTACAACATAAAAGATTATGTTACACTGAGTATTTAAATACCAAACATGTCAAGATTTAAAATTTTGCACACCCGTAAAATGGTGACAAACTACAGTACCTCAAAATCTTCATAGGCGACACTTTAAAAGCCTTTATAGATTACCAGTTTAGAGTTAAACATGAGGTCTGGTGCTAGAACTATTGCTCCAACTCTGACATTCTTGGTAACACGTGTAGTGCAATCACTATATATATATGCATGCAGGAACTATGCACCGCCGCATCAGATTGTGGGCACAGGGCGATGGGGGTGCTTAAAAATTTTTTTTTTCTTTATTTTATTTAAGTTTATTTTTTACACTTTTTATATTCAACTTTATTGCTATCACAAGGGATATACAACATCTTTGTGATAGCTTGGGCAGTGATGGGTACTCTTTATAGAGAGATTAGACCCCTGATCCCTACTCTGCCCTCCAAGGCAGCTGCTTAAACCATGGTCGGTTTGATCAGCTACTTCCCTGGGCAGTTTGGGCTACTGGCTCCATTTATCAGAGAGGAGAGGGAGGAACTAACTTTCCTCTCTCTTCTCTGTGGGCAGTCAGTCTGACAGCTTGTATTACAAAAATGGATGGAACACATTATACATTCTTTGACAGGTAGCATGGTAAACAAATGTGTATTTCAACTCCATATGATGTGCCTGAAGTCTAAAGCCAAATCTAGAATTGTCATATTTCAGGTTACTAGTCTTTGGTGTGGTGGCTGCATTTGTTTTATTTTTTCAAGCTTCTAGTGCCTGGGTGGCTTTGTCACTCCTCTACTGTATCTATGAAGGGAGCCATAGTTACCACTCAAGACTGTGCTCTTGATATGGATTACAAACATGTCCGTATCTCTTCATATCCATTGCATGGGAGCCACAGCAATTGGTAGATTATAGAAGATAGCTAGGAAGGAAGATAGTCTTCTGTGACCTATTGTCACAGATAGTGGCAAGGACACTGCATTCCTGGAAAAATCAACAGGCATTTCTGTATTTGGTGAGCTTAGCTTAGATCTTAGCTTGAAAATAAAAAGGAAAACTAAGATGGCCAGCACACCTAAGGGCTGTAAGCTGCAATGTATTGCATTCCTGTTTTTGGTTTTAATTATCCTTTAATCTGTACCCTGACTTTTGGAAAAAGCAGTGAGCTCATCACACAAACAAGAATAGAGACTTCTGTTGTGTGCACAGGTAGTGTATACAACACCTATATTAATGGCGTGGATACAGGAAAGCATCAGATCTATTTTTTTTTATTTATATTTTGTAGTCTTTGAAGATTAAAAAGGAAAGGTAATTTTAAATAACAATTAAATTGCAAAAAGTGTGTAGCAGCCAGCTATACATGTTATATTCGTTTTTAGTGAATACTCAGTTTTGTTTTAATCTTTTCTGATAATTGTCTTATATGTAGACACTTTCTGGTTGTGAAAATCCACTGAACTGGAATTAAAATAAATTACTACCTTGGAAATTGTATGAGCTTCAAGAACCAGCACCATTTTAATTTGTAATTTGTACCTAACTGCTCTTTTTTATTATTCACTAAATTCAAAGGAGCCTATCTGGATTATTCAAGAGATGTGAGGAAGGGTTAATGGAGACTGGAAAGTGCTGAATAGATTTTCACTTCCTTTGCTATGGACAAACCTAAGAATCCTACGCTGAAAGTAGATGTGTGAACGTGAAAGCGAACATTGCAGCTAAGCTGAGAGTCTACAGTATGAAATCATTTGCTTTTAATCTATGAACTGATTGAATCATTATACCTCCACACCTCACGGTCTATGGGTTATGTTTATTAAAGATTTGCTGGTACATTTGCAGCACATTTGCAGACACATTCACTGGGTCACACATTTGCCAACACATTCACTGGCTGAAAAAAAAAACATTCACTGAATTTCAATACCTGTTCTTCCATTTAGGAGGAAATATAGAATTCAGTATGATATATAATGAATGTTACAGTTCTGCTAATTTGCTGGACACTTTTTAAAATACAATTTGTAAGGCTGAGAGGCCAAAATGCAAACTATTTCCTTTGGAAAGCATTCAGCATGTGTATTAATACAGGCTCAGTACATTCTTTTTAAATATTAAAAATGTTACTCTCTCTCCCCAAATTCCCTGACACTACCTACTCAGCATGTGTGGTCCTTGCCATATGTATACCAGTCCACATGCCTTCCTGCTATCATGGGGGGGACGACAATACATGACTGTATGCTTCCCAATTAACTGGTTTTAGAAGTCCTTTTGAATCCCAAACCATAACATTTAATTTAATGTTAGCTATAAACAAGCACATACTAGAAAAGATTAAAAACACCTAATTTTAAAAGAGCAAAACTTCCAAGGCTGAGGGCTGCTCTCCAAGACTTAGACTGGGAGGGAATATTGTCATTAAAGAACACAGAATGGGAATGCTTCAAATCGACTGTATGCAAACACATTGCAAGATATATTTTAAAAGGCTAAAAATAAAACGTACATGGCTCATGTCCAACATTAACCACTTTAATACCAGGCACTTTTGCACGGTTATACTACACTGTATGCAAACAAATTTTTTATCATTTTGTTCCCACAAATAGAGCTTTCTTTTGATGGTATTTGATCACTGCTGGCAATTTTTTTTTTTTTGCGCAACAAATAAAAAAAGACCGAAAATTTCTTTTAAAAAAAAGGTTTTCTTTCTTTCTGTTATAAAATTTTGTAAATAAATAAGTTTTCTCCTGACGGGGCACTTATGAGGCTGCACTAATGGGCACTAATAAGGTAGCACTGGTGGTCACTGATGAGGTGGCACCAATGAGTTGGAACTGATGATGGGCACTGATGATGGACAATGATAGGCAGCACTGATGGGCACTGATAGGTGGCACTGATGGGCACTGATAGGCGGCACTGATGGGCACCACTGATGGGCATTGAAAGGTGGCACTGATGGGCACTGATAGGCGTCACTGATGGGTACTTATGGGTGGCACTGATAGGTGGCAAGGATGGGCACTGATTGGCACTGATAGGTGGCACTGATGGACACTGATGGGTGGCACTGATCGACACTGATAGATGGCACTGCTGGGAATCACTGATGAGGAGACATCTGGCAGGCACTGACTGACTGACACTGACTGGAAAGATGTGAGGGCACTGATTGGCATTATTTGGGCACTTACTGGCATCCCTGGTGGTCTAGAGTGGCATCTCTGGTCATCCATCTGTTGAGGGCATCCCTGGTGGCGCTGGTGGTGTCCATGGTGGTCCAGTGTGGGCATCCACAGGGACCCGCCCTGTCAGGAGAGCCACCAATCGGCTATCCTCTACTCGCGTCTGTCAGATGCAAGTGAGGAGAAGCCGATCAACGGCTCTTCCTGTTTACATCGTGATCGGCTGATCACGTGGTAAAGAGCCTCCATCAGAGGCTGCTCTTTACCGAGATCGGTGTAGCGGTGTGTCAGAGTGACACACCACACCACTGATCGCCGCAAAGCACGCCCCCACGGGCGCACGGCGGCTGTTATCCTGCTGGACGTCATATTACGCCCAGTCAGGATAACTGAACCACCGCCCGGCCGTCATTCTGCTATAGGCCGGGCAGGAAGTGGTTAAAGTGGAATTTAACTATACCTGAGCACCACAAGCCGAAAACATTATTTATTTTTAATGTTCAGAGCAAACTCACCTATCAATCAATGTCATGCTTTATTTTGATAAGAAATAATTTTGAAAACACCCCTTAGCCTTTTTTAGCTGTGGCTATCCCGAGTAAAGGCAGATGATTCATGTAACATTTACTGCCTAGAATCCAGGGTGTGCTTAGCTGAGAAACACCATCTTCACCTCCTCCTCTCTTCTAGATCAAAGAAAAAAAATGCCCATGAAGGATCATGGGATGTATGACATCATATCTGCACTGGGCCAGAAACCAGGAAGCAACTGAAGAAATGTAAAAAAAAAGTTTAAAACAAGTAAATATAATGTATCTTCCTATCTATTTACTAAGGCCAGTAGCATAAGGATTAAAAACAGTTAATGTTGATTGAGATAGTTTAGTTCCGCTTTAAATATTAATTAAGTAATAAATAATAGGAAAAGAGCATTTAAAAAAAAATTTAAGTGTGTCCTAGGGACTGATTCTAACTGTGGGGGGGAGAAGGACCTGGGTGTTCTGGTAGATCATGAACTTAAGAATAGTGCTGCACCCTCCTAGATAGGTGCTAGGATTAGATGGATAGATGTGGTGTTGGTTCACTGTGTTTTTGATAGGTAAATTTAGCTTATTACACTGTATTTAATGTGGCTGCAATTGCTGCGTTAGGTAAATTTAGTTGCTTACTGTATTCAGTGCAGCTGCCATTGACTAGTTAAGTCTGCTTGGTGTTCTCAGCTGATGCTTGTCTGTTCACTCCCTATGCTTTCCAGAACATTCTGGATCACAGGTGTACAACTTTGCAGATTGCAGCATGAATATTTATACAGCCCTGGCCAATTCCAGAGAGCATGACCTGAAAGCATGCTGAAAGACTGTATACATTCTCTGAGCACACTGGGCTCTGGATCTTTTCCTGGAGAGCATCAGTCCAGTCTGGAGGGCTTGCTGTCCTGCAGGACAGTGCTGCCATGTGCTTGCTGTTCATGAGGTCTCAGGTGGGCGACAAGGGGGGGGGGCTGAATGTTGAAGCTACAGAGAGCTGACCCAGAGGCTGTCTGTTGAAGATATAGTCTGGTATCACTGGAGGCAAGTGTCTCTTGGAAGTTGGATGGAGGTAATCAGCTTCTCCTGGACATTTGGTGAGTTCAGACTGCTGAGAGATCTTAGAGACGTTTGGGCTGCTGCCACCCCTCTTCTGCTAGAAGGTCAGCTGTGTGTTTGCTAAAGGGGACATCGGCAGCTGTCCTGAAGAGCTTGGTTTATTTAATTTCTTGTAAAGGGACTATACTCTTATTGACCTAAAGTAAGAAGCTTGTGCGCTGTTAACTACTTCTATACCAAGCCAAGTCCACAGTTTGCTATATGCAAGAACTTCTGCTTCAGCTTTACTTTCACTGTTCCCAATCTGTACATAGTTTCTGTTTTTGGAGTACCCCACTCAATTCCCACAACCCTCTCCGAGCTCTCCAAAAATAAAAACAACAACCTTAGACTGGTTATTGTGTGCCTAGCTGCCGGGCAATCCACTGGGGAAGAACCTGTGAAAACTTCTATCGGCTCTGATGGGAGTAGGAGCTACAATAGCAGGCAGCTACTGGGAACTGAGAAAAGGTAAGCAGGTAAAAGCCCCTTGCAGTGCTGGGACACAGGATTTACAGGTTAGTGGGAAACACAATGGGAAGTTAAATCAGGCAAGAGTATGGGGTGTATAAGTTGGAGTGCATGGGGTTAAACTGGAGAAGGCTGTAGGAAAGATCTGTGGCACCCCACTTTTGCGCTCCTACCTACTAACAAATACCTACCCAAAAAACAAAGCCACTTAGCTGCCCGTCTGTCAGAAACCATGAACCAGACCGAGACAGAAGTACAGTAAAATCACACTTGTTTATTATTAAAAATAAAAAGGTAAATATGGTAAGCGTAGTCAAAGCATAGCCAGATCCAGTAACAAGATCGGGTAGTCAGCCAAGCCAGAGTTCAGTAACCAGATGGGGTAATCAGCCAAGCCAGAGTTCAGTAACCAGATCAGGTAATCAGCCAGGCCAGAAGTCAGGGATCCAAGTAGAGGAACAGTAAGCAGGATAAAGAGCCAGAAGGCATGTCAGCAAAACCAGTCTTTAAACAGGAACAGAGGAGATGGTTTCTTGTGATGTGACCAAGGTGAAGGCAGGAATGAAGTGAGCTGGGGATCTTTAAGTAGGCAGGACTGATGAACAGATCCACAACAGCTGCTTAACTGTGGAGAGAGATGAGAGCTGGCAATTAGCCGACAGCTGAGCGTCCAGCTCAGAGAAGAAAGGGCTGAGCCAGCCCTGACAGTACAATCCTCCTCAATGACACCTTGAGGGGAAAATGTCTATGGAGATCACGGAGGAGGGCAGGAGCATGTACGTCCGAGGATGAGACCCAGGAGCGTTTCTCCGGACCGTACCCCTTCCAATGCACCAGGTACTGTATGCGCCCACAGAACCTACAGCAGTCAACAATGGATTGTACCTCATACTCCTGATGGTTCTCAACCTGTATAGGGTGAGGACGTGGAACCGAGATGGTAAAGCGGTTGCAGACCAATGGTTTCAATAGGGAGAAATGAAACACATTTGAGATGCGCATACTAGTAGAAAGGTCCAACACGTAAGCCACTGGGTTAGTCCTGCGAAGGTTACGGAAAGGCCCAATATACCGAGGTGTGAACTTCAGTGAGGGAACACGAAGTCGGAGATTGCGAGATGACAGCCAGACCCTGTCCCCAACCTGGTAGGAAGGATGGAGTCTGTACCTATCATTAGCATGATGCAAAGCCTCCTGGGTCAGGTCTGATCCCTGCAATCGCTAACAGTTTTTTTTGTAGCATTTTGGTGAACTGGCAAGCACCAGTGGCCTAGTACACCCCCGTCGTAGTCAAACCAGCACTGCAGTAACACTTGGTGACGTGGCGAGTCCCATAAGTGCAGTTCAAGCTGGTGAGGTGGCAAGCACAAGTAGTGTCCCGCTGCCACCAAGAAGAAGACAAACACAGGCCCGTCGTGCCCATATTGCCCTTTCTGCTGCATTCGCCAATCCTAATTGGGAACCCACCACTTCTGCAGCGCCCGTACTTCCCTCATTCACATCCCCAACCAAATGCAGTCGACTGCATGAGAGGCATTTTCTTTATGTCCTCCCGAGTACCCCTACCCAACGAACCCCCCAAAAAAGATGTCGTGTCTGCAGCAAGCGCGGATATAGGCGTGACACCCGCTATTATTGTTCCTCCTGTCCTGACAATCCTGGTCTTTGCATTGGTGAATGTTTTGAACGCTACCATTCACTAGTTGAGTATTAGCGTAGGGTACAGCATGGCACAGACTAGGCACACTTTCACAGGGTCTCCCAAGATGCCATCGCATTTTGAGAGATCCGAACCTGGAACCGGTTACAGTTATAAAAGTTAGTTACAAAAAAAGTGTAAAAAAAAAATTATATATATATATATATATATATATATATATATATATATATATATATATATATATATATATATAAAATTTTAAAAAATTGTCGTTTTATTGTTCTCTCTCTCTCTCTATTCTCTCTCTATTGTTCTGCTCTTTTTTACTGTATTCTATTCTGCAATGTTTTATTGTTATTATGTTTTATCATGCTTGCTTTTCAGGTATGCAATTTTTTATACTTTACCGTTTACTGTGTTTTATTGTTTTTTTTTGTCTTCAGGTACGCCATTCACGAGTTTGAGTGGTTATACCAGAATGATGCCTGCAGGTTTAGGTATCATCTTGGTATCATTCTTTTCAGCCAGCGGTCGGCTTTCATGTAAAAGCAATCCTAGCGGCTAATTAGCCTCTAGACTGCTTTTACAAGCAGTGGGAGGGAATGCCCCCCCACCGTCTTCCGTGTTTTTCTCTTGCTCTCCTGTCTCAACGGGGAACCTGAGAATGCAGCCGGTGATTCAGCCAGCTGACCATAGAGCTGATCAGAGACCAGAGTGGCTCCAAACATCTCTATGGCCTAAGAAACCAGAAGCTACGAGCATTTCATGACTTAGATTTCGCCGGATGTAAACAGCGCCATTGGGAAATTGGGAAAGCATTTTATCACACCGATCTTGGTGTGGTCAGATGCTTTGAGGGCAGAGGAGAGATCTAGGGTCTAATAGACCCCAATTTTTTCAAAAAAGAGTACCTGTCACTACCTATTGCTATCATAGGGGATATTTACATTCCCTGAGATAACAATAAAAATGATTTAAAAAAAAAATGAAAGGAACAGTTTAAAAATAAGATAAAAAAGCAAAAAAAAATACAGAAAAAAAAAAAAAAGCACCCCTGTCCCCCCCTGCTCTCGCGGAAAGGCGAACGCAAGCGTTGGCCTGGCGTCAAATTTAAACAGCAATTGCACCATGCATGTGAGGTGTCACCGCGAACATCAGATCGAGAGCAGTAATTTTAGCAGTAGACCTCCTCTGTAAATCTAAAGTGGTAACCTGTAAAGGCTTTTAAAGGATTTTAAAAATGTATTTAGTTTGTCGCCACTGCACGTTTGTGCGCAATTTTAAAGCATGTCATGTTTGGTATCCATGTACTCGGCCTAAGATCATCTTTTTTATCTAATCAAAACTTTGGGCAATATAGTGTGTTTTAGTGCATTAAAATTTAAAAAAGTGTGTTTTTTCCCCAAAAAATGCGTTTAAAAAATCGCTGCGCAAATACTGTGTGAAAAAAAAATGAAACACCCACCATTTTAATCTGTAGGGCATTTGCTTTAAAAAAAATACATAATGTTTGGGGGTTCAAAGTAATTTTCTTGCAAAAAAAATAATTTTTTCATGTAATCAAAAAGTGTCAGAAAGGGCTTTGTCTTCAAGTGGTTAGAAGAGTGGGTGATGTGTGACATAAGCTTCTAAATGTTGTGCATAAAATGCCAGGACAGTTCAAAACCCCCCCAAATGACCCCATTTTGGAAAGTAGACACCCCAAGCTGTATTTTGGGGTGCAATTCCACATATGCCCATGGCCTGTGTGAGCAATATATCATTTAGTGACAACTTTGTGCAAAAAAAAAAAAAAATTTGTCACTTCCCGCAACTTGTGTCAAAATATAAAATATTCCATGGACTCAATATGTCGCTCAGCAAATAGCTTGGGGTGTCTACTTTCCAAAATGGGGTCATTTGGGGGGTTTTGTGCCATATGGGCATTTTATGGCCTTCAAAACTGTGATAGGTAGTGAGGAGTGAAATCAAAAATTTACGCCCTTAGAAATCCTGAAGGCGGTGATTGGTTTTCGGGGCCCCGTACGCAGCTAGGCTCCCAAAAAGTCCCACACATGTGGTATCCCCATACTCAGGAGAAGCAGCTGAATGTATTTTGGGGTGCAATTCCACATAGGCCCATGGCCTGTGTGAGCAATATATCATTTAGTGACAACTTTTTGTAATTTTTTTTTTTTTGTCATTATTCAATCACTTGGGACAAAAAAAAATATTCAATGGGTTCAACATGCCTCTCAGCAATTTCCTTGGGGTGTCTACTTTCCAAAATGGGGTCATTTGGGGGGTTTTGTACTGCCCTGCCATTTTAGCACCTCAAGAAATGACATAGGCAGGTGATTATTCAATCACTTAGGACAAAAAAAAAAAATATTCAATGGGTTCAACATGCCTCTCAGCAATTTCCTTGGGGTGTCTACTTTCCAAAATGGGGTCATTTGGGGGGTTTTGTACTGCCCTGCCATTTTAGCACCTCAAGAAATGACATAGGCAGTCATAAACTAAAAACTGTGTAAATTCCAGAAAATGTACCCTAGTTTGTAGACGCTATAACTTTTGTGCAAACCAATAAATATACGCTTATTGACATTTTTTTTAACAAAGGCATGTGGCCGAATACATTTTGGCCTAAATGTATGACTAAAATTGAGTTTATTGGATTTTTTTTATAACAAACAGTAGAAAATATCATTTTTTTTCAAAATTTTCGGTCTTTTTCTGTTTATAGCGCAAAAAATAAAAACGGCAGAGGTGATCAAATACCATCAAAAGAAAGCTCTATTTGTGGGAAGAAAAGGACGCAAATTTCCTTTGGGTACAGCATTGCATGACCGCGCAATTCGCAGTTAAAGCGACGCAGTGCCAAATTGGAAAAAGTCCTCTGGTCCTTAAGCAGCATAATGATCCGGTCCTTAAGTGGTTAAAGAGCTGAAAGGGGTTGGCTGTAGGCTGGACTAATGAGGCAGGTAATGGTAACCAGGTGAGTCACTGTGGAAACAATGAATGGCTGGTAATTAACAGACATCTGAGCAGCCTCTGTGCACTGAAAGAAAGAGCTGCTAGTAAATAGCAGGAGCCCAGTCCTGACAGCTGCATGCACTGATTGAATGAAAATGTTTCAATATTACTGTTTGAGAGAAGTTGATTATTAGATCGACTTCTCTTGAGTGGGAACGGCCAGAGATGGTTCAAAATGTGGGCAGTCCTTGCTGAACTGGCCCATTTTAAATCCATCTATTACCACCTTAAGCTTTCCCTAGACCACTAAAGAAGAAGTGTTTATTGATGTTTGTGTCTCAGTTGGATACATTTCCCTTATACTGTATATCCTTCAAAGGAGGAGGACAGGAAGCGAGAGTAAATATCCCCAAAAAGTACACAGGCATCAATAACAACCTTACCGAGAACTAGAACTTCCCCATTCAATAAACATTTTTTTTTTTACGTTTTGGCTGAGTTGGGTTATAACAATCATGGCAGATAATCAAAAACATTCATCTTAGCACCAGGGTCTCAGAGAAATAAAAAGAAATGGTTAGTAATTCAACTCTACAGCTTTTACCAAACTAAATATGGGTACTGGATAGACTGATTTTTTAGCAGCTATTTTTTGTATATTTTATAAAAGCTTTACTGTGTTTACAAAGAAACAGTTTAGTACCATTAATTCCCCAAGGTTTAGTGCTTAAAAAGAAAACTTACAAACCATGACGAACTTTTAAGGCAGCATATGCCAGTTTTTGCTTCATTTTAATGCACACAGTTAAATTCAATTAAGTTTTAAAATAAGTCATAAAAGCGATTACCTTGGAATGCACATTTTACTTTATAGCTTGGATGCTGTTTCCAGCAGTCTTGTTTCAATTCCGATATACAAAGAAAAAACCTTTGTTGGTTTGAATCCAATTAACATATTACACAATCCTTGAAATAATAATTACTATAATGCACTTTTACATGAAGTGCTAGAAAAAAATTATTAGGACATTCATGCTAATTATTACATGAGCAATAGAGTTTTAAAAAATGCTCAACAGGAAATTATATGTACAGATAATATCTCATTTCACAGGTAAACTTGTACTGGTGGAGGTTGTCTGGGCACAAAAAGGCAGTGATTTACCTCTCTGAAAAAAGGGACAACACCAGGAAATTGTAGTGACTGGGATATACCATACTTTAAAGAGTAACTCCACTTTTGTTGAAAAAAAATATTCCCGATTGGGTGATCTATGTAATTTTCAAGCATTTTAACAAGCTTTGCTGAAGAGTCCTACTTTTTGCTCTTCTGAAGAAATAGCTGCTTGTTTGTCTGTGTCCATGTGGAAAATTAATCTGTATGGGAGTTCTTTTATAATTATCAATCAGCTGCTGCACCTGCAGGGCTTTATTGAGGAAAATTGCAGGGTCTGCATCCCTTTATACGAAACTTCCCTTTGGGAGTATGTCATCAAAAATGACGTTTATGTTGTAGGGGATGCGCAAAATTGAATTTGTATCTTAGTGCAGACTTCTGGCAAGATCAGCCAATCACTCAAGCGGGAAATAACATATCTGGGGGGCGTTCTGTATACCGTCTGTGTACAGAATGCCTCCAAGTAGCCATATTGCATTGCATTTTACAGAAAATTACAGCGTTGCAGATTGAATAGGAAAAGGTCATTTTTAATAGCATTCAATTACAATATGACTTGTTGCAATGTGTCGCAATTGTATACCCTATATTATTATCTTTTTATTTGCTATTTTCTTTCCCAATAAAGTGGAGTTACCCTTTAACCACTTACTGATTGGGCACTTAAACCCCCTTCCTGCCGAAGGCCAATTTTCAGCTTTCAGCGCTGTCGCAATT
Source organism: Lithobates clamitans (assembly GCA_037952925.1). NCBI lineage: Eukaryota > Metazoa > Chordata > Amphibia > Anura > Ranidae > Lithobates > Lithobates clamitans. Next base: position 10,594,874 of record JBBGZY010000584.1, read on the forward strand.
TGAATGACAATTGCGTGGTTATGCAACATTGTACCGAAATTACATTTTTTCCCACAAATAGAGCTTTCTTTTGGTGGTATTAAAATCACTGCTGCGTTTTTTATTTTTTGCTAAAAAAAGGAAAATTAAAAAAAAAAAACTTTTAAAGTTTGTTATAAAATTTTGCAAACGGGTAATTTTTCTCCTTCATTGATGTGTGCTGATGAGGCTGCACTGATGGGCACCGATAGGCTTCACTGATGGGCACTGATAGGCTTCACTGATGGGCACTGATAAGGGGGCACTGATGCACACTGATAGGTGGCACTGATGGGTGGCACTGATTGGCATTGATAGGTGGCACTAAAGGGCACTGATAGGTGGCACTGAAGAGCACTGTTAGGTTGCACTGATGGGCATTAATGGGTGGCACTGGTGGGCACTAGCAGGCGGCACTGGTGGGCACAGATACTCAGGTGATGTCTCACCTTCTTCATGACCGCTGAGTCACTTTGGGTGGGGTGGCTTGTGGAACCCAGCTTACCTTGGAGATCTCTGGAAACTCCGTGTCCACATCCCCGGCCCCTCCTATGTGTAAATCACCCTGTGTCCATTAGGGGCACAGGGTGACCGAGAACCCCAGTCTAATCAGTGCTAGTCGGACTTGCTGTACAGCCACACTGGAGTATTGTATATATCACCAATAGAAAGAAGAAGAGTAAGGGGGGGGTTGTCTCTTGAATTGAAAAAACCCCACTCGGTACATGGGGACCCTTATCCCAACTGGTAGACCCCCTAAAGAGCAAGGTCATATGCGCCAGTAGATTTAGCTCTCTGCAGGGTCTAAAGATCCTCCATATCCCTGGAGCCCCCCGGTTACAGCTGGAAGTCCTCTGCGGTATCCCATCTAGAAATAAAAAGTCCGGTCTGGGGAGCGCACTTTAACGGGCTACTCCGTCTAAATGGATATTCAAGTTGTGGGAGGGTAGGGACATAGTCCAATCCCTGACCACTTCTTTACTGGTGTCCAGATGCCCATACCCAAACCTCCCTCTGTTAACACCATGGGATTTATTTACTAAGGCTGGAGAGTACAATATCAGGCTCACTTCTGCGTGGAGTTACAAGAGACTTCTCCAGCTGAAGCGCTGGCCACCAGACAGAGGGTCCAAGACCTCTGCCCCACATCTGCGGCAGTTCCAGGGGCCCATGGTGAGAAGGTGATGGTCACTTCCAACAGTTAGCCGGAGTGGATGATGTGGGGTCCTCAGCTGAAGTGCTAACAGAGCAGAATGCTACTGGCCTCTGCACACATTTGCAGCTTGAGGTGATATCAGTGGATGGGACTGCGGTCTCCACTGACACCAACCCAGCAGAAGAGCTGGCAACAGAGCAGAGTGCTGCTGGCCTCTGCCCTCAAATAACAGGAGAGGGAGTTCCTGTGAAAATGTATGGGACTTCGGTTTCCACTGACACAACCCCAGAAAATGGTGCAGCACTGAGACAGGAGGATGTCAGCCATGCTTTGCCAGCACTGGGGGATTTTCATCTACCAAAAGTGGATGGGACTTTAGTCTCCACTTGTATACCCCAGGGATGCTGGGCAGTCAGCCCAGATCCCCAACAGCATGACAGAGTGAGCCTAGTCACCCTGTCTTCTTTCCAGCGGCTGAAAGGACTCCAGGGAGAAGGGACAGTCTATGCGTCTCCCCAGTGGCGGGTAAGTCCTCTGAGAGAGGCAGAGGTTGGCTGGGTGAGTAATGCTATGTTTGGGACAATTTATTTGGGGTACTGTGTGGATACTGGCATTGGGGAACGGAACTACAGATTAACTTTGGAGTCAACCCATCTGGGGTCTCCTCCTGTGTTAGTCCCCAGCCGAAAGGGGAGATGTGTGATGGGAGTCACTTTGGGTGGGGGGATTGTGGAACTCAGCTTACCTTGGAGAGCTCTGGAAACTCCGTGTCCAGCTCCCCCGGCCCCCCTATGTGTAAATCACCCTGTGTCCATTAGGGGCACACGGTGACCGAGAACCCCAGTCTGATCTGTGCTAGTCGGACTCGCTGTACTGCCACACTGGAATATTGTATATATGTATATATTGTGTGTTGTCTCATGCTGTTGGACTCTTTACTGGGATCGTTTAGGGTGTGGCTGTATCCCATTGTTCTGTTGTGCCTGTCTGCCTCAGAAGAAGTGTATTATGGGATGGATGTTTATATTGGTGTTCCTGGAATTTAATCAGGGGCAGGGCAGAGAGGGGAGGGGGAATCCCTCCAACCTCCCTCCCTGCTTATAAGGTGTTCTATTGTTCAAATGTTTCAATGCCCCTGTGTTCCTTATTTCTGATTGGACAGTTTACCCTGCCCTGAATCCAAGGTAGGGGGGATTGTCCCTGAGTTGTATATCTGTTGTTACATGTGTTTTGAATAAAGAGTTTGATGTTTTTCACCCTATATTGAGTTACGGCTAATGACTGGGTGAGCTAAGGGGTCTTGGATATTGCTGGTTCTGGACAAAGGAAGCATTTACGGCATACATAGTCCTGTTGAGGACGGGGGTCCCTCACAATTGGTTGGCAGCGGTGAGAATATGCTTCCTTGCTGTGAGCACATCCAAACCACCACCTGGATCCAAGGTCCGGATAGCAGGATAGCAGAGGTACAGATACCAGCCGTCATGGAAGAGGAATTCCAAAGGAGGTTGCGAGAGATGTAAATACAGAACAGGGGACCAGTATCAATGCAGGTCCTGCTGGGATGGTATGATTCTGTCCACGTACAACTCTGGAAGAAAGTGATAGCTCTTGAGCAGCACCACCAGGGAAAAAGTCTCCCCTCCATCCATGTAAGGTACTGGTCGCAGTATGAAGTGCGAATGCTGTTATTGGGGGAACAACCGAACCAGGAGTGGACAGCTGAGTTAAGCAGGCTGATCCGGGCAGAGATGCGGTTGGACGAGAGCTACAGAGTCCTCCAGTGGTATGTAGCCCAAGTGTGCCCATGGACAGCGGGTAACAGCCCCATGGAAGGCTTTGACTACGGTGGCCTGGGATTGTTGTACTGGAGGCTGTCCAAGGACCCTGACTATGGGAGTGATCTAGAGTGGCGTTTGAAGGAAATAATGGATTACAGAGAGTGAAGACTGAATGTCTCTAAAGTGCTCTGGGCACAGGAAGATTTGGAGTTTCTGGCCATTCAGGAATGGGAGCTGGAGATTGCCTACAGACAGATGCTAGACTCTGCTCAGCAGCAGGGTGGGGCTCCCTTTGCCTGGGATTATGCAGAAGCACCAGCTGACAGCTCTGAAATCATGGCTGAAGTGTCGGCAATGTGGCATAGTAACAGTGTGCTTTGCCCAACTTCCCCCACAGCTATGGACGCCGAGGTCTTATAGCAGATGCAGCAAGTGCTGACTGACCTTGACGATCCTGTTTCTGCACAAGACGAGGTTGGATGGAGGAATGTGCCTGTCCAGCAGCATGCCAGAGAATCGGCAGTTGAAATTCCTGGAGATTGCCATCCCCAAAGCAGAAGTGCTGACAACAGGGCAGCTCTGCTAACCTCTGCCCAGAACCGATAGCATCTTCTGGGTTCAACAAACAGGAGATGGTGAACCTCTATCCGCAAACACCAGTTCCAGAGACTGTGGATTTGATAGACTTTTCTGCTGAGGAAGAACATCCTGGTGAGCCTCCAGCAGAAGAGCTGGCATCAGGGCCAAACTTCACTGAGCTTTGCCCAGCACCAACAGCAGCATCTGTGGAGTTACAAGAGGACAATGTGAGGTTATACCATGCTAGAGCTATAGCATACATATACAGCTGCAACAAAAACTATCAGATATCTCTATAGTGCAAAAAATTATATACAAAATAATTTGCGCTCATATAGCGTGAGTGATAACAAATAATAAAATAAAAGCAAAAATACAGTTCTGGTTAAGTCCAAAAGTAATAGTGAAGAGACAATAAGAGAACTCTTCATCAATAGAGGTGAAAACAACAACAGTTAAGTCCATATAACAAGAATAATCCACAGTGTAAAAAAATGGTAGTTCCAATGGAGTGATAGAATCCAGATTCCTTCCACCTTCACCAATAGAAAGAAGAAGAGTAAGGGGGGGGTTGTCTCTTGAATTGAAAAAACCCCACTCGGTACATGGGGACCCTTATCCCAACTGGTAGACCCCCTAAAGAGCAAGGTCATATGCGCCAGTAGATTTAGCTCTCTGCAGGGTCTAAAGATCCTCCATATCCCTGGAGCCCCCCGGTTACAGCTGGAAGTCCTCCGCGGTATCCCATCTAGAAATAAAAAGTCCGGTCTGGGGAGCGCACTTTAACGGGCTACTCCGTCTAAATGGATATTCAAGTTGTGGGAGGGTAGGGACATAGTCCAATCCCTGACCACTTCTTTACTGGTGTCCAGATGCCCATACCCAAACCTCCCTCTGTTAACACCATGGGATTTATTTACTAAGGCTGGAGAGTACAATATCAGGCTCACTTCTGCGTGGAGTTACAAGAGACTTCTCCAGCTGAAGCGCTGGCCACCAGACAGAGGGTCCAAGACCTCTGCCCCACATCTGCGGCAGTTCCAGGGGCCCATGGTGAGAAGGTGATGGTCACTTCCAACAGTTAGCCGGAGTGGATGATGTGGGGTCCTCAGCTGAAGTGCTAACAGAGCAGAATGCTACTGGCCTCTGCACACATTTGCAGCTTAAGGTGATATCAGTGGATGGGACTGCGGTCTCCACTGACACCAACCCAGCAGAAGAGCTGGCAACAGAGCAGAGTGCTGCTGGCCTCTGCCCTCAAATAACAGGAGAGGGAGTTCCTGTGAAAATGTATGGGACTTCGGTTTCCACTGACACAACCCCAGAAAATGGTGCAGCACTGAGACAGGAGGATGTCAGCCATGCTTTGCCAGCACTGGGGGATTTTCATCTACCAAAAGTGGATGGGACTTTAGTCTCCACTTGTATACCCCAGGGATGCTGGGCAGTCAGCCCAGATCCCCAACAGCATGACAGAGTGAGCCTAGTCACCCTGTCTTCTTTCCAGCGGCTGAAAGGACTCCAGGGAGAAGGGACAGTCTATGCGTCTCCCCAGTGGCGGGTAAGTCCTCTGAGAGAGGCAGAGGTTGGCTGGGTGAGTAATGCTATGTTTGGGACAATTTATTTGGGGTACTGTGTGGATACTGGCATTGGGGAACGGAACTACAGATTAACTTTGGAGTCAACCCATCTGGGGTCTCCTCCTGTGTTAGTCCCCAGCCGAAAGGGGAGATGTGTGATGGGAGTCACTTTGGGTGGGGGGATTGTGGAACTCAGCTTACCTTGGAGAGCTCTGGAAACTCCGTGTCCAGCTCCCCCGGCCCCCCTATGTGTAAATCACTCTGTGTCCATTAGGGGCACACGGTGACCGAGAACCCCAGTCTGATCTGTGCTAGTCGAACTCGCTGTACTGCCACACTGGAATATTGTATATATGTATATATTGTGTGTTGTCTCATGCTGTTGTGGACTGTTTGCTAGGATCATTTGGGGTATGGCTGTGTCCCATTGTTCTGTTGTGTCTGTCTGCCTTAGGAGAAATGCATTATGGGATGAATGTTTTGTATTTGTCTTCCTGGCATGTGGACTGGGGGCAGGGTGGAGGGGGAATTCCTCCAACAACTCTCAATGCTGATTAGACAGTTTACCCCGCCCTGAATCAAAAGGAGGGGGGAGTTGTTCCCTGAGTCTATACCTGTGTTTGAATAAACAGTTTGATGATTTTCACCCTACATTGAGTTATGGCTAATGACTGGGTGAGCTAAGGGGTCTTGGATAGTGCTGGTTCTGGACAAAGGAAGCATTTACGGCGGACATAGTCCTGTTGAGTAGGGGGGTCTGTCACACAGATATTTTGTTTACATCACGTGATCAGCTGTCATTGGCTGACAGCTGATCATGTGGTAAGGGGCCGAGATCCTGTCATTCGGCTATAGCTCAGGCGTGAAGCAGTTAAAGTGCAACTGTGGGCAAAATAAAAAGATACATGTGCAGTCTTCCAATAGAATTAAAAGAACAGATCTTTTCTGATATTTGTAATATAATGTTATTACTATTGAAAACGCTACTCATTCTGCAGTGAAATTGTGTAGCGTTGCTGTGAACCTCTGGACAGGGTAGTCTAATGCCCTGTACACACGATCGGACATTGATCGGACATTCCGACAACAAAATCCATGGATTTTTTCCGACGGATGTTGGCTCAAACTTGTCTTGCATACACACGGTCGCACAAAGTTGATGGAAAATCCGATCGTTCTGAACGCGGTGAGTAAAAAGCGTATGTCAGAACTATAAACGGGGCAGCAGCCAATAGCTTTCATCTCTTAATCTATTCTGAGCATGCGTGGCACTTTGTGTGTCGGAATTGTCCACACACCGTCGGAATTTACGCAAATGGATTTTGTTGTCAGAAAATTTTATAGCCTGCTCTCAAACTTTGTGTGTCAGAAATTCCGATGGAAAAAGTCCGATGGAGCCCACACAACAAGCTCGGATCGCACATATTCCGTCGGAGAGTCCGACCGTGTGTACAGGGCATTAGACTGAAAGCTAGTTTTAAATGGACTTTAAAGTAAACTTGTGCCCAGACTGTGTACTGTAAAATATTTACATATTCTGAATAAGCTGTAAAAAGTATTTTAAAACAAGCCTTTGTTCATCTCTGTAGCTATAGGCTCTGTGTCAAAATTATTCTTCAAATTCTACAACAGATGGACTAATATCTTTTCATATTACAATAGAATCTTGGCTGCCTGCTTGCCCTCTAATGTAAATAAGCAGCAGGTGCTTTAAATCTGTTAGAAACCAACTGAAACAGACTAATGCTGGCCATACACTATACTAAAAATCGGCCGAAAAAACGTTCATATAGACACTTCGTTTGTTTTTCGGCAAGTTAATGGGCACAAATCGATAATCGTTTGTGAAGTTTTTGTGGAAAAAAACGAATGGCAAGTTTGGAAAATTTCTGCTGAACGTACAATAAATTGCAAGGTTAATGCGTTATTCGTCCATGAAAAAACGAATGGTTGCTACTGCGCATGGGTGAAAAACATTTAACCTGGAAGGTAAATATTTGTGCCAGTAACAACTGAAGGTAAGCAAACCAGTACAATAGTTCTAGGGTAATAATTGTTAGGTGTAGTTTGGCAACTGAACAATGATGCATTTTTTCCTATTACAGGAGCAATGGTGGACAAATTTACGTCAACACATTTCCTGCCACAATTCCTTGAAATGTACCGAGACCTTCCATGTCTATGGAAAGTGCGCTCCAAAGACTACTCAGATCGTCAAAAACGTAAAGAAGCGTATACTAAATTAGTGGAACTATGCACTGTTGTGTATGCCAAAGCAGATATATCCTATGTGACCAAAAAAATAGCAAATCTGCATACTATCTTCAAAAAAGAATTGAATAAAATTAATGAATCCAAAAGATCTGGTGCAGGTGCAGATGAAGTATACGTGCCACGCCTGTGGTATTTTGAGAGTCTACGTTTTCTGACTGACCAGGAGGAAGCACGACCCTCTTTGTCAAGTTTAGACAGTATCAGTGGAAATAGTGGAAATATTTCAGGAGATGAAGAAGATGGAACATTTGAGGAAATGGCAGACAGTCAGGTAAAGTCATCATATTATGTTTTATTATGCACTTTTATATGTACAGATCAGAAAATCAAAATTGAAGATAATACATACAAAATTCCTACACACATCAAAATTTAAAGCACACGCTTTGTACATTTTTTTTTACAATAAAATATAACATGACACCTGGGGCAAAGGACCGTGCTATACTGCAGATGGACACCGGCAGCAAAAAAGCACCCTGAGGCGATTCAGTTCGCATAGGTAGCGCTATACAAGTCACTCATTCATTCATTCATTCACACCTGTGTTTAGTACTGAAATAAGAGATAAATGCAGCCACTCAAATTCAAATTTACATATATCATTTAGAGATTGTTTTGCTAATCTACTGCTCCAGGACCCAGAAAATATTGCATATAATCCAGGAGATTCTGAGGAGCGTGTTGACTTGAGAGATGTGGTGGGGCACGGCCTAGGTTTAATAACCCTTATGTATCATTACGCCACTCACCAGACAGAGTATCTTCCCGGTCCACCAGGGATTGTAGCATGTAGGTGGAGCTAGTACGCCTTAAGAAATTATGCAACACACAGCAACAATGAACTATAGTGTCAATTTTTGGGGGGGCTACATTTATTGTTGTATGGAAGATACGAAAGCGGTTGGCCATAATACCAAAAGCATTTTCTACAACTTGTCTAGCACGAGATAACCTATAATTAAATATTTTTTGATCTGGTGTAAGGTTTTTAGGGGCAAATTTTTTCAACACATGGTCAGATAATGCAAACGCGTCATCTGCAACAAAAATGAAGTTTAGTCCTTCCACTGTGTCCTATTGAGATGGTAGATTTAGAAGGCCATTTTTTAAACGGTGAAAAAAAGCGGTTTTCTCAATTATTCCCCCATCAGAATTTCGTCCATTTTTGCCAATGTCCACAAAGATAAACTCATACTTTACATTCACGATTGCCATTAGGACGATGCTAAAGTAGCCTTTGTAATTATAATAGAAGGAGCCAGATTTTGCTGGGGGCATTATGCGAACATGCTTGCCGTCTATGGCACCACCACAGTTGGGGAAATTGCAATAGTCGTTAAATTGTTTAGCTGTTGCTTTCCATTCCTCCACAGATGCCGGTAGCTGTGCAAAGGTAAAAATATATGTTAAAAAAATATTTAAGGCTTAATTCTCGATACATTTTTTAAATTGGCTTTATTATACAGGATCTATTTGGCAATGAAACACAAACTGTCACATCACCACCAGTAAGCATGACCAAAAAGAGAAAGACAAGGCAAGATTCGACAGGCAACTTTCTACTATAAGCCTCTGCAGCGTTAAATCAAAAGAGGGATGAATGTGATGACCTGGGTGCATTTGCAGCAAAGAAAATACGCAGGATGTCAGAAAACCAAAAACAATTACTGGAAACATTACTAATTCAGCTTCTTAATAAAGGGTTAAGGGGGGAGCTGACCACAAATACACACTTAGCTGAGCACAAAACCACACACCCCCAATCATCGCAACTACCTCAACAAATGCATCAGTGGCACGTACCATTCACACAGCAGGATCGTCAACAAAGCAACTGGGGACAAGATTATCAGTACACATCTTTGTGAATCACATACATTTGGTTTAAAATATGTTATCTTTGTCAGTTTGACATGTTATGAACTAGTTTGAGTTTACTGATATGTTTAGAGCTTTTAAAATCAAAGTTAAACAAAGCAAGCTGTACAGTGTTTGAGAGTTAAAAATAAACGCACTGTGTCATTACCTTTAAGTATTCGTCTTGTATGATTCTTATGATAGCTTGGCAGGTCTCAAGTATGATGCGGCCAAGTGACTGGGCAGAGATTCCAGTGGTGAATTTTAGGTCTTCAAAACTTCTTCCAGTTGCCAGAAAACGAAGTGTTGCTACCAGTCTCTGCTCTGCTGTGATGCTAGGTCTTAAGACTGTGTCCTTTTTTGTTATGAGGGGTGACACTTGACTCAGTAACAGCTGAAAGGACTCATCAGGCATCCTCAGATAGTTACGATAATCATCGGGATTGTTTTCCTTCAGCTCTCGAACCAATCTCATATGAGAGAAGTCATCACGGTTCTTCAGCCACTCTTTACTCCATACCCTTCGCCTTTTGCTTCTGGGCTCCTCTGCTTGCTGTATAGCCATCACTCCAAGCATTACTATGGCAATGGTCCTCTCATCCACATCCATATTGAAGGTGGTGCAGTAGATTTCTACTATGCACAGGGTTCATTCCGACGAACATACGTTGCTCCTCTGGGCGTATGCGTGAAACACAGGAAGCCACAGTGCAGTGGTCAAACGCATTTTGACACTTCCTTTATATATGTAAAAAACGAAAAAACAATACATTGATGTTTATAAACGATTTATCGTTCGAAAATCATTACTTACCTGATGGCGTGATCGTTGGCGTTCACTGCCGAACGTTCGTTTTTCGAAAATGGGTTCGGACTATTTTTAGTATAGTGTATGGCCAGCATAAGGCTGGCCATACATGGTCGAATCTCAACAGAATTTTCTTTTGAAAATCTGAAATTTTGTGTGTTTTGAGATCTGATGGTGCCACCATTGATTTTGAAATTCGGCCAACCAAGCCTTCAATTTTACCTCCTGTTGCTACAGAAAAGAATTTTCGTGGCTGTGAATCTTCTTTTCTTTCTGGGAATGTTCTTTCCTTGCACATGCGCATTTCTCTTTCGATTACATTCCTCGCACCATTCTCCCATCATTAATTAGAAAATCGTTTGTTTTTCAAAAAATTTCCAACATGCCGATTACTCAAGATCGATGGCCGCACGAAAATCGGCTGTTGCTGCAGCCCACTAATGAAAGAACGAAAATTCTTAGATAAGATTTTAGAAATTCGACCCATGTATGGCCTGTCTAAGGGATCATTCACATGAAATCATATAGAATATTCGCGCTAAAACATAAATTCACAAATGAGCAGCCGCTTAAGCAATCTGTGACACTAGATGCAAGAATAGTGATAAATATATGAAGCAGCACTAAAAAATGTAACTCAATATTATGAAAACACAAAAATCAAATCAATATAATGACATCAAACTTATTAGGTGAAAAAACGTGTATAAAGAAATCACACCAAATATGTAAATAAGTGTCCATAAGAGCCCATTCACAAGGGCTATAAAGGAAAAATATATGTGTAACAAGAAAGTCCAAAGGAAACTAATATCCACAACTCACTTTCTCCACCAGTGTCCCCACAATCACAATTCGTAGTGCTTCCACCACCAGGTGACACCAAGTATTAAAGCCTCTTACCAGATCCTGTGGACCATCATATAGTATGGTCAAATGCGCATGTTATATCTCCTTATGAAGGGAAACTCCAAAGTGCCAAACGTGATCCAGTCAAGGTTGGTTCATCAGCAGGATAAAAATAAAAAGCATATACGCCCATAATGTAACCCATAAAAAAAAATGTATTAAAAAAATAACAATTAAAACTTGCAAAATGAATCACACTAAGCAAATCTTTGGGCAAGAGGTTTAAAAAAAACTTGCATTTAGCAATAAAAACAGATACAATTGCTCTCCCAAAAAGCAGCAGTGTTAGGAAAGGGTTCTCCCGTTGGTGGAGCTGTTGGTCTCTTGGATCACAGTACCAGTGTCCACCAGCGGGTGTCTTGCAACACTCAGGATCTGTAGCGGAGGGATTCACCTGTTGGTGGCACTGTTGGATCGTTGGGCTGTAGTACCGGTGTCCGGCAGTGGTAGTTTCCCGGCAGTGTGGAGCAGACAGCACCTCCTGTGTTCAGGTGTCACTTGAAGCTAATCACAGGCATACATATAAATACCCGGCAAGCACTCACATGTTTGCCTTGGTTTTGTCCTTGCGCCCTGACCAGCTAGCCTGTGACATGAACCTGTACCCGATCCCGATCGAGTACAGGGGATCTGATCCCCTTCCCGAGCCTGTCCTGATCCTGTCCCTCCTGTGTTCCAGTTCCCTTTCATCTTTGGCTTGTGCCCTGATTCCCATTCACCTTTCCCCATCTGCTGATTCCCTGTGTATGACCCTGGCTTGGCTTACGTTTGTGATTCTCGAACTGCCCTTGTTTATCTGCCAATCCTCTGTGTATGACCCTGGCCTGGCTTACGTTCTTAATCACGCTATTCTCCAGCTACTGTATATATTATTTGTTATTTGTATGTCACTGTTGACTTAATTGTCACTGCTTAGTATTGGAGGTGTTGTGTACTTATATATCACTCATCTTAATAAACATTTATTTACACTTTACATGCGTTTTGGTTCTCTCTTTGCAGTCCACACAGTCTGGTCACACTTGGTTCATGACAGTCAGGCTATATGGCTGCACCGAACTCGATCACATGGGCCACGTTAATGGGGCCAAACTGCAACCACCTTGGAGCCACATGTATATTGCCTCTCAGCTGCCTGTAAACTGCCCTCTGAAAAGCTATCCTTTGTGGATCTTATGTTTAGACATCTTTTGTTTAGATATACATGTAAGTGGGTCACAAGCATGTTAGCTCTCCTAGCCATCTTAGTAGTAGCAAATAGCTAATCAAGATGGGACAAATGGGTAGCATTAACCAACCCACTGGTTGAACTCCACATATGTCCTTTGTCAGCCTGATCACTACGTAACCATTATTTGACAGCCCTGTCTCTGCTAGATAGACCACCTGTTGAGTTGGGAAACGCTTATATTTTAATATGTTAATAATACCCTTCCCATGCTTATGGATAGATGTTATCCCCTTAAACAGCTGAACACACCATATTGCCCTAGATATTGAATTAAATTATTTAGTAAGTGCAGTACTGTAATATTTGTGAACACATTATCAATATTATGTGTATACACTATGAGAAAATGTATCAATGATTAGTGAAAAACTTAAATAATTGTGAAAAAACATACATAACATATCTGTGTGCTCCATAACACAACACAGACAAATAAAATGTGCTTCATTCAATGTATAATATGTGCCATAAATCTTAATTTGTGATTTTTAAGTCCAATATTAAAGGAATTTCACTTTTTTAAGTATTAATATAAACTTATATGCATAAGTTGAAGCACTTTAAATAATTACTTGCAGCTCCTCTCCTCCACCTCCACATCAAGACCGGAAACATCTTACATTAAAAGTAGTATCCCCTTATTGCCCACAGTGGTCCACCTCTGTTCTCCTTCACCTCCTCTCCAGTAATACAGTATATCACCATTGGGTCAAGACAGGGAGCATCTGCAGGTGGCCCAGCTGACTGATGTCTGAGTAGGACATTGTGGCTCAGCAGGTCTTGGTCATTCCACTAGAAAGGCAGCCCCACCACAGAAGTCACCAGAGTGATGGAGAGGGCAGCTGGCTTCTCCAATGCTGAGAAAACTGTGAGAAATAAGGAGCTACTCTTTGGAGTTTGATTCCCCTCACTGTGCATGCTCTGTAATTGTGCCTGAGCAGAGCATTCTTGGAGCCCAGGAACAAAGGAAGCACATGTGCAGTGCAGCAGAGGTGTCCAAACTCAGAAGAGGATATGAACAATAACACAACTGTTCCATGGAGGTATGATAAGTTGTTCAATGGATCTGGCCTAAGGCTCCTTTCACACTAGCAGCAGTGTTTGCTGCCCATTTTTTCTGAGGGGGCGAAAGGAGGTCTGCAGGCTTTAGAAGGTGATAATACCCCTTTTAATTTTCAATTGCCGAACATTTATTTGGCATTGCAGGACCATACCACAGCTTTGAGCCAAACTTGCAGTTGCGGCATGTTCCAGTTTATGGTAGAATTTGACATGTGCTGCCTTTCAAACTCATCATGTCACATTAAAATTGCTGTACAATGATGCAAAGTATTGCAGCAACATGTACTCACCCAAGTGGGACCACGTCCACTTGTTGATGGACAGTTGGGGGGGGGTGGCACAGGGTAAAAATCGTGGATCACCTGCCTATTTTTACTGCCCCCTGGCTGCCCATGTGCAAGGAGCCTAAGTGCAAGTATCAATAAAATCGTAGAACATAGGTATTTCCTATAGAACGTTGCCAGACCTGCAAGCTCCATTTATCTAACTCTCAAGTTACCCATCATTCACAGAAAGCACACAGAACCAGGTATAAAAAATATTAACAACTACTGGCCAAGCTACAGTAGTGTTACACTTATTTCTGATCAAAGTGCTTATCTTTCTTTGGTCTAGGAATGGCACTGTGAACTGCCTGAAGGAAAATCAATGTAACATTTACTGTCAGTGCAGCCAAAGCCAAGTTTAACATTGCACATGAAACAGTTCTTCATAGAAGCAGTCAGGAAAATGCAGCAGTCTCTATATACTGTCGATTTTATGAGAGGTACTGTACTTCTGCTGGGATTATTTTCAAAGCAATGTGGACAGCCATGGCAACAACAGTGTCTAGTATGCACTAGAAGGTCTGTTTATAAAGCAGTGAGATGTGACTTTCACCAAACATTCTCTAGTGAGGAATCAATCACAGTCAATTTAAACAGCGATCGCCAACCAGTGGCCATTGACCACCAATGGAACACAAGAAAATTTTGGTGGTCCCAAGGGGTTTAGCCGCAAATCAACATTTTGGTGGATGTATACCACCTAATATTGTTTCCAGTGTTGTTCTCAATGCGTTCTGACAGTCAATACTGCTAGCGCACATTAATACCCAATGACTCCTCTGAAGTTACAGCTCCTGTGAACTCAGAGGGAGGCGCAGGGAGTAGACAGAGAGTGGGAGGTGAAGAAGGAGGGGACTTCCAATGGCAGCGCTGATTACAGACTGTGGGAGGGAGCACAGACCTCGAGCACTTGACTGGATAAGGAGGTGAGATCTAATGATAAGTCTGTGTAAGGCAGCAGTGTGATGCAGAATGTGGAGGGGGGGTAGATGGAGGCAAAGAGTCGGAGCATTGTATAAGGCAGAAGTGTGATACAGGAGGAGGGGGACAGAGAGCCACATTATAAGGCATGTACAATTCACGTAGGATTCAAAATTGTAGGTATGGAGGTCCGTGAGGTCCAAGAGGTTGGCGACCAGTGATTTAAAATGCATAGGCATTAAAGATTCTCTATCAGAGAATGCTTCTTGAAAGTCACATCAACTGCTTTCTTAAAAGACCCCCTTACTTGCAATTAGCTTAAACTTAATAGAGCACAAAAAATCCTAAAATTAAAATATACCTGTCATAAGAAATGTACAAGGGCTGCCATTATTAGCCTTCTTTAGATAATGGTAGTTGCCTAGCTGGATTATCTTCAGACCTAGAATGAGAATGCTGTAAATTAGTATGAGAATCTCTAAGCTCCATGCTTGTGACAGTTCAGTGAATCAGCAAGTATTGAATCCAATGCATCAGCATGACATCCAGAGATTTAACATTCTCAAATGGAGAGGCCATCAATGGCAGCCTACATAATTCTCTCATGAAGCGTTTTAAACATACGTATTACCTTTAAAGCCTCGTCACCACTGGATGATGCAGGAGCATTGCATTTTTCCAGCGTTTTCTTTTTCACTGGAATGGGCTGTCTGTAGAAAGGTGCAGTTTACTTTCTCCACTGCAGGTGGCACCAGTCTGTCAGGGACAGTATTAGTGGCAGGGAAATGTTTCAAACAAGAAGGTAAAGCTTAGGGCTTGCAATCTCTTTGGACATCTTCCCATTTGGGCACGAGACAACCAGGCCGCATTCTGCCCCTCCACACAGACGCTGTCAGTTCGGCTGATACCTGCTCTGCTACACGCTGTTAGCATCCGTGAGTGTTCCTGGTTGGGCCTTCTCCCACCGGGTTTGTTGTTAACTGTTTTGCCTTTACTATAAAAAAGTTCTACTAATTGCATCTGAACGGTGTGCGTGTTATTGCTGCTGCAACACGCTGCACCCACCCACACTTGATGTAATCGGCAGGATATGTCCCTTGCAGCAAGTGCGGAAAGAGGACTGGAATCCAGCATGGCTCTATTTTGATCAGCCTCATCCCTAAGGTTAATGGCTCAAACATTCCCTTGGCAGAATGAGAGGAGATTGAAAAGTGCCCTGTCTGTACCAGGTTCCCGCCCGACTTGTGGTGGAGCTGGCTATTAACACCTTAGAGGATGACGCCCGTCACATGGTGATGGTGCTGCCAGAGGAGGAGCTGGCTACTTTATAATGGATTGTGTCACACTTGGAGGGCCTGTTTGGGGAGAAGATGCCGCTTCCAGAGCTAAGGCGAATGTTCTTTGTAAGGAAACAGCAGGAGGATGAGAGCCTCACCCATTATCGGTGGCCATAAATCCGGAGGTGTCTGGAAAAGAGGGATGTGCGCAGATGAGCTTACATCAGTGATCCAAACCATATATTAAGGGACCAGTTCATAGCTGATATGAAGGCTGGCCCAGTCCGGAGAGCCCTGCAAGAGAAAGTTAAAGCGCACCCTACCACCTCCTACCACAATGCCATGGTGGTACAAGAAATGGCTGATGTGATAGTGGCAGTGACCAAGAAATATGAACCTGCATGTCTCAAGGGGGAGGCCCTGGAATCTTCACCCCATCAGATCTGCAAACCGCGCTAACAAAGCTAACTCAGGATGTGGTCACCTTAAAATAGGCCACATGGTTTAAGGTGGCCTGTTTCCAAATCTCTGCACATAAAAATCATGCTTCATGTCACTGACCTCTGACATACTGCATATAAAAATCATACTCCATGTCACTGACCTCTGACCTGGTGTCAATCAGCCACAGGACTTCTTGCCTGTTGAATAAGGCGGATACCACTGGGCTCGGTGTGACCAAATCCTTAGACTTGCTGGGGCTTTGAATTGCTTGTCCTGGGGGTTGCCCCTCTATTCCGGGAGTCACAAGCTTAACGCCGGCCTGGAGAAGTTTTTGAATCCAGACTGCCCACAGTTCTTGGATATGTGTCCATAATGGCCACACCATCAGCATTTCCGGTCCTCCTCAGGGTCCCTGCACAGTGGTAAGAACCCTGAAAACCCTGAAAACTAAAATGTAATTAATCAAGAAGTCAGATTTACATGCAACAGCACCTTCTGTATGCAAAATGATACGACATATCGTTACTTTCAATTCCAAACCCACAAGCTCTATATCAGACTCCCCTCATCACAGACCATCCCATTACAGATCCCTCCCCCATCACAGACTCACCTCATCACAGACCATCCCATCACAGATCCCCCCCCCCCCATCACAGACTCACCTCATCAAAATAGAAGCTACTGACCAATCAATCCGTTTCACCACCAGATTCAATCATGATCACAAAAAAATGGAATCTATTCTTATAAAGCATTGTCCAATACTCCTAGAGGACCTCCATCTAAAAACTCTTCTACCCAAATTCCCTATAGTAACTTATAGAAGAGCACCCAATGTTAAAAATAAAATTGCCACTAGCAAGCTGAAACCCCTGTCTACACAGTCCAGTCCACGCTTGTGTTTACTTCCACTACATGGCATGTTTCAGTGCAAAAAAGCCCTATGCAAAACTTGCGATTATGTGCAACACGGCCAGAAACATTTCTCTACAAAGGGCAAAACTTATGATATCAATGAGTTCTATAACTGCTCATCCGATTTTGTAGTCTGTTGCCTCTATTGCCCCTGTCATTTACTTTATGTAGGCCGAACCATCCGCCCCCTAAGACAAAGATTTGGAGAACACCGCAGAAAGATCGAGGAAGGAAAGGACAAACATAGTGTCCCTCGCCATTTTTCCAAATGCCAAAAAGGCTCTACCCATGACCTAAAGGTATGGGTCCTAGAACAAATGCCGAAAAATTTATCTGAGGCAGAGAGGTTTTTTAGGCTGTGTGAACACGAAACTTTTTAGATATATTTTTCTTTGACACTCTGTCACCTGGGGGAATTAATGAGACTTTGGAGTTGTCTACGATTTTATAAAGATTTACTTTGTTTTTCCCCTCCCCCTCCTTTATTCTGAGTCTTTTATTATTTAACAATTTTCATCATGGCCATTCAACATCTATGAAAAAGATAATGTTATTAAATATACCAAGATATATACATACATATATACCAAACTATGCCCTCCATAGATTTCCATACATTTTCTTTCTCCCTTTCTTTCCCCCTTTATTCCTTTTAAATACTATATGTTTTCAATGTTTATTATCCAGCGCATATATCTCTTCAGAAGATATGCTCATATCAACGATTATGCTATGGTGTTTTTTTCTCATTCTGATTCCATCAGTTTTTTTAATTTATTTATCTTTTAATATTCCCCATATATTGTTCCTATATATTGTCCATTTTATTATACAATGTATATGTTTTAATATAATCCCAATATAGTTATTCTTATTTCCATTAAACTGTCCTATATATATATATATATATTTTTTTTTTATCAGACCCCCATCCAATTATATCTCTAGAGTCCCTTTGCATTTGTTATATATTATTTATTTGCTAGTCCCTAGGATAGAGTCAACACATCCTGCTGGATGGGACTGCTTCTTCTTTCCTATGGACGGATCATTAAAAACAGGCTGCTCACGCTGGGACATCACTACCTGACATCACTACCTGAGGATTACCTGTGCTCTACTTGCTTTTTATCATATGTAAGTGGACATATTCGATTTGTATATTAAACATATCTAACTGATCCTGATCTGGAGGCGCTTTTTTTCTGCTTATTCTTTTTCACATAAAAATCATACTCTATGTCACTGACCTCTGACCTGGTGTTAATCAGCCACAGGACTTCTTGCCTGTTGACTAAGGCGGATACCACTGGGCTCGGTGCAACCAAATCCTTAGACTTGCTGGGGCTTTGAATTGCTTGTCCTGGGGGTTGCCCCTCTACTCCAGGAGTCACAAGCTTAACGCTGGCCTGGAGAAGTTTTTGAATCCAGACAGCCCACAGTTCTTGGATATGTGTCCATAATGGCCACACCATCAGCATTTCCCGTCCTCCTCGGGGTCCCTGCACAGTGGTAAGAACCCTGAAAACCCTGAAAACTAAAATGTAATTTATCAAGAAGTCAGATTTACATGCAACAGCATCTTCTGTATGCATAATTATACAACATACTGTTACTTTCAATTCCAAACCCACAAACTCCATATCACAGACTCCCCTCATCACAGACCATCCCATCACAGATCCACAGATCCCCCCCCATCACAGACTCACCTCATCACAGACCCCCCATCACAGACTCCCCTCATCACCAACTCCCCCCATCACAGACCATCCCATCACAGATTCCCACATCACAGACTCCCCTCATCACAGACCATCCCATCACAGATCCCCCCCCAACACAGACTCCCCTCATCCCAGAACATCCCATCACAGACCCCTCTCCATTACAGATCCCCCATCACAGACCCCCCTCATCACAGATCCCCCCATCACAGACCATCCATAACAGATCCCCCATCACAGACTCCCCTCGTCACAGACTCCCCTCGTCACAGATTTCTCCCATCACAGACTCCCCTCATCGCAAACCATTCCATCACAGATCACCCCCCCCCCCATCACAGACTCCCCTCATCACAGATCATCCCATCACAGATTCCTCCCATCATAGACTTCTCTTAATCACAGACCATCCCATAACAGACCCCTCTCCATCCCAGATCCCTCCCATCACAGAATCCTCACCATCACAAATCCCCCCCTCCATCACAAACTCCATCTCATCACAGATCCCCCATCACAGACATACCTCATCACAGATCCCTCCCTTTAAAGACCCCTCTTCATCACAGAACCCCCCCATCACAGTCTCCCCTCATCACAGACTCCCCTAATGACAGACCATCCCATCACAGACTCCCTTCATCACAGACCATCCCATCATAGATCCCCCATCACAGACTCCATTCATCACAGACCATCCCATCACAGACTCCCCTCATCACAGACCATCCTATCACAGACTCCCCTCATCACAGACCATCCCATCACAGATTTCATTCATCACAGACCATCCCATCACAGACCCCCCTCATCACAGACCATCCCATCACAGATTCCCCTCATCACAGACTCCCCTCATCACAGACCATCCCATCACAGACTCCCCTCATCGCAGACCATCCCATCACAGATTCCCCTCATCACAGACCATCCCATCACAGACTCCCCTCATCACAGACCATCCCATCACAGACTCCCCTCATCACAGACCATCCCATCACAGACTCCCCTCATCACAGACTATCCCATCACAGACTCCCCTCATCACAGACCATCCCAACACAGGCTCCCCTCATCACAGACCATCCCATCACAGACTCCCCTCATCACAGACCATCCCATCACAGACTCCCCTCATCACAGACCATCCCATCACAGACTCCCCTCATCACAGACTATCCCATCACAGACTCCCCTCATCGCAGACCATCCCATCACAGACTCCCCTCATCACAGACCATCCCATCACATACTCCCCTCATCACAGACTATCCCATCACAGACTCCCCTTATCACAGACCATCCCATCACAGACTCCCCTCATCACAGACCATCCCATCATAGACTCCACTCATCACAGACCATCCCATCACAGACCATCCCATCACAGACTCCCCTCATCACAGACCATCCCATCACAGACCATCCCATCACAGACTCCACTCATCACAGACCGTCCCATCACAGACTCCCCTCATCACAGACCATCCCATCACAGACTCCCCTCATCACAGACCATCCCATCACAGACCATCCCATCACAGACCATCCCATCACAGACTCCACTCATCACAGACCATCCCATCACAGACTCCCCTCATCACAGACCATCGCATCACAGACTTCACTCATCACAGACCATCCCATCACAGACTCCCCTCATCACAGACCATCCCATCACAGACTCCCCTCATCACAGACCATCCCATCACAAACCATCCCATCACAGACTCCACTCATCACAGACCATCCCATCACAGACTCCCCTCGTCACAGACCATCCCATCACAGACTCCCCTCATCACAGACCATCCCATCACAGACCATCGCATCACAGACTCCACTCATCACAGACCATCCCATCACAGACTCCCCTCATCACAGACCATCCCATCACAGGCTCCCCTCATCACAGACCATCCCATCACAGACCATCCCATCACAGACCATCCCATCACAGACTCCACTCATCACAGACCATCCCATCACAGACTCCCCTCATCACAGACCATCGCATCACAAACTCCACTCATCACAGACCATCCCATCACAGACTCCCCTCATCACAGACCATCCCATCACAGACTCCCCTCATCACAGACCATCCCATCACAAACCATCCCATCACAGACTCCCCTCATCACAGACCATCCCATCACAGACTCCCCTCATCACAGACCATCCCATCACAGACTCCCCTCATCACAGACCATCCCATCACAGACCATCGCATCACAGACTCCACTCATCACAGACCATCCCATCACAGACTCCCCTCATCACAGACCATCCCATCACAGGCTCCCCTCATCACAGACCATCCCATCACAGACCATCCCATCACAGACTCCACTCATCACAGACCATCTCATCACAGACTCCACTCTTCCCAAACCATCCCATCACAGACTCCCCTCATCACAGACCATCCCATCACAGACTCCACTCATCACAGACCATCCCATCACAGACTCCACTCATCACAGACCATCCCATCACAGACTCCACTCATCACAGACCATCCCATCACAGACTCCACTCATCACAGACCATCCCATCACAGACTCCCCTCATCACAGACCATCCCATCACAGATTCCACTCCTCACAGACCATCCCATCACAGACTCCACTCATCACAGACCATCCCATCACAGACTCCCCTCATCACAGACCATCCCATCACAGACTCCACTCATCACAGACCATCCCATCACAGACTCCCCTCATCAATTTGACGCCCCTCTCAAGGAGCCGCCTGGGTCCTATGGACCCAGTAGGACCCATGGTGGGGCCGGCACTGATGCTCCTGTTAGGGAAATTTAACCTCTCTATTTTATGTTTGCCAAAAAAAGAAAACAAATTTTGGCTAATAGAGGGAACATTTTCCCATGGTGACCCTGTTGACAGCGAGGGACTTCCTCTCACTTTCTGGCTTGTCCATGGGACAGGAAGTAAAGGGAAATCTCACAATTGGACAATAGAAAAAAATGACAGAGATTATAGCCCTCTCTTACTCGTTTCAAGATAAAAACAAAAATGTGTTCTAGGTTAAGACCCTTTATTCATATGAGGGTATCTGCAGCATCCTGAGATCATAAATATCCCTACAGTAGACGTGGCATGAAGCTGTAGTATCTAAAATGCTTTCATTTTTAGCTGAGCAGAAATAACCCATTATGTACTGTACAATAATACATTTAGATAATTATTCCAGAGAGGTGCCCTATGAACCTTGACCTGCCCTTGGCAGATATGCAATGTGCCAAGTAGCAGGACCAAAGACACACCTAGCATTAATGTATCCAATGCTAAGAACAAAATAATCTCACATTTCTTATACTCCTGCCTCTTTTCTAATGTGGACACAAAAAACACTCTGCCAACAAAATAATATTGAAACTTACCTTGTGTGGCATGTTAATAAAAGCATTAATAGAAATACCTGAAAAACTTCCCATACTTTTACAGATTTAGTACTAGCCGTGATTTATGTCTGACTGACGTTGTCAAGACCCAGCATCTATCCTAACCTTTGTATTTCTAACAGGATTAATCATTAGTGATACGTAGATTATTTTAGCATGGACATAGCAATTTATTGCAAACCAATATTTGCTGAAGATGTCTTATTTTCTGAGTGATTTGAAATGCAGGCTGTAAAACTATAAAAACTATTGCTTCTAACGTGTTCAGTGGGCAGAAAGCCAGCTGAACGTGACCCATACAAGTGAATTGGCAATGGTGAATGGGGAAGTTCTACAAATGCCCTGGAACAACGTGCAATGCACATGGTTGCGGCAAGTTGGTGTGGCATATACAGGGTCAAAATAGGTGGTAAGAGGGTGTCACATTGTCTTCTCACCGCCTGTCAAATGCCCCTGAAAAGTGATCTGATCCCAGCTTACACGCATGTCCAAACTTAGCCATATGGGTTTATTAAAGAAAAAAATCTCAGAGCTATTGGTCTCGTAAAACTACATGTATATTCCTTCTGTGCAAATGGGGGCAAAATTGAAGGTGACTAGGCTATTTTCTATCCATGTTGGATGTTTTTCTTTTATAAGAATAGCGTGAATCTGGAAAATACAGCATCAATATGGGCACTGAATGGAGCTGAAAATCACAGTAAATAAATATTAATTTCCTATTATCACCAACTCCATCTCGAGTTCAGAGTGCAGTATTTTCATGCAGGTAGCTCTGCCTAAAGAACATTTGTTTATGCGTCCATTTACAGTGCCTTGGAAAAGTATTCACACCCCTTGAAATGTTCCACATTTTGTTATGTTACAACCAAAAACGTAAATGTATTTTATTGGGACTTTATGTGATAGATCAACACAAAGTGGCACATAATTGTGAAGTGGAAGAAAAATGATAAATGGTTTTCAATTTTTTTTTATAAATAAATACGTATGTTAAAAGTGTGGCGTGCATTTGTATTCAGCCCCCCTGAGTCAATACTTTGTAGAACCACCTTTTACTGCAATTATAGCTGCAAGTCTTTTTGGGGATGTCTCTACCAGCTTTGCAGTTCTAGAGAGTGACATTTTTGCCCATTCTTCTTTCCAAAATAGCTCAAGCTCTGTCAGATTGCATGGAGAGTCTCTGTGAACAGAAATTTTCAAGTATTGCCACAAAATATCAATTGGATTTAGATCTGAACTTTGACTGGGCCATTCTAACACATGAATATGCTTTGATCAAAACTATTCTATTGTAGCTCTGGCTGTATATTATTTTTTTTTGTGTAATCTTTATTTTATTTTATGTTTTCAAGATATCATACATTGAGAAAACAAAAACACAACAAGAAAAAGAATAACACAATGAGTGCCCAGAAGGGCATATAGGGGAACAAAAGAGTGAGGGATATTGGGTTACTAGGACACAACAACATCTGGTACAATCTGTAATTAGCTTCATATGACTTCATCAAGTTATACCTCAACAACAGAGGATATGTGAGCACTTTAACCGTAGTAGCAGAGCAAAATATTGTTCTCATATATAGGATACAGCGCTATGCGCGCTGCAGCTATGATAACCCAAGTTAGAAAGGTAAGGGGGAGGGGGAGAGACAAAAAGGGGGAAATGGGCATACCTGTAAACAGTAAGTATAACGATCAATCAGCACAACTGCAGTAAGCGTACATCTGTAGCTATGATAAAGGACCTAGGGGTTCGTGGCTCACAGGTCTCATTCTCAAAAAATAAAGATTATGTACCATCAACCTCTAGTCGGCCCACCTGGGGGTCGCATTAGATGGAGTTTGTGTCATGTTGGACGTATAATGTATCCATGTGGCCCACATAGCGTAGAATTTATCATACCTATCTTTGCACTTCGCCATCCACTCCTCCGCTGCCATAATGGAATTAAGTAAGCGCACCCATTCGGTTCGCCCCGGAACTAGGGTTGACTTCTAATATATGGGAATCAAATGTCGGGCAGAATTTAATAGATGTGGGAGAATTGACTTTCGGTAGAAGCTGAGAGGAGTGGATGGCACGTGTAGCAAAAACTCTAATGGTGAGTCCTGCAGGTCTACATCCAAAATAATTTTTATCTGGGCTCTGATATCCTGCCAGAAGGGTTGAAGCCTCGGGCACTCCCACCAAACATGCAGGAAGGTTCCTCGGTGCCCACAGCCCCTCCAGCATGCAGCAGAGGCCGTTGGATACATCCTAGTTAAGGTTGTTGGGAACCTATACAATCGGGTCAGCAGTTTATAGCTATTTTCTTGCATCTTAGTATCTACCGAGCTCTTATGGGTAAGAAGGTATAGATGGCTTAATTGAACCTCCGTAAACGTATACTGCAGATCCCTCTCCCACTCTCGTATATATGTTGGTTTACCCTGAGACTCCACAGACTGCAACAGCTCATAAAGTACTGAAATAGAGTGAGGAATGGGGTCCTCAGACTTACATAACCTCTCGAACGGGGTCAAGAAAGAGGGAGGTGGAACAGGACATGGCAAATTATGGATAAAGTGATGTAATTGTCTATAGCGCCATTCGTCCATAGGGAAACGGCCAAATTGAGAGCGGAGCCAATCCAAAGAGACCAGGTCTTGCTCGTGTACAAACCTCCCACATCGCGTCTCCCCG
The DNA here is from genome assembly GCA_037952925.1 of Lithobates clamitans. Taxonomy (NCBI): domain Eukaryota; kingdom Metazoa; phylum Chordata; class Amphibia; order Anura; family Ranidae; genus Lithobates; species Lithobates clamitans. Next base: position 10,619,861 of record JBBGZY010000584.1, read on the forward strand.
TCCCTTGCCCACATGCGGAAGTAGGAGAGGTGTTCCCCTGGAGTGAACCAAGGGAAGCCCCCAAGAGGAGCAAGCGGGGACACAGGCTGTGACAGCTGCCCCCATGCGTTTAAGATATCCCACAACTTCAGCAGATGGACAGAGACCGGTGATACAAAGCACGAGAGGCCTCGACAGTCTCTAGGAAGCCATGGGGCGAATAGCCCCATGGCTTCCTAGATTACGACCAGCCAGGAATTTCTCAAGGGGAACCCAAGATTTGGTGGCAGTATGGTGCTGCCAATCAAGAATCCTTTGTAGGGCAACTGCCTCATAATATCTTCGTATAGAGGGAACCCCCAGCCCCCCAAACCCCTTAGGACGTTGCAGTGTGCGGAGGGCCAAACGAGGTGTACGACCCTGCCATATAAATTTTAGGAACAAGCTGTTGAAGGCTGAGAAGAGAGATCTGGGCAGTGCTATAGGTACCATCTGAAGGCAAAAAAGGATTCTCGGCAGTATGTTCATTTTCAGAATGCTGACTCGGCCCATCCATGAGATGGTGGCACGATCCCATTGTGAAAGGTCGGCTTTAATCGTGGTGAGTAGAGGGGCAAAGTTACATGTATATAATTGTGCAAACGTATTTGGGAGGTAAATGCCAAGGTATTTTAATGAAGAGCTGCACCATGTGAAGGAGAAAGAGTCCTGCAGTTGGGAGCGCATCGCCGGAGGAATAGCAAGGGGAAGAATTTCCAATTTACTATAATTAATTTTAAGGTTGGAGAGGGAATGGAATCTTTGTAATTCCGCCATAATGTTAGGGAGAGAAATCAGCGGCTCTATGACGTAAAATAGAATGTCATACGCCAATAGTTTATGTTCTGTCGTCCCCACTGTGAACCCTCTGATATTAGGATTGGCACATATCTTATTGAGTAGTGGTTCCAGTGTGAGGGCGAATATCAGGGGGGATAAAGGGCACCCCTGTCTGGTCCCGTTTCTAATAGGAAAAGCATTAGAAAGCATCCCATTTACCTTAACCCGGGCCTCTGAGGAACTATATAATGAGCCTATCCACCTAAGCATATTATGTCCTAGACCCAACCTGGATAGTACCGCCTGAAGATAGGCCCAGTCAACCCGGTCAAAAGCTTTTTCAGCATCCGTGGACAACAGGAGACAGGGTGGACTGGGCCGCTGTATATTCGCCCAATGAATTAGTTGTATCGCTCGGTTGGAGTTGCCCCTAGCCTCCCTCCCCGCTATAAAACCAGTTTGGTCCAAGTGGATTACCGTCGGTAGGATAGGTTTAAGTCGATTCGCCAAGACCTTTGCTAAGATTTTGATATCGGTATTCAACAACGAGATCGGCCTATAGTTGCTAGGGATGGATGGGTCCTTTTCTTCCTTTGGAAGAACGGTAATATGTGCAAGCAATGCCTCCTTCGGAAGGGGGGTGCCTGATGCCAGGGCGTTAAAGTAGGTACACATGCGATCAAACAGGAGGGGGGAAAATTTACGGTAATATGCATTGGTGAACCCATCCAAGCCAGGGCACTTTCCTTGCGGAAGGTCTTTAATGACTGCCTCGATCACTGCCACAGCTATAGGACTGTCAAGCTGCTCACTAATGGACAATTGTGGGGCCAATGCCTCCCCTAGGTATTGTGAAATACATTCCAATTTCTGTGGAGGCGTGTGACCCACAAGAGTGGTGGGGAGCTGATAGAGATGGGCATAATACTCCCTAAAGGAGTCCATGATTTTGGAGGACAATACCGTTTGGAAGCCCGAAGCAGTTTGCAACCTATGTACGTGACCGGACATGCGTTGTCTTTTAAGGGCCCTTGCTAATAGCCTCCCGCACTTATTTCCGAATTCATAAAATTTATGAGACACATATCTCATGTGCGTGTTTCTAGCAGGGTAGAGAGCTTTTCCCTAAGGGACACAAGATCCTCATAGAGGGGTGGCGTCAGTTGGCGTTTATGTTTAAGCTCTGCGGCGCGTAGCTGGGTCAGTAGGGACTGAAGTTCCTCACTGCGTGCTTTTTTGATTCTGGATCCTTGGGAAATGAGCTCACCCCAGATCACGGCCTTGTGTCCCTCCCACACAGAAGCCATCCCCACCTCTCCCGCCATGTTCTCCTTAAAATATAATGATATGGTATCGAAGACCCGCTTGTGTGCCACTGCATCATCGAGCAGGTTCTCATTTAACCGCCATGTCCATTGGCGAACTTCTGGCGATAGGGGAGCTAGGGAGATAGAGATGGGTGCATGATCAGAGATCGTCAGAGATGCAATCGACACGCCGGAGAGCGATTCTAAAAAGCATTGGTCTACCTATTAAGAAGTCTATCCGCGTATACACATTGTGTGTGGCGGAATAGTAACTGAAATCTTTTACAGTAGGGTGAAGCACTCTCCAGCAGTCGACCAGATGGTTTGCATTCAGGGTCTTACGAAATCACTTAAGGAAGGCGAACGAGTGAGTAGAATGGCCAGGTGAAGTATCCAACTGCGGGTCGGGGCTGACATTGAAGTCACCCCCCACCACCAGCCTCCTTTCCCGAAACGTGGAAAGGGCATCTAACATTGATTCCAAAAACTCCAATTGCTTAGAATTAGGAGCGTATAGCGCCACGAGGGTAAGCTTGCGAGCAAACAGAGTGCCTTTCAAAAAGACAAATCTGCCATCTGGATCTGCATGGTATTCTAAGGGAATGAAAGGGCAATTTTTATGTATCGCAATCGCCACTCCACCAGATTTAGACCTGGGTGAGTTGCTAAGGTACCATTGATTGTATAGGTGTGTAGGGAGACGGGGAACCGAGTCAGCTCTGAAATGAGTTTCCTGCAAGAGTAAAATGTGTGCACCTAGGCTCTTTGTCTCAAGCCACAACTTACTGCATTTAGATGGGGAGCTCAGGCCACGGACATTATACGAGATGATCTTTAGATCAGCCATGGATAATCACTGGCTGCTCCGCCCCAGGGGCATGTGAAGGATGAGGAGAGACCTGCGGCCAATTGAACCCAATAAGTCTGAGGTGCTGAAAAGAAAAAACATGTAAGTATGACCCAGTTAGCAAAAAAAGAGGGAAAAATAAAAACACATATGAATGATACAAAACAAATGAAGAACAATTTGCCCAATGGGCAAGTAAATAATGCTAACACCGACAGTGCGAGGGTCACCTCCAGGCCATCCTTCCCAAAAAGGTCCCAGTGACCCATGCACCGTGGACTACCTCGGCCGAGGAGTGCAACTCCCAAGAGTTCACCTATGGGGGGTGAGTGGGGAGACATCAGACAGGAGCCCTACTAAGGGTCCCGTTCCAGGGCAAGAGCACCTCCGGAAATCAGAGGTGCATTTGAATTATCTGCAGCAACAAAAACAGAAGAAAAAATTAGGAGAAAATGGAAGAAAGGACGTAATCTTCTGAAACTCGAATGTACAGTCAATGTGCAGCAGGAGGAGAAGGAGGCCCCTGATCAGCAGAGACAACAGGGTCCGCCCGTGGTTTGTTGCATCGTCTGCGGCGGGCTTGTTGCCAGGGTTCCAGACGGGCTGGTGCCGGAATAGCCGGGGGAGTGCGCCAGTCAGGTATGTCCACTTCCGGAAGACCGAGGCGGGACAAAAAGTGGAGCAAGTCCGATTTGTTCCTCAGAGTAATTTGCTGGCCCCCTTTAGTGACCGATAGGGGGAAATCCCCAGCGATAGATCAGGTGGGCATCCTGTAAAGTTTCCAGTAAGGGCTTAAGGGCCCTGCATTGCATCAGTGTGCGTCTCGATAGATCGGGAAAGAGGGACACCTTAGCACCATCAAAGTCCACATGGCGGACACCCTGAACATGATGCATGATGCGTTCCTTCAAAGTATATTTGTGCAGCTTGCAAATAATGTCCCGGGGTTTGTCAGGGTCATCGGAGGGTGGTCTGAGAGCCCGATGGGCTCGGTCAATCTCTATACGATCAGGTGCCTCTCTACCCAGGATCTGCTTGAATATCCCCTGTAAAGCAGGGATAATGTCTCTGGGACCCGTAGCTTCCGGTAAACCTCTACCAGCGCTACATATGCGAATATTGACCCTTCTAGCTCCGGTTTTCAACATCATCAAGTTGGTCAAGCAAAGAGTCAATGCGTTGATCTTGCATCATATAGCGTGTCTGCAGGGCCTGTAGGGTAGGGTTAATGTTCTCTAATCTCCTCCAATGCCTCTACCCTACCCCCAATGTGGGCTGTGTCAGCCTGCAAATCTGTAATGTCCTTTCTAAAGGCTTTCTCCATCCTGGCCATAAAACCTTCCAGATCAGCCCAGGTGGGGAGGGCTAGGATATGTGACCTCAGGTCCCCATCTTCTAGGACAGCCAGCGATCCCTTGTGCCCAGGTAACATGCGGGGGGCGGGGATCTGGGGGCTAAAGGAAAGAGTTGTAGCAGAGTGCACCTGGGAACCATGAGGCGAGCTGTGTGAGGCAATGTCCTGTGTCCCCCGAGCATCATGCCGGCCTGGGCTGCTAAAGGGACTGCCTAGGGAGCCCGGTGAGGAGGGAGGAGGAGGTGATGCAGGCGGATGTTGTGGAGATGAGATCGGAGATGCCACGTGTGTTGTTTGCTCCATCTTGGAATCGGCCCCACGATGCTGGCTGCCGCCGGTAAGATAAACGTCCATGGAGGCGGATCAGAGCTGAGGCGTCCTCCAGGGCTGCGGGGAATGCTTCCTCTGTGATGGCATCTCGATTGCCCGCGTCCGTGTGCTAGATGCTGCTGCAGAAGCGGTAATGTGGAGCGGGTCAGACGGAGCTCAGCTTACTCACGTCTGCTCACTTCCATGCCACACCCCCCCTGGCTGTATATTTAGGGTCGTTGTCCTGCTGGAAGGTGAACCTCTGCCTCAGTCTAAAGTCTCTTGCAGGCTCTAACAGGTTTTCTTGTAAGATTGCCCTGTATTTGGCTCCGTCCATCTTCCCATCAACTCTGACCAGCCCTCCTGTCCCTGATGAAGAAAAGAATCTCCATCAGTGGCGGCTGGTGCTCCATTTTTTTTTTTTGGGGGGGGGGGTTGCAAAAAAAAGGAGAAAAAAATTAAAAAGTTAGTAATGCAGGACGGAACATAGCCATTTATCAGGTTATTGTGTATCAGTATTGCTAGATAAAATATTGAAAATGTCTCACTGTCCCCATCAATTGCAGCCTCACTGTGACCATCAATTACAGCCTCACTGTGCCCATCATATGCAGCCTCGCTGTGCCCATCAAATGAGGCCTGTACAGTATGTGTATATAGAGGGGGTGGATGGTATTAGTATAAACAGGAAGGAAGGTGGGTGTATACAGCTATATATACACCCACCTTCCTTCCTGTATATAGAGACCTTCCTCCATCATCACTGACTGTAGATATACATCATCTGTCCTGCATACAGATCTATATATATACAGTAACAGGACAGATGATGTATATCTGCAGTCAGTGATGATGGAGAAAGGTCTCTGTACAGGAAGGAAGGTGGGTGTATATAGCTGTATACACTACAGGACAGGACAGATGATGTATATCTGCAATCACTTCAGTGATGATGGTGGAAAGTCTCTCCTCCAGGCTGATCTCTGTATGTACATACACATACCCTGATCCTCGCTTCAGCCGCGAAAGCATTCATCCCCCGGGCCCAGTCTGCACTGCCACTGACTGACTAAGGTGGACTGGAGTGGAGAAAGAAGCAGAAGTGTGTGCGGAGTGGAGGGGCTCTGGGCTGTCAGTGGCATTATGATACCAACTGAGAGCAGTAATAGCGGGCCACAGCACTTCTGATTCGGTGCTGCACTGCTGCTTACCGATCCAGCCCAGAATCAGAGAGGCGCAGCTCAGGCCTTGCTCTGCATTCTATTCCATCCACACATAGTGAGTGGTGGGAAGCTGGAAGTGATGACGCGGTTCCGGGAAAAGCACCACCTACCATCCTGCGGACCACACCAATCACCACGCCAATCACAAACCAGCCCCGAGGACCCTCTAAAGACAACCCAATGAAGCTTCTCAGCCGCAATCACTTGATTGTAACACATCAAGCTTCCCATAGACAGCTGTGTGTCCGGCGCCCATACACACTTAAAGGACCACTTTTTTTTCATGACTAGTTTTTGGGGGGGGCGGTGCCTGTGCGCCCCCTATTGATGGGCTGCCACTGATCTCCACAACATGCTGCTGCCACCACCATGTTTCACGGTGGGGATGGTGTGTTCAGGGTGATGTGCAGTGTTTTACTTTTAGGACAAAAAGTTATATTTTGGTCTCTGACCAGAGCACCTTTCTCCACATGTTTGCTGTGGTCCTCACATGGCTTCTCACAAACTGCAAACAGGACTTCTTATGACTTTCTTTCAACAATGGCTTTCTTCTTGCCACTCTTCCATAAAGGCCAGATTTGAGTAGTGCAGAACTAATAGCTGTCCTGTGTGTCAGAAACCATGAATCAGACTGAGACAGAAGTACAGTTAAATCACCCTTGTTTAATAATAATAAAAAAAGGTAAACAGATTAAAAGTAGTCAAAACATAACCATTGTCAAGGAACCGGAACGGATAGTCAGACAAGCCAAAACGTCAGCAGCCAGAGATGAGCGTAGTAGAACAGCAAGCAGGATTTGGATCCAGAAGGAATGTCAGCCAAGCAAGTCTTTAACAGGAACACAGGAGAGCATCTCTAGAGATGTGACCAAGGCAAAGGCAGAGATCTTCTGGGCTGGGTGACTTAAGTAGACAGGACTGACGAGCAGGATATCATCAACAGGTGAGTCACTGTAGAGAGATAGGAGCTGGCAATTAGCCGACAGCTGAGCAGCCAGCTTAGAGAAGGAAGGGCTGAGCCCAGCCCTGACACTGTGGATAGATTCTCCCACCTGAGCTGTGGATCTCTGCAGCTTCTCCAGAGTTACCATGGGTCTCTTGGCTTCTTCTCTGATTAATGCTCTCCTTGCCCGGCCTGTCAGTTTAGGTGGACGGCCATGTCTTGGTAGGTTTGCAGTTGTGCCATACTTTTTTCAGATGATGGAACAGTGCTCCATGAGATTTTCAAAGCTTGAGGTAATTTTTTATAACCTAACCCTACTTTCAACTTCTCCACAACTTTATCCCTGACATGTCTGGTGTGCTCCTTGGCCTTCATGATGCTGTTTGTTCACTAAGGTTCTCTAACAAACCTCTGAGGGCTTCACAGAACACCTGTACTTATATATTAAATTACACACAGGTGGACTCTATTCACTAATTTGTAACTTCTAAAAGCAATTGGTTCCACTAGATTTTAGTTAGGGGTATCAGAGTAAAGGGGGATGAAGATTATTTCAAGGCACTGTATACAGAATGAGTGTACCTGCAGTTTGCACGTATAAATGTACGTGCAGTTTCAGAAGATGAATAGCTCTTCATATCTGTTATAAATACACCCCATTTTACATATTCATAAAAAATTCTCCTATTTTCACACCTTGTTGTGTGCTCCAACACAGATGTACTTGGGGTGCCATTCGTAATAAATGGCATTGCAGCACACTAAGGCATGTAATGTGTGTTATCACAGTGCGATGATGTGAATGAGCCCTACGTCAAATCCAGGTAATCTTGTTTTGTAATGTTGAACATATACTGCAACTATTTACAATTTGCATTTTTGTTAGCAGCTGCAGGTATAGTTGAGAATGTCAGGTCTGAAATTAGTGTACAGAATTCCAAGTGTCTATGTTTAATAGTTTGCTATTGCTGCCCATAGCTTCTGGGTGTATCTACTGTATATATACAGTGTGTGTGGGTATTGCTCAACTTGCTGTATATTAGTAGGTGAACCTGTTTATTGCAATAGAGTTTATATGCAGTTTTTGTTATTTTAGTTAACCCTGTACCTTCTAGTATAAGATTCTATAGCTAGTTTTAGCTCAGTGCTCATAACTAGCATAGGCTAGAACCAGGTTAGTCATCCAACGGTCACTTGGAAGTTAGAGTTTTGGCTGCATGATAGATTATAAGCTACTAGGGATTAAGACACAGAGTAGATAGTCTGACTCTGAGTTCCAGTGCCACACCAGTTTCTGCTGGTGAAAAGCTGCATTCCAGGCTGGGTGGACAATGGTTGGAGGTTCCCCCCCATCATTACTTATGTTGTCTTCAGGTCTCTGACACCAAGATGGTTGTCGCATCACGATCATCCTCGGGGGTTCCTGCATGTTAACTTTGATGTAACAATCATCTGGAGGTTCTGTTCTGGACTTAGACCCGGATAGACACTGGTGACCTACCGCCAAGTAGACACATCAGTGGCACCTCTCGTGTGCTTATCATTTTATGGAGGGCCTGGGAGGTCACGTCTGAGGAACACCAGGAACACAAGTAGGTCTGCCAAGCAGACCTACTTTATCTTTTTCATTAACACCTTATCATCCCGTCCCCGTCAACTCTTCTCTACCTTCAACTCTCTACTTCATCCTCCACTCTCTCCACCCACCAACTCACTCACTGCCCAGGAGATCGCCAATCACTTCAAACAGAAGATTAATACAATTCGCAAGGAGATCTCTATCTGTTCAGATACCTATCTATCTGTTCAGATACCCTCCACGTTTTACACTTCATGCCCACAGGTACAATCATTACTTCCCTCTTTCAACCCCACCACTATAGATGAGGTTGCTAAACTACTTGCTAACACCCATCTTACCACCTGCCCCCTGAATCCTGTTCCTTTGCAAATGCTACATTCACCCTCTAGCTCTATTCTAAACTCTCTAACCCACATCTTCAATCTCTCCCTCCCTTCTGGCATCTTCCCCAACTCTCTAAAACATGCACTTGTCAGCCCCATACTTAAAAAGCCTTCACTGGACCCATTAAATCTTACCAACCTATGCTCCATCTCCTTGCTCCCCGTTTTAACCAAACTCCTTGAATGTTTGGTCTAAAACCAACTGAGTGACCACCTTGCTGATAATAGCCTTCGTGATCCCCTTCAGTCTGGATTTCGTTCTCAAGACTCCACAGAAACTGCTCTCCTAAAACTAACAAACGATCTACTAATGGCCAAAACCAATGGACACTATTCTGTACTCCTACTCTTGGACCTCTCTGCTGCCTTTGATATGGTTAACCACCCACTCCTCCTCAAAAAACTGCATGCCTTTGGTCTCCGTGACTGTACTCTTTGGTGGTTCTCTTCCTACTTATCCAACTGCAGCTTTAGCTTTACTTACAATTCTACTTCCTCCTCTCCTCTTCCTTTCTCTGTTGGGGTCCCCTAAGGTTCTGTTCTTGGACCTCTCCTGATTTCAATCTACATCTCCTCCCTGGGTCATCTGATAGCCTCCCGTGGCTTCCAATACCATCTCTACGCTGATGACACTCAAATCTATTTTTCTACCCCTCAGCTCACTCCTTCAGTTACCTCTCATATCGCTAATTTACTATCCTTTATATCAGTCTGGATGTCACACCACTTCCTCAAACTTAATCTATCTAAAACCAAACTTATCATTTTTCCTCCCCCTCGTACCTCCTCCCCTGATCTTTCTGTCAAATTCGATGGCACAACTATAAGGCCATCCCTACATGCCGAGGTCCTAGGTGTAATCCTGGACTCTGAACTCTCCTTTAAGCCCCACATCCAATCACTGCCCAAATCTTGCCGCCTCAACCTCCGCAGCACCTCCAAAATATGCCCCTTTCTAACCAATGACATAACAAAGCTCTTAATTCACTAACTGGTCATCTCTCGCCTCGACTACTGCAACTCCCTCCTCGATAGCTTACCTCTACATAATCTATCCCCCCTTCAATCCATCATGAATGCTGCTGCCAGACTCATACACCTTACCAATCGCTCTGTGTCTGCTACTCCTCTCTGTCAATCCCTCCACTGGCTTCTGCTCACCCAACAATATATATTCAAAATACTAACAACTACTTACAAAGCCATACACAACTCTGCCCCCAGCTACATTCTGACCTAGTCTCAAAATACCAACCTAATCGTTCTCTTTGTTCTTCTCAAGACCTCCTGTTCTCTAGCTCCCTCATCACCTCCTCCCATGCTCGCCTCCAGGACTTTTCCAGAGCCTCTCCAATCCTGTGGAACTCCTTCCCCCAATCTGTCCAATGATCTCCTACTCTATTAGCTTTTAGACGATCCCTGAAAATCCTCCTCTTCAGAGAAGCCTATCCTACCCACACCTAACAACTTTATTTTATTTTCTTCTATCTGATCAACCCCCACAGCTGTTACCTTTTGTTCCACTTGACCCTCCCTTCTAGACTGTAAGCTCTTATGAGCAGGGCCCTCTGATCCCTGCTGTATTGAATTGTATTGTAACTGTACTGTTTGCCCCCATGTTGTAAAGCGCTGTGCAAACTGTTGGTGCTATATAAACCCTGTATAATAATAATAATAATATTTTGTCAGCCATGCTACCGTCCTTTCTGATCTAACCACTGAGGTATTCGCCTTGAGTGCTGGATCATTATCTAAACGCTTGTCTAGACTCCTATAATGTGGAGTCTAGAGATCTGGTAAGCTCACATTCTGTTTATTATCATGGTGGAGGTGCACAAGGTGGACATTCATCTAAACAATCACATTTCTTTGGATATTACTTCAATGGACTTTCTTTTTATCTGTCACTATACACTTTAGTGTTCAAGCACTATATGGACTATTTTTTAATGATTTACTTTGAACTTTATTTTTTTAGTGTTGCAATTTTTTATTATGTAATCATCTGAAGGTATCTTTATTAATAACTATATATCCCAACATATACAGTATGTGCACAATTCCACCAGGACTCTTGATGGGCTCTTTTCTGGTATAACCTGTATTATTTGCATTATTTAGCTTGCATTATTTCTATATTGGAGTGCATATGCATACTTATGGTTAATGTTACTGTATATGCTGGCTGTAGTAGTTGCCCCAATTATTTTGATTAGATTACTGGTCAATTTTCCAGGAAATGAATCCCCTCTGTTCACAGAGATCCTGTCCTGGGTGGAGGCACTCCCAACTTTGTTATCAAACCCACTCTTATGCCCTGTACACACGGCCGGACATTGATCGGACATTCCGACAACAAAATCCTAGGATTTTTTCCGACGGATGTTGGCTCAAACTTGTCTTGCATACACACGGTCGCACAAAGTTGTCGGAAAATCAGATCGCTCTGAACGCGGTGACGTAAAACACGTACGTCGGGACTATAAACGGGGCAGTAGCCAATAGCTTTCATCTCTTTATTTATTCTGAGCATGCGTGGCACTTTGTTCATCGGATTTGTGTACACACGATCGGAAATTCCGACAACAGATTTTGTGGTCGGAGAATTTTATAGCCTGCTCTCAAACTTTGTGTCCGAATCCGATGGAAAATGTGTGATGGAGCCCACACACGGTCGGAATTTCTGACAACAAGGTCCTATCACACATTTTCCGTCGGAAAATCCGACTGTGTGTACGGGGCATTACACCTAATAAAGGTTCTGTCTCTCTTATTTACCTACAGGTTTAGTGCAATATCCTGTTTGGGCAGGGTCATTTCTCATAAGCCTCTCCCCAATAATAAAAAGAGGGCTACACTAGAATGGATTTTCAAAGTTGGGAGATATAGAGTCATGTATTGTAGATGTAATGGTCAGTAATAAATTACTTTATATCACAGTCTACAGTACTTGCTCTTCTAGTATTATGTAGAAGTCATGGTACCTCCTTCTTTCTACCTACAGTTTGGCAATCCCTGAACAATTATATATTGGAATTGTAATAATAAGTAAACAAACCACAGTCTACCAGCTCTTCTAGTGTTATATAGAAATCATGGTGCCTCCCCCTGCCCACCTATAGCTTTTAGATCTCTATAATAGACATATATTGGAGATGGGTCGAACACCCCCTGGTTCGGTTGGCGTCAGAACTCTCAAACACCGCAAAAGTTTGAACTCGAAACACGAACCTTATTAAAGTCTATGGGCCCCAAACTTGACAAATCAAAAGTCCCCATTTTGAAGGTTTTATATGCAAGTTATCTGCCATAAAAAGAGTATGGGGGCATGGGTACTGCCCTGGAAGACATGTACCAATGCAAAAAAACTTTTAAAAAGTATTGTTTTTAAAGGAGCAGTGATTTTAATTATGCTTAAAGTGAAATAATACAAATAAAAAATTAATTTTATATATAGTGCCTGGGGGGTCCCCTTAGTCTGCCTGTAAAGTGGCGCGTCTGTACTGTGTATAGAACCTGCTGCAGCTAAACTGTCATTTTTTTAAAGAAGAAAAATTACATTTAAATTGATTTTCCTTGCAAGCTTTCTTTATTTGGACAAACTGGGATTTAGATGCTGGGCATGTGTGTGGGAGGTAGTGTATTTTTTTTTTCGATGCAGAAGCTGGGGCAGAGAAATTTGCCTGCTTTACTCTACAGCTGGTGGTGTGCTGCTGGCAGATGTGTTGCAAGGACATGTGACACCCTTTGCTTTACCATCATCCCTGTCAGTGGAGGGTGCTGAGAGGTCATGAGATATAGCAGGGGTAGATATGAAAGGTGAAGAGTGAGGAGGAGAAGAATTGTGTCGCTTGCGTGTGGCTTTCAGGTGCTCTTGCCAACAGGCTGAGTGGGGGAGGTTAAATGCCTTGTCAAGCATGTGGGACCCAAATGGCTGTTTTTTTGGTCATGCTTGATCTGCTTGTGGAAGAGATTGCAAATTGCAACAGTGCGATCGGCTGCACATTTGCTAATAAAGGCCCACAGAGCTGAGCTGTGGGAAGTGGGCCAGGATATAACAGCTCCACAATCTGATGGAACAGGGTGGCTTCTCTTTACTCTTCCATGATGGCTGCCAGTGGAGGACATCCTGCATCGTTGGGGTTGTGCCTTACCCTTACTTTCCTCCTCTGCTCTATCAGGCACCCAGTTTGTGTCAGTGACCTCATCATCATCATCCCTTCCATCCTCATCATCACTGGAGCCAACTTAGCAATACGCTGCGGCTGGGGGAACAAGACTGCCAATTTGCTGTTTATTAGTGTTCTCCCCTCTCTGCAGGTTCATATTACTCTTTCTCTACCTCAGAACCAACATCAGAATCAAGTAATGTCTGTGCATCCTCAAGAAGCAAGTGGCTGAAGCTGTGTTCAAATAATTCAGCTGACTCCTCCAGCTGAATTATTCCCCCTCTATGATAGTGGGGGTATGGCAGGGGTAGATGTGAACAATGAGGCAGAATAAGCTGCTCTGGCAGTTGCGGTGGACTGCGCACTAATGTCAGCTTGGGGCATAGAGGATAATGAGGGTGAGGATGACTTAGTAAGCCAGTCCACCACCTTGGCTGTATGCTGTGGCTGGATTGCACAGGCAACATCACTAAACAGAGACAAATGTGCCCTGCCTGAGGACTGACCACGTCCACCTTTGCCTACAGACACAGACACTGCTTGCCCCCTCATAGTGGCATGGGAAGAACTGCTTATCCTTGTTGGCCTCCCAGACATGATGGGGGGGGGAGCTTATTACCCAAATTTAATAGAAACTGGTAAAAGTGTGATTGGATGCATTCTACTGAATGAAAAGTTGTGTTTGGTGCACTTTAAATTGAGGACTGACGCTGACAGAAATGTAAAAACTATAAAAAAATAAAGAGATAAAAAAGGGGGAACACCAGCGTCACGGTCAGAAAAACTGTGGCTGACAATTTAAAAAAAGGGGGGCAGGCAGGGGACAAAAAAAGACAAAAAAAACAAGCAGCAACCAAAAAATAAAAAGGGTATACAGCACTGTGTACAGCACTAAATGTTAAAGTGGAGGGCCACCCTGAAAAAAAAAAATCACCAAAAATCCTAAAAAAAAATGTAAAAAAAAAAGTTTGAAAAAAAAAAAATTTAACTTACCTAAACCCTTGTTGCTAGGCAGTCTTCCTAATCTGCCTCTTCCTATTCTGCGGTGAGTTCTTCTCCTTGGTGAGCGGCCTCGTTGTCTTCCCAGAACACCACAGGGCCATTCACAGAACGTAGCGCCGCTCACGCATGCGCAGTAGGAAACTGGCAGTGAAGCCGCAAGGCTCCACTGCCTGTTTCCCTTTCCTAGGATGGCGGTGCCGGGACCCGAGAGCCGAGGGACGGGTTGGCCTCGGGCGGCCGACATCGTGGGCACCCAGGACAGGTAAGTACTTATTTAAAGTCAGCAGCTACAGTGTTAGTAGCTGCTGACTTTAAATTTTTTTTTTTTAGGACGGAATCCCGCTTTGAACTATACTGGCAGACTACACTATACTTACACTATACTCACAATATACTGACACAATATACTGGCAACAGTTTACGCAGCACTTTACAATGTAGAGGGGGGACAGCACAATTACACTACAGTTCAATACAGAAGGGACAGGAGGGCCCTGCTCATAGAGCTTACGTTCTAAAGGGAGGGGGTGGTGGTACAAAAGATAATAGATGCAGGGAATGATTTGATGGGGGTGGCACATGACACATTACACTATACTGATACACTACACTATACTCACACTATACTGACACATTACACTATACTCACAGTATACTGACACACTATACCCACACTATACTCACGCTACACTATACTGACACACTATAATCACACTATACTGACACACTACACTATACTCACACTATACTGATACACTATACCTGCACTATACTCACACTACACTATACTAACAATACACTAACACTCTACACTCAGAGTCACAATAAGTGAGCACACTAACTCGCTAGTAGCAAACTGAGCCCTGCTCTATCTATCTCCACTCCAACAACACAAAAGCTTCCTGTGGGAAGGAATCTTTTATAGTGTGGGACTATGATTGGACAAAGTCATCATCACTTTGTCCAATCAGGACTCTGACAGTGCTCTGTGCCCTAATTAGCAAAGCCTTGCACCTGATCAGCGGCCAGGCGCAAGACTTCATCCAATTAGGGCCCTAGAATGCACTGTGCAGCGTGCAGTGAACATCCTGTCGAGTGCCTCGCAAATTCAGGTGTTCGCCGAACGGGCGATGTTCGGGACAAACTTTTGCTCACCCTGAACCGTTCACCCAACTGTAATCAGTAATAAATATCTGAACATCATACTCTACCTATTCTCTCAGTACTATGTACATAGGCGTGTGCACCGGGTGTGCCGGATGTGCTTGGGTACACTCTAATCACCCTGTGCTGTCTCCCGAGATCTGCTCGGAAATGCTGCATCCAAGGAGTGTGTAGTCTACGCTGCCTGTGACACAGATTCACATGCAGTAGATTGTGAGGCTTACTAGAGCCACTCAGTGTGTGAAACTGTCAAGTAATGTAACTGAATAAAGGGAGAGAGACCAGCTGTCACAACTCATCTGTTGTCGGGGTTGGGTGGGACCGAACAGGTATCCAACACTAGCCAATGGGATGGGGTCTGGGCTGGCCGGTATGTTTATGTGACCCCGCCCCCTTTTTTAAGCAGCCCAATCATTGGCTGGTGTTTGATAGCTACTCGGTCCCGTCCATCCCCGACATTGCGGCTGAGTTGTGACAGTTGGTCTCTCTCCTTGCATGCAGTTACATTACATGACATTTTCACACACTGAAAGTGTGCCAATCAGTGGCGCATATCAGTGCCCCCTATCAATGCCCATCAGTGCTGCCAATTACTGCCCATCAACGCTGCCAATCAGTGCAGCCTATTAATGTCATTCAGTGCTGCCAATCAGTGCCCATTAGTGCTGCCTATTAGTGCCACATATCAGTGTCAATCAGGGCCCATCAGTGCCCATAAGTGCTGCCTATCAGTGCCACCTATCAGTGCCAACAATCAGTGTTCATCAGTGCTGCCTATCAGTGGCCATCAGTGCTGCCTATCAGTGCCAATCAGTGCTGCCAGTCAGTGCTGCCTATCAGTGGCAATCAGTGCTGCCTATAAGTGCCACCTATCAGTGCCCATCAGTGCTGCCAATTACTGCCCATCAATGCTGCCAATCAGTGCAGCCTATCAATGTCAGTCAGTGCTGCCCAACAGTGCCCATCAGTGCTGCCTATCAGTGCCACATATTAGTGCCAATCAGGGCCCATCAGTGCCCATAAGTGCTGCCTATCAGTGCCACCTATCAGTGCCAACAATCAGTGCTTATCAGTGCTCCCTATCAGTGCCCATCAGTGCTGCCTATCAGTGCCAATTAATGCTGCCAATCAGTGCCACCTATCAGCGTCAATCAGTGCCACCTATTAGTGTCCATCAGTGCTGCCAATCAGTGCCAATCAGTGCCATTAGTGCTGCCAATCAGTGCCCATCAGTGCTGCCAATCAGTGGCCATCAGTGGGCAGGGATGGGGAGATGAACTCAGCAGCCAGGCACATTGTCCATGGGGGGGGGGGGGTGGCCTGGTGGGGCACAACTGAAATCCGTTGATGTTTATTAATGTCACATGCCAATCTTTAGTATAATAGGTAATCACCACAGTACTATTTACAATAACAAATCATAACAAATATGGAGTGTGGTGGTCCCATCCCTTACGTAATAAATCATAGAACAAAGGATCCCCCTTAGATTCGGACTTCGACAGACCACCAGACCCGTTCAAGTAAAAAAATATATTTTATTGATCTACTTTAAAAAAGACGTAAGAGCGTCTATAGTATACAATATAAAAAAAAAAAATCAAATTTTTTTTGAAAAATCAGACAAAATCAGAAACAGAGAAAATATACAAGGTGACGATAGTTAGTATACTCTCATGGGGGTAGTGTACCCCGGTATACTAACTATCGTCACCTTGTATATTTTCTCTGTTTCTGATTTTGTCTCTATTCTGTATGGAATGATTTTTTGATTTTTTTTTTTATATTGTATACTATAGACGATCTTACGTCTTTTTTAAAGTAGATCAATAAAATATATTTTTTTACTTGAACGGGTCTGGTGGTCTGTCAAAGTCCTAATCTAAGGGGGATCCTTTGTTCAGAAGAGTTGAAGTTGTTATGGCTGCAAAGGGTGGGTCAACTCAATATTGAGCCCTACGGACTAAGACTGGGATGCCATTTAAGTGCATATGTGTGTAAAAGCAGGTATCCCAATACCTTTGACAATATAATGTGTGTGTGTGTGTATATATATATATATATATATATATATATATATATATACACATGCACGTGTGTTTGAGCTTTGGGGTGCACACCCTAATGTAATAGGCTGCGCACGCCTATGACTACCATGTTACCTTCTGCCTACCTACAACTTGGATATCTCTAATAGACATATGTAGGGGATGTAATAAATATCTGTAGATCACAGTCTACCTGTTCTCCCAGTGTTATATAGAAGTCATGGCACCTCCTGTTCTCCCAGTATTATATAGAAGTTGTGGCACCACCTGTTCTTTCAGTAATATATAGAAGTTGTGGTACCACCTGGTATCCCAGTATTATATGTAAGTCTTGGTATCTCCTGTTCTCCAGTATTATATAGAAGTCTTGGTACCTCCTGTTCTTCTAGTATTATATAGAAGCCATAGTTCCTCCTGATCTGCACATTGCAGATCTCTATAATAGTCCTATGTTGGAGGTGTAATGATAAGTAATAAATGTGTGTAGATTACAATCTCCTCTCAATGGATTATATAGAGGTCATGGTACCTCCTGATCTCCTAGTATCATATAGAAGTCATGGTACCTCCTGATTAGGGATGAGCTTCGAGTTCAAGTCGAACGTAAGTTTGACTCGAACATCGGCCGTTCGACCGTTCGTCGAATTATGAACATTATGGGCCGTTCGCGCCAAATTCGAGTGGTGCGTCATGGCCCATAATTCACTGCGGCATCGCAGTGCATTGTTGGCTGATGATTGGCCATGCATGCACTATGACCCGCATGCTTTGGCCAATCACAGCGCGGTAAAAACGGAGAGCCATAATTGGCCAAAGGCAGGGTGGCTTTGGCCAATTATGCCTCAGGGGATTTAGTACACGCCCCACACTATATAAGGCCGCCTGCATGTCGGCCCTGTGTAGTGTGTTCCGGTGTTGAGAGAGGGATAGAGAGGGAGAGAGACAGTGTCATTTCATTTGAGTTAGATAGAGCAGGCAAGCAAGTCAGTTGGCTGCAATCAGTGTATTGTGTATATATATGCATCCCAGGTGTTGTTTATATATATTGTAAGGGGGTTAGCTCGGCAGCGGGTGTGTGTGACCCCCTGGATGGGTTCACCACACAAAATCAGGCACAGCAGACAGCGTTGTAGGTGAAACAAAAACAAAGGTGCGGTTTATTTAGACTAGATGCATTGAAAAATAACAGAAAAACAAAAAAAGAAACATGAAAAGAAATCCTGGTCAGCTTGACCGCTTACTACACACGTAGATTCCCTAACTAACAACTGGGTGCAGCCTTGTGCTGCCCCAGTCCCTATCTCTCTTTGAGAAGTTTTGCCACACAGGCGTTAACTCACCGCAAAGCTCAGATACCACACTCCCCAGTCTACACAATCACAGAACTGGTTCCAGGATGGAGCATCTCCCTAAGCATGCTGGGGTGTTTTCTATAGGTCTTAATGAGCCCACTTACTTCAGCTGGGCTCATTAACTCTTCCCCTGCAGGATTCCCAGCACTCCCCCTAGTGGTATAAGTCAGCATAAAGCCTGAATCTAGGGCATACATATTTTCCATCCTGGATGCAACCAGGTGTTTTTACCTGCCTGCTGTCACAATATGTATATATATATATACATATATACACTATATTCAGTTTAGCTAGATCCGTTCCTGTTATTCTCTTCCTAATATACTTACAGGCAGGCAGCTGCAGTATTTTCAGTTAGTGTACTGTATCCTGTGCAGTGTGCAACTAAAGCTAACTGCAGAGAATTGCTGGTGTTCTCTTTCTAATAATACCTCAGGCAGGCAGCTGCAGTATTTTCAGTCAGTGTATTGTGTATATATATATGCATCCCAGGTGTTATATATATATATATATATATATATACACTGTATTCAGTTTAGCTAGATCTGTTCCTGTTATTCTCTTCCTAATAGTACCTCAGGCAGGCAGCTCAAGTATTTTCAGTCAGTGTACTGTATCCTGTGCAGTGTGCAACTAAAGCTAACTGCAGACAATTGCTGGTGTTCTTTTTCTATTAATACCTCAGGCAGGCAGCTGCAGTATTTTCAGTCAGTGTACTGTATCCTGTGCGCAGTGTGCAACTAAAGCTAACTGCAGACAATTGCTGGTGTTCTCTTTCTAATAATACCTCAGGCAGGCAGCTGCAGTATTTTCAGTCAGTGTACTGTATCCTGTGCAGTGTGCAACTAAAGCTAACTGCAGACAATTGCTGGTGTTCTCTTTCTACTAATACCTCAGACAGGCAGCTGCAGTATTTTCAGTCAGTGTACTGTATCCTGTGCACAGTGTGCAAATAAAGCTAACTGCAGACAATTGCTGGTGTTCTTTTTCTATTAATACCTCAGGCAGGCAGCTGCAGTATTTTCAGTCAGTGTACTGTATCCTGTGAGCAGTGTGCAACTAAAGCTATCTGCAGACAATTGCTGGTGTTCTCTTTCTAATAATACTACAGGCAAGCAGGCGATTCAGCTAGCTGCAGTGTAATCAGTATATATACATCCCAGCTTTGTGCAGCTACATCTCACTGCAGGCCATTCCTTGTCTTACTGTCCTTCCAATACATCAAAGACAGTATGTCTGGAAGGCCAACAAGGAGAGGCAGACAGTCACAGGCCAATAAAAGAGGGCAAGCAGGCTCTGTGTCTAGAGGCAACAGTGCTGGTCGTGGACACAGGGCATCCTCATCAGCACATGGCCGTGGGGCATACTTGTCCTTTTTCTCGGCAGCTGGCCGTGTTGAGCCACAACATGCCAAAGAATTGGTAGAGTGGATGACCAAGCTGTCCTCATCCTGCTCTGTCACCCAGGCTACCTTGGCTACCAATGCAGGTGCCAAAGCGGCCTATTCCTTGGACTCAAGGTCATCATCAGTTACTCCTTCCGTAGCCCCACCGGAGGGGTCCCCCGAACTGTTCGACCACAGAGTCGGGTACATGCTGTAGGAGGATGCGCAGCATTTTGAAGGCTCCGATGATGGTACCCAGCTTGAGGAAGGCAGAAAAGTGAGCCCAGAGAGAGGGGTTGCCCAAGAAGGACAACAAACTGGCAGTCATGTTCCCCCAGCTGCAGCATACTGCCAGGTTTGCTCCAGTGATGAGGAGGGAGGGGATGATGAGCTCACTGACTCTATGTGGGTGCCTGATAGGAGAGAGGAGGAGGAGGTGGAGGAGGAGGCACATCTCCAACGAGACAGGATGCCCTCCAGGGACCAGCTTAAGAGCAGCCAAACGACTGCATCACAACGCAGAGCTCCGCAAGTGGAGGGCACTGGTGACTCCGCGCGTTATTCCAAAAGTTCTTTGGTGTGGGCCTTTTTTGAGACGTGTGCAACAGATCACACCATTGCTATTTGCAACATATGTCTGAAGGGTATCAAGCGTGGACTAGACAGCAAGCGCTTGGGCACCACATGCTTGATCAGACATATGTTGAGCTCCCATGCAGCCCGTTGGCAACACTACCTAAAAGACCCACACCAAAGAACAAGGTGGACCTCTCCTTGCTCCTCATCAGCTGGGATCTCCAACCCCACTATACCTTCAGTCCTCTCAGAAACCTGCACTGAGAGGAATGAAGGTGTAGAATTAGGTGTGCCACTGCCAAGTAATTGCGGGCAATCTGCTATCGGTACAACAATGTCCGATTCTAGCAGGCAGATTTCCCTACTCCAGTTGCTCCACCAGCGAAAGAAGTTCGCTCCCAGCCATCCACATGCCCAGTGGTTGAATGCTAGCTTGGCTAAATTGCTAGCACTTCAACTGCTGCCTTTTCAGTTGGTAGACTCTGCCTCCTTCCGTGAGTTTGTGGAATGTGCGGTACCACAGTGGCAGGTTCCCAAATGCCACTTTTTTTCATGGAAGGTGATTCCGGCCTTCTACCGGCACGTGGAAGGCAATGTCCATGCCTCGCTGGACAGGGCGGTCAGCGGTAAGGTGCATATTACCGCTGACTCCTGATCCAGCAGGCATTGACAGGGACATTGCCTATCTTTCACTGCGCACTGGGTGACTCTGCTGGCAGCTGGGAAGGATGCAGGGCAGGTTGCAGTAGTGTTGGAGGTTGTTCCGCCACCACGCCTCCAAAACTCTACTAGTGGTGATTCTGCCACACCTCTCTCCTCCACCCCCTCCTCTTCTTCTTTCTCCATGGCCTCTTCCTGTGCTGATTTGTCCTTGGAACCAGCGGTGCTCCGTAGGCGTTCAAGGGGCTACGCAAGCACGCAGGCAAAAAGATGTCCTGCGGTGCTTGAGCTGGTGTGCTTGGGGGACAGGAGCCACACTGGGGCAAAGATTCTGTCAGCTCTGCAGGGGCAGGCTCAGAGTTGGCTGACGCCACGCCAGCTTAAGGCAGGAATGGTGATTTGCGACAATGGCACCAATCTCCTCTCCGCCCTCCGACAGGGACAACTGACCCATGTGCCCTGTTTGGCACACGTCCTTAACTTGGTGGTGCAGCGGTTCTTGGGCAGGTACCCGGGCTTCCAGGATTTCCTGAGGCAGGCCAGGAAAGTCTGTGTGCATTTCCACCGGTCATGTAATGCCAGTGCTCGTCTGGCTGACCTCCAAAAGGAATTGAACCTGCCCAAGAACCGCTTCATCTGTGACATGCCCACCAGGTGGAACTCAATGTGGGCCATGCTGCAGCGGCTACACTCACAGCAGAGGGCCATCAATGAGTACCTGTGTGAGTGTGGCACCAGGACAGGGTCAGGGGAGCTTGTTTTTTTTCCCCACGCCAGTGGACCATGATCAGGGATGCATGCACTGTCCTGTCACTATTTGAGGAGGCCACGAAGATGGTGAGCAGTGACAGTGCATGCATTAGTGACACTGTCCCTCTTGTCCACCTGTTGGAGCACACGCTGCGTGGAATAATGGACAGGGCACTTGAGGCAGAACAGAGGCAGGAAAAGGAGGACTTCCTTACCTCTCAAGGCCCCCTTTATCCAGACAGAGTTCCTGCGTGCCTGCCGATCGCACAGGAAGAGGACGAAGAGGAGGATTGTGTCAGCATGGAGGTGGAGCCTAGCACTCAGCATCAGCAGCAGTCTTCAAGGGATCATTTACAGTCCGAAGAAACCCATGGACTTGTACATGGCTGGGAGGAGCTGGCTGCGGATCATGTCCTCCTTAGTGACCCAGAGGATTCTGGACCGAATGCTTCAGCAAACCTACGCTGCATGGCCTTCCAGATCCTGCAAAGCCTGCGGAAGGATCCTCGTATTCGTGGTATCAAGGAGAGAGATCATTACTGGCTGGCAACCCTCCTTGATCCACATTACAAGGGTAAGGTTGCGGACCTTACCTTGCCGTCGCAGAGGTAGCAGAGGATAAAACATCTTCGGGAGGCCTTGCAGAAAGGTTTGTGCAATGCGTTTCCAGAGCCTGGGAGGTTACAATTTCCTGGTCCTCCTGGACAACGTGTTGCTGAGGTTTTGGTCAGTCACAGAAGGAGCGGTTGAGAAGGTGGCCGTCTGACCGATGCGTTCAGACAATTTTTTAGTCCGCAGCCCCAAGGTATGATCGGTTCCAGCAACCATCGCCAGCGTCTGATTCACATGGGGCAGGAATACCTAGGGGCAAGATCAGACTTGGAGACCTTTCCCACCGAAAATCCTCTGGGTTACTGGGTCTTAAGGATGGATCACTGGCCAGAGCTAGCACAGTATGCAATTGAGCTACTGGCCCGTCCTGCATCCAGCGTTCTTTCGGAACGCACATTCAGTGCTGCTGGAGGCTTTATAACTGATCACAGGGTGCGCCTGTCCACCGAATCGGTCGATCGGCTGACCTTCATAAAAATGAATCAGTCTTGGATCACCACCAGCTACCAAGTACCGGATGCTGATGTAACCAAATATTTTTTTTTTTAATGTGAAATCCCTTCAAGACTGCCTATTCTGATGCTGAGTGACAATCCTGTTATGCTGAGTGACAATCCTCTTCCTCCTCAATGTTCATGCTGATAGCTTGTAAGAACATTTTTGGTTCTGGGCACTGCCACCAGTGGCTAAGGCCCAATTTTTCTGCCCCTGTTTAACAGGGGCATGTAATTACAATTTTTGATGCAATACTTTGCAGCAGGGCTCATTCCTGCACTCCAACTAGAGTATCTGTAAGGGGTTGCAGTGTTGTGGCACCAGCACCAGTGCCCAAGGCCCAATTTTTCTGCCCCTGTTTAACAGGGGGGCGTGTAATTACAATTTTTGATTCAATAATTTGCAGCAGGGCTCATTCCTGCACTCCAACTAGAGTATCTGTGAGGGGTTGCAGTGTTGTGGCACTAGCACCAGTGCCCAAGGCCCAATTTTTGTGCCCCTGTTTAACAGGGGCGTGTAATTACAATTTTTGTTGCAAAACTTTGCAGCAGGGCTCATTGCTGCGCTCCAACTAGAATATCTGTGAGGGGTTGCAGTGTTGTGGCACCAGCACCTTAGGCCCAATTTTTCAGCCCCTGTTTAACAGGGGTGTGTTATTACAATTCTTGATCTAATATTTCACAGCATGGCCTGTTCCTGCGCCCACCAAGAGTAACTGTGAGGCCTTATGCCCCGTACACACGGTCGGATTTTCTGACGGAAAATGTGTGATAGGACCTTGTTGTCGGAAATTCCGACCGTGTGTAGGCTCCATCACACATTTTCCATCGGATTTTCCGACACACAAAGTTTGAGAGCAGGATATAAAATTTTCCGACAACAAAATCCGTTGTCGGAAATTCCGATCGTGTGTACACAAATCCGACGGACAAAGTGCCACGCATGCTCAGAATAAAGAGATGAAAGCTATTGGCCACTGCCCCGTTTATAGTCCCGACGTACGTGTTTTATGTCACCGCGTTTAGAACGATCGGATTTTCCGACAACTTTGTGTGACCGTGTGTATGCAAGACAAGTTTGAGCCAACATCCGTCTGAAAAAATCCTAGGATTTTGTTGTCGGAATGTCCGAACAAAGTCCGACCGTGTGTACGGGGCATAACAGTGTTGTGGCAACACCACCACACTATCCACCACCAAAGGCCCAATTTTTTTACCCTGTTCAACAGTGGCATGTAATTACTATTCTTGATCTAATATTTAACAGCAGGGCCTGTTCCTGCACCCACCAAGAGTAACTGTGAGGGCTTACAGTGTTGTAGCAACACCAATACCTAAGGCCCAAATTTCTGCAGAGTATATAGGGCAGGCCCCTACTTTCAAACATCCAACTTACAAACGACTCCTACTTGCAAATGGAAGGAGACAACAGGAAGTGAGAGGAAATCTACCCCCAGGAAGGGAAATTTCCTCTTGTAAGAGTTCCTTTTTTCACTAAAAACCCCAAATTTTCAAAATCCAATTGTCATTGGGATAGAAAGTAAGGTGAAATCTTCTGAACAGGTGCACAGACAGCAAAACAAATGTTACAGGGGTGATACTCCTTCCCTATGTTTTCCAAAAAGCTTAAAAATAGATTTTTTGGCT
Source organism: Lithobates clamitans (assembly GCA_037952925.1). Lineage (NCBI taxonomy): Eukaryota > Metazoa > Chordata > Amphibia > Anura > Ranidae > Lithobates > Lithobates clamitans. Next base: position 10,644,465 of record JBBGZY010000584.1, read on the forward strand.
GGAGCTACATGTAAAGAATGTACCAGTTCAAAATTACAAACAGATTCTACTTAAGAACAAACCTACAGTCCCTGTCTTGTTTGCACCGCCTGTATACTGCTGTTCAGAGTATATAGGGCTTGGGGTTCCCCTTAATATCCATATAAGACCCAAAAGGGCTGGTAATGGGCTGGGGGGGGGGGGGTTCTCAATGATTTTCATCCATATTGCTGGGACCAGACATGACATTAAAGCCGCAAGCAGTTTTAAATGACTTTTTTCCTTTAGAAATGCTATTTTGAGCAGGGACTGTTCTAAACACGGGAAACACGCGCCACTTTAAAGGCATACTATAGACACCCCCAGGCATGATATTTAAAGGAATATTTCACTTTTATTTTTTCACTATAAGCATCATTAAATTCACTGCTCCCGAAAAAACGGCCATTTTTAAAACTTTTTTTTGCATTGATACATGTCCCCTGGGGCACGTCCCGGGTCCCCAGACCCTTTTTAGGACAATAACTTGCATATTGGCCTTTAAAATTTGCACTTTTGATTTCTCACATTCGAGTCCCATGAACTTTAACAGGGTTCGAAAGTTCGCGCAAACTTTTGGTCGGTACCTCCTGTTCTCCTAGTATTATACAGAAGTCATGGTACCTCCTGATCTCCCAGTATTTTATAGAAGTCATGGTACCTCCTGTTCTCCAGTATTATATAGAAGTCATGGTACCTCCTGATCTTCCAGTATTATATAGAAGTCATGTTACCTCCTGATCTCCACATTACAGATCTCTTATAGTAATATGTTGAAGGTGTAATGATAAGTAATAAATGTTTGTAGATTACAGTCTGCTCTCCCAGTATTATATAGATGTCCTGGTACCTCCTGATCACCTAGAATTATATAGATGTCCTGGTACCTCCTGATCTCCTAGTATTATATAGAAGTCATGGTACCTCCTGATCTCCTAGTATTATATAGATGTCCTGGTACCGCCTGATCTCCAGTATTATATAGAAGCCATGGTACCTCCCGATCTCCTAGCATTTTATAGATGTCCTGGTACCTCCTGATCTCCAGTATTATATGGAAGTCATCGTACCTCCTGATCTCCAGTATTATATAGAAGTCATGGTACCTCCTGTTCTCCTAATATTATACAGAAGTCATGGTTCCTCCTGATCTCCCAGTATTACATAGAAGTCATGGTTCCTCCTGATCTCCCAGTATTATATAGAAGTCATGATACCTCCTGTTCTCCTAGTATTATACAGAAGTCATGGTACCTCCTGATCTCCCAGTATTATATGGAAGTCATGGTACATCCTGATCTCCCAGTATTATATAGAAGTCATAGTTCCTCCTGTTCTCCCAGTATTATATAGAAGTCATGGTACCTCCTGTTCTCCAGTATTATATAGAAGTCATGGTACCTCCTAATCTCCACATTACAGATCTTTTATAGTCCTATGTTGGAGGTGTAATGATAAGTAATACATGTTTGTAGATTACAGTCTGCTCTCCCAGTATTACATAGATGTCCTGGTACCTCCTGATCACTTAGTATTATATAGAAGTCATGGTACCTCCTGATCACCTAGTATTATATAGAAGTCATGGTACCTCCTGATCTCCTAGTATTATATAGATGTCCTGGTACCTCCTGATCTCCCAGTATTATATAGAAGTCATGGTACCTCCTGATCTCCTAGTATTATATAGATGTCCTGGTACCTCCTGATCTCCGGTATTATATAGATGTCCTGGTACCTCCTGATCTCCCAGTATTATATAGAAGTCATGGTACCTACCGATCTCCTAGTATTATATAGATGTCCTGGTACCTCCTGCTCTCCTAGTATTATATAGAAGTCATGGTACCTCCTGATCTCAAGTATTATATAGAAGTCATGGTACCTCCTGATCACCTAGTATTATATAGATGTCCTGGTACCTCCTGATCTCCCAGTATTATATAGAAGTCATGGTACCTACCGGTCTCCTAGTATTATATAGATGTCCTGGTACCTCCTGCTCTCCTAGTATTATATAGAAGTCATGGTACCTCCTGATCTCAAGTATTATATAGAAGTCATGGTACCTCCTGATCACCTAGTATTATATAGAAGTCATGGTACCTCCTAATCTCCTAGCATTATATACAGTCAGGTCCATAAATATTGGGACATTGACACAATTCTAATCTTTTTGGCTCTATACACCACCACAATGGATTTGAAATGAAACGAACAAGATGTGCTTTAACTGCAGACTTTCAGCTTTAATTTGAGGGTATTTACATCCAAATCAGGTGAACGGTGTAGGAATTACAACACGTTGTATATGTGCCTCCCACTTTTTAAGGGGCCAAAAGTAACGGGACAGATTAACTTCATTCATCAAACTTACACTTTTTAATACTTAATAGTATTATACAGAAGTCATGGTACCTCCTGATCTCCAGTATTATATAGAAGTCATGGTACCTCCTGATCTCCAGTATTATATAAATGTCCTGGTACCTCCTGATCTCCTAGTATTATATAGAAGTCATGGTACCTCCTGATCTCATAGTATTATATAGATGTCCTGGTACCTCCTGATCTCCAGTATTATATAGATGTCTTGGTGCCTCCTGATCTCTTAGTATTATATAGATGTCCTGGTACCTCCTGATCACCTAGTATTATATAGATGTCCTGGTACCTCCTGATCCCCTGGTATTATATAGAAGTCATGGTACCTCCTGATCTCGTAGTATTATATAGAAGTCATGGTACCTCCTGATCACCAGTATTATATAGATGTCCTGGTACCTCCTGATCACCTAGTATTATATAGATGTCCTGGTACCTCCTGATCTCCTAGTATTATATAGAAGTCATGGTACCTCATCTCGTAGTATTATATAGAAGTCATGGTACCTCCTGATCTCCAGTATTATATAGATGTCCTGGTGCCTCCTGATCTCCTAGTATTATATAGATGTCTTGGTACCCCCTGATCACCTAGTATTATATAGATGTCCTGGTACCTCCTGATCTCCAGTATTATATAGTTGTCCTGGTACCCCCTGATCACCTAGTATTATATAGATGTCCTGGTACCTCCTGATCTCCAGTATTATATAGAAGCCATGGTACCTCCTGATCTCCAGTATTATATAGATGTCCTGGTACCTCCCGATCTCCTAGTATTATATAGATGTCTTGGTACCTCCTGATCTCTAGTATTATATAGAAGTCATTGTACCTCCTGATCTCCTTGTATTATATAGATGTCCTGGTACCTCCTGATCTCTTAATATTATATAGATGTCCCGGTACCTCCTGATCTCCTAGTATTATATAGAAGTCATGGTACCTCCTGATCTCCTAGTATTATATAGATATCCTGGTACCTCCTGATCTCGTAGTATTATATAGAAGTCATGGTACCTCCTTATCTCCAGTATTATATAGAAGTCCTGGTACCTCCTGATCTCCAGTATTATATAGATGCCCTGGTACCTCCTGCTCTCCTACGACATATGCCATAGAGCAGTGTTTCTCAACTCCAGTCCTCAAGGCGCCCCAACAGGTCATGTTTTCAGGCTTTCCATTGTTTTGCACAGGTGATTTGATCAGTTTCACTGCCTTAGTAATTACCACAGCTGTTTCATCTGAAGGAAATCCTGAAAACATGACCTGTTGGGGCGCCTTGAGGACTGGAGTTGAGAAACACTGCCATAGAGTAGACTATGGTCCGCTCAGAGCAGCAGGCAGCTCATTAACCCCAATCCTTTGAGAAGTCCGCGGTGCAGCCAATGAGGATGTGAGGTGGGAGGAGCTGTGAGTAGGGACAGGGAGGGGGTATGCGCTCCACATTGGGTTGCGCAGCTTTGCAGGTGTGACAGTGAAGAGCCCGGACCTGTCAGCCATCCGCTGTCATCCCCCCTCCGATGTGTCCGGACTGGACGGAGCCGCCGCGCTGCTCACACTACCTACCGCCCTGCCCGCTCAGGTTAGTTCCCTCTTGTCTGCTGACAGATCGGAGTCTGGAGTGGAACTTGTACTGATCCTGACCTCGGGGCTTTCCGCAATGCGTTGCACTCCCAGTCGGCGCTGACTGGGTTAATGTATGCAGTGGGAAGCCTCTCTGCAGATGGAGGTGTCCCGGCGCTGTCACCGGCGTGTCTGGCTGGGAATGTACTGCAGGCGAGTCGCTGATTGTCTTTATAGATCTCATCAGCTGCACTGCTCACAACTTCAACTACAGCTCCAGGGAGGAAGTTTTGATTTCCTGCTGCTCATGGTGACATTGATTGTGTCACTGATCACTGCTGGATGCAACAGATGTACCTGTCCTCACACTCATGTGCTCTATGTGACACCCACATTCCATCTTCTCATTCATTCTAGTGTTTGTTGATCCTTGGTTGAAGTTCCATGTTAGGTAGCCCATCTGCATTGCTATGCACTGTGATCTGCAGTCTAGGTGTTGTGTCCTGAGAGAAGGTACACTATACAAATCAATACACACATTTAAATGCTAGTTTGCATGCCTGTCATGTTATCCAGAGCCCATCCCTGGACCAGCAGCAGGTGACATTTCTCTCTTTTTTTTTCAAAGGGATAAGTGCTGCTCTTCGTTTATCTAGGTTTCCATTAGGAAACATGTCTGATTCGATGGTCCCATTTATGTAGAATTTTAGTGTCCCTGTCCGTGTCAAAATGAAAGTTACAAGAATGAAGAGTAGGAAGCATTTGGAATGGATATATTTAGTAGTAGGATATCTGTCACCCGGAGTGGTAGTAGGTATATTGCAGTGTCACACAGGATAGAATTGGATATGTCACTTTTTTACTTGCTAATTCCAGCTATGACCTACTATGTGCTTCTCTAGGGATTCAGGTCAAGTGTTGGAAATATATAATATATGTGTGATAGATATGTAATCTGGGTGATGAAGGTGGGTATGGGTTTTTGCAAATCAGTTCACAGTCCTCTTGTCATAATATATTTAGGAAGATGATTCAAGCTATAAAAATCCTATTCATCCTTCATTCATGATTAGTGTATAAGAGAGGTTCAGGATGACTGAGGATTTGTGCTGATCAGTTTCTTCAGGATCAACAGTCTGGTTTTTCTCAGCAAGACAAAGAGCAATGACGATGTGCGCTGTTTCATAATCTACAACAACCAAACGTCTGCCTCTGATCGGACTTCAGGAGACTGAAATCTGGTTGCTGTAGGTTACAGCACTGTGCAGACTGTAAATGCATTTGTTGGCTCCAACGGCATAAGACAATTTAATATTCCATCTAGCAAAATAGTATTTAAAGGTCAGCACTAGCCAAATCCTTTGAGCTTTTAGAAGGCATCAGTGGGTTGAATTATTGGCCAGGATTTTATATTTTTCACATTGATACACATACACCTACATTGGTTTCTGTTTCCATTTTCCTCCCCAGGCTAGTATGAATGTATTGCTCTTGGTTGGACTGCCCAGTTATTAGTTATTTCTGCTTAATGGGGAATCCATCAGAAGAGCAAGGCATGACTATAGTCGGTGGTCTAAATCCAGCCTTGCTCAACCTTTTCAACACAGAGGAACCCTTGAAAAAACTTTTTTCCATCTTAGGGAACCCCTGCAAAAAATGACTTTATCTACAATTCATAATACATCAGTGTGGTGGTCAATGGGCAGAATGCGCCTTTACACTTGTGATCATTGGAAAGAATTACCCCCATTACAGATAGCTAAAAAGGTCAATGGAGTCAGCAGGAACTTATGCAAGAGGCAGAAATTGCTCAAGGAACCCCAAGCAACCTCTGAACTATGAGTCCTGCAGAGGTTGCTAAGGGTTGTTGGAGCTGCGGCTGATTAACCTCCCATCTGATGGTGCTTGGATGGTTCAGTGTCCAAGACCACTTGGCACTGCCAGCTACATGACACCAACTGTCTTTTTAGCAATCGGTAAGAGTAGAATTGTAACCACCACTGTAAAGGGGCTATTCTTCTCAAAACCCATTAGAGTTAAGCTTGGGCATCCTCCAATCCGATCTCTAACCTGGTGTCCAGATCTCTCACTTTTTTTTCTTTTAACTCCAATGAGCTACTGGCTGGATCGTTTCCTGGCCCACAGTTCACATGAGCTATGGGGCGGGTAGTGTCCCAGCCTGCAGCGCATGGCATGTTGATAGATGGATATTAGTCGGAAACTTGGTGGACTCAAACATTGAAAATCTTTATTGGTTACACATGTAAATTTTGTGTTTTTGTGCTAGGAATAAGGCCACGTCAGCTGAAATGCATTAGCATTGTTTTACTGGATGTGCTTGTGTAGCCAATAGAGATTTTCAGTGTTTGAATGCCCGCTTATATATTGAGAGACTGCAAAATCCAAAATCTCAGTCATGAGCACCATTTTTCAACCTTGGAAAGCATAACCAGCAGTAGAGCTTGGGTATTGTATTCAGTGATTCTACGCAGCTCATTGCAGTACCAAAAAAAAGTTGGGTTTCAGTGTTCAGGTTAAAGATGGAGAATGCAAAAGCTCATCTCTACTAATCCTCAATGTAAGGGGCATTGTCCTCCCATAAACTCATTTTAGCAGGGGTTCCCTGAGACCTAAAATGATTTCAAGGTTTCCTCTGGGGTAAAAAGATTAAGAAAAGCTGGTCTAAATACTTCTGGGATATCTTTATCTTGCCATGGGAGTCCTTGGGATATATGAAGCCAACAAGTGATTCAGTTTGACAGCAGCCTCCAGAAAATACACAGCTTTGGTTGAAGCTAGCTTCAACTTTGGGTGGAGGTAGCTTTAGTTGACTAAATACAGTATATTATTGTAACTTTTGTTTCATTATTAATGGCTCATAATAATCATACATAAAAAATAAAAAAAAAAGATGTTTGACAGAGACTAAATTGCTGTACAGATGAGCTTTCGCACGTCTCTGTTGTGTAGGTCATTTTCTTGGCAGGATCTTAGGTTCGCAATTGTCTGTTTTATCTCCGAATGCCACTTGTTGATCAGCAGTTGAATGCATGGATGTGTGCTACATGAAGTCACATTTGGCTCCAGCAATCCAAGTTCATGTCATCAGTTTCTAGCGTAAGATGAAGGAGAGGGGGCAGGGTGCACCTAGCAAAGATTAACCAGCGCTGGTTCATAGAACATAGTAAAGCTTGCCATCCAAGTTGTGCTGAGCTGGTGATGTAGTTGTGGTTATTGAGCTTTGATGACTAATGAGATATCACAGTGCAAAGCTTAAATCTAGCTCAGCACAACCAAGGTATTGGAACTAGTATATCTTGGTAATCTCCCTTTGTTAACCCTTGCATGCACCTTGCCAGGAAAATGCAGTGTTGTGTTTTAGTTGGATGTACGTAAAATTGTAGATCTTTATTACATTCCATATATGCTGCTGCCTTAGATTTCTTACTTGCATTCATACAAGCAATAATCATTTTAGCATGAAATCCTCCAACATGGCTTTTCTACCAAAACACAATTCCAAAGTGTGTACATAAGAGTTATAATTGTGGCTGCAGTAAAACGGTAGTAAATTAGGAAAGCTGTAAAGTGTGTCAGAAAAATCATAGAGGGGAGGATTGAAAATCCTTTCATTTCTGCAAACAAATTTCACATTTGTATTTTGCTTCTAAAATGCCTTTTTATAGGCATGCAGTGTCCCTGTACAGATGTCTATTTGTCATGTTTCCCATTTAGGTTTTATAGCATAAATCTGCTTTGATATACGGTAAGAGCGGCTTAAATGGGATATGCTGATGTGCATGCCGACATGAAACAGGATAAATAACTCTCTATAAAAACGTTTTGTTTTTTTTTCTGTATGTTTTGCCTTAGTGCAGTTTTTTTAGGTTAGGTTATCTCCTAATGAGGCACCATTCAAAAAAAAGTGGTTTTATATAAAAAATACCCAAGGAAAAATAAACATGCAAAAAAAAACAAAAAAAAAACAGTTTTCATGACATGATTTAAAAAGGAGGACGTTACTGCTAAACACTTCTTCCCCCTTTTTTTTTTTCTCTCAAACACTTGGCATTTATCTAGGGAATGCAAAGGCAGTTATTTGAAGCAACCAATCAGATTTTAGCTTGCCATTGTCATTGCTGATGAGGTGCTGTGAACTATTGCACTTGTGCTGACGCTGACAGCTGTAATGTTGAACAAAATGTTATATGCTACAAAGGAGTAGGGCTGGTAAGGTGAGGGGTAAGGAAGTAATGATTTTTTTAAGGGTATTTTGGAAGTATGATGTTAAAGTGATCCTGTCGCACAGGAGCTGATTTACTAAAACGGAAGAGTGCAAAATCTGGTGCAGCTGTGCATGGTAGCCAAATCGGCTTCTAACTTCAGCTTGTTCAATTAAAGGTGAAATACAGCCAAAGCTGGTTTGGCTGTACTTCTCCTATGGATCACAGGTGTGCTATCTTTTTTATCTATTTTGCACTCCTGTGACCTGTTTATCAGCAGACAATGGACTGTAGCCCGCTGTTGGCTGACGTCACAGAGCTGGTCCGGGCTTGGCAAGATTGCAACCATATGGTTGGGATCCACCCATATAACTGGACCTGCACCCGGCTCAGCCTTTCAGTGAGCTGCTGAGCCGGACGCTCCTGCCCCTCCACAGCCCAGAGCTCCAGTGGGTGAGGGGGGGAGCAGAGAAGAGAACGATGACTGACAGTCACCACCTCTCTGATTAGGGTGCTGTGAGAATCAAGCGATCGGCGGTGTTAGATCGCTCAGTCCTCAGTGTTAGAGCCAGCAGGGGACAGATGCTGCATCCACCTAGGTAAGTATGTTTGGGGAAAAAAAAAATAAATAAAAAAACATCTATTTTGACTTGTCAAAAAAACCTGGAAGCTGATTGGTTTCTATGCAGAGCTGCACCAGATTTTGCACTCTCCAGTTTTAGTAAATCAACCCCTATGTGACCCCAAGGAATACCTGTCCATTTTTTGAGAGACTCAATTGTTTGTTCTGGTTCAGACCTTTGAGAGTTTCTGCTATCCGGGTACGTTGAATAGCCTGTCCCCCACTGCACTCTCACCTTCTGGCTGCTGTGTCACTACTTGAGGTATAGTGGTTTAGTGGCCAGTGATAAGAGGAGGAAACACTTTCTAAACTTGGAAGTGTCAGAATAGTAGAGCTCGAAGAACAAGGAACTGACTTGCCCGGAAGCAGACAGTTATGTATTAAGGTGATATGAAAGAGAATATATATATATATATATATATATATATATATATATATATATATATATATATATATATATATATATATATATATATATATATATATATATATATATATATATATATATATATATATATATTATATATATATAATTTTTTTTTTTTTTTAATTTAATGCAGATGTAAAGACTTATGCCCCGTACACACGGTCGGACATTCCGACAACAAAATTCTAGGATTTTTTCCGACGGATGTTGGCTCAAACTTGTCTTGCATACACACGGTCACACAAAGTTGTCGGAAAATCCGATCGTTCTGAACGCGGTGACGTAAAACACGTACGTCGGAACTATAAACGGGGCAGTAGCCAATAGCTTTCATCTCTTTATTTATTCTGAGCATGCATGGCACTTTGTCCGTCGGATTTGTGTACACACGATTGGAATTTCCGACAATGGATTTTGTTGTCGGAAAATTTTATATCCTGCTCTCAAACTTTGTGTGTCGGAAAATCCGATGGAAAATGTGTGATGGAGCTTACACACGGTCGGAATTTCCGACAACAAGGTCCTACCACACATTTTCCGTCGGAAAATCCGACTGTGTGTACGGGGCATTAGAATGTATGCTGCTTCTTCTTGAATTATAGAGCTCCTTGAATCCAGATTATGGAGGCCACACTTCATTTCCAAGGTGGCTCCTTCCCCTTACACAGTCCTATGGAGCCACTCTAAGCCCCCTTTCACATGGGTGTTCCGGCCTTCTATTTTGACCCCTATTTACATTGATTAGAAATGGATCACATGGTATTCCTGTGGGTGGCCAGATATCTGCCCACATCCAAGTCTATTCAGGTTCATTGGACCCAACACAATAAGTTTGCATCCAAGTCTGCTTATAGTGACCTGATCTTATGTCGGCAGACAGGCCTCCGCTTACATTTAGCCACCAACAGGGATAACATAGGTTCCTATTATCTCCAACACAAGATGGAGAAAAAATTGGAACGTACACAGATGTTACATACTGGGTAGGTGGGTGCAGGCATCATCCTAAAACATGTAGTTCCATGAATAATGGCTACTTGATGAATGATACTGATTTTATGAGTAGGCACTCCCTGACAGGGAGTTCGGGGAACCAGTCCACAAGAACTTAAAGGATGCAGCGTTATAATGCAAATGTAATCAAGAATACTGATGTGTTTGTTTAAAACAATGAGACTTTAACACTACTATATAGAGGAACTCCTCACTTTTGAGAAACAGTCACCAGCCCAGGAGTCAAGCGCCAGATCTTTGCCGGTCTTCAGATCTCCAGTATTGCCATTTTGCCTATGGAAGCCCACTGTGACCTTCTGCTTTTTCACAGCTGGCACCCCACTGTGTATGTGCGAGTAGTCCCGCAGACACCTGGGACATGGGGTGGGGGGGGGGGATGGAGGCATGGGCAAAACTTACATAAGAATGGGCCAAGCTCACCTAGGTGAGAATTGCAAGAGCAGGTACCCGTCAGATAAATTAAAAAATATATATTGGGGGTGGTGACAAGTAAGCAGTACTTTTATTTTTCAAATTTAGCTTCTAGCTGCCTAAACTCAGTCTTCTCTACCAAGAAAGCCATGCACATCCATAGCCACAGTGACAAGTAGGTCTGCAATACAAATTGTGTCAACAAATTATATTGTCTATCTCCTCCATCACAACGGCTGCATGCATACTCCAAGAATAAGATTGTTAGTGTTTGTGGACACCATTTAGTTTTGAATAAAGTAAGGAAGAGTTAATGGAAACCTGTACTAAGAGAACATTGATGACCACTCCTTAAAATGCTAAGTTGCAAACAGATTTAAAATCGGTCTTGCTTGCTGTGTACTTCTTTTGGGTTTTCTCATATAATATTGAAGTCAGAGAGATCCAGGCAACTATCCTTTTCAGAAGAAGGTCATCAGTGCAGTTTCTCTACTTCTTTCAGTATACGTTTCCTTTAAAATATCTGTTAGGTTTTTATTAGTGTTTTTGTCCATAGAGGAAAGATTTTCCTGTACGTCAGGTGTTGAAGACCATTATCACTGAGACTGAAATTTTAATTTTAAGGCACAATTTCAGTCTTGAAAATATAGCACAGAGTGCATACGGAGTAGACATCCTAACTGCCAAAGGCTTTTGTTTTTCATCCTGTCTTTGCTTGTTCATACCTAGAACCCTGCTGTGTGAACTAATCTGGTTGACTGTGTTCTTAAGGACACTTCTTTCAAAAGCTTAGGATCCTGGGGCCAGGGATTTCTAACCATACCTACAGCCTTTTGCATAAGAATTTACCCTCTTTTGGACTTTTCTGCATTTTATAGTGTAGGGGCCTTGGAAATAAATTGACTTAATATGGATATTTACCCTTTGATTTACAAAACTTACCTAACACTTTGAAGGTGGAACATATTTTATTGCGGCTCAAAATTTAATTAAAAAAGTCAATTTTGTCAGTCAGAGTTTTGTTCATATTATTAGCCCCTCTACAGCTAACCACCCTGGGCTCCAATTACAGCAGTGATTTTCTGGGGGATTTCCAGGTTTGCATAGATAGCACCTGCCCACTCTCTATCTCTCTATGGCAAAATTGCTTTGACTCTGTCAGGTAGGATAGGGACTGTTGCCAAAAAATTTTTTTTTTTTTTAGGTCTTATGTTGTATGTTGGCACAATTTGTATGTATAACATTAAGGCCTCATGCACACTGGACGTTTTTTTGACGTTTTTACAGCATCTTTTTTTGGCTGTAGATGTTTTTTTTTCCACAGTCATCAAACTCTCCATAATGTTATCCTATGTGTCCATGCACACATAGGCTGCTGTCAGCAGTTTTGAGCAGTAAAAAAACCCCAAAACTAGAGGGGTTCCGAGAGACGTTTTTCAGCTGTAAAAACGCTGATAAATATTGATAAAAACGTCGCTCACCAATGGGTTTTTTTTTTTTTTTTTTTTACGTTTTTGATCCATTGAATAAAAAAAGTTTTTTTTTCTTTTTTTTTCCTCTGAAAAAAACAGCTAAAAAACGCTAACATGGAAAAACGCTAATAAACTCTAAAAAACGCTCTTGCAAAAACGTTGAAAAAAGTTAAAAGAAGTTGAAAAACTCATTGCAAAGCTACTGGCGTTTTTATAACATTATTTCAACGTCCAGTGTGCATGAGGCCTGAAGGTTTACTCTTGTGTGCCTCCATGATGTGAGAGGTGACATTTGGTGATAATGTATTTCCTTTGACTAGTATTTTAAAACTTCTAATACATTGTTTATGCCTCTAATGCCCTGTACAGACGACCGGTTTTCCCGTCGGAATAAACTCTGAAGGTTTTTCCGACGGAATTCCGCTGAAACTGTCTTGCATACACACGATCACACCAAAGTCCGACCGTCAAGAACGCGGTGACGTACAACACGTACGACGGGACTAGGAAAAAGAAGTTCAATAGCCAATAGCTTCCGTCTTGTACTTGCTTCAGAGCATGCATCATTTTTGGTACGTCGGAACAGCATTGTTCTGTCGGAAATATTTTAGAACATGTTCTCTTTCTAGGTCTGTCAGAATTTTCGACGTAGAAAGTCCAATGAGGCATACACACGATCGGAATATACAATGAAAAGCTCCCGTCTGACTTTTTCTGTCGGACATTCCGCTCGTGTGTATGGGGCATTAAGTTTCTTGAAATCTGACACAATTTTTCCTCTAGAATTGTTTGGTTCCATTAAAACCATACTAGGTTCCATCTGTTATTTCGTTCCGAAATCATGGCCAGAATCCTGATTTTCAAAGACCAACCAGGGAACTTTTTGCACATGTTTTGTGGGCCGTTCCACAAGAAAATTCGATTTTATATTGGTTTTGTATTAGCATTGGGTTTCTTTACATCACTTTTCCATAATGTTTTTGTGGGGAATTCAGGAATATAGTTGTTTAATAGATTGATCCAATTTCCTATTTGGAAATCTGCAGCTTGTTCATAGTTAGAAATTTCTTCTTGGTTGTTTCTCTGACTCATGCCATATTTGAAATAGTAACAAGTGTGCAATACACATACAATTTTATTACATTAATTGATTAAATAGTGCCCGGAGGTGGGGCAAGTTCATTTGTTGGGATTTTTTTATAACCAAATTCGGTGCTTTCCAGAACTTTTTTTCTTGACATTCTTGGATAGATGCTAATAAGAATGTTTGTTTGTTTTCTAACAAATGATTGGGTCTTCCACAAACAATTATTGATTTAGAAAATATGATTTGCTTTAATTATACACAGACAGACTGAGTTTGACCACATGTGACTGTTGAAGGTAGTAGATTGCACCAGAGCCTGTGGAGTCTATTTTTGGGCACTTCAAGTTTTTTGTAGATTGAGTATGTCCCCACTTCACATCCCATGCAGTGTGTAGGAGATGTATAGTATCTCACAAAAGTGAGTACAACCCTCACATTTTTTGTAAATATTTTATTATATCGTGTGACAACACTAAAGAAATGACACTTTGCTACAATGTAAAGTAGTGAGTGTGCAGCTTGTATAACAGTGTACATTTGCTGTCCCCTTAAAATAACTCAACACACAGCCATTAATGTTTAAATGGCTGGCAACAAATGTGAGTACACCCCTAAGTGAAAATGTCCAAATTGGGCCCAATTAGCCACTTTTCCTCACCGGTGTCATGTGACTCGTTAGTGCTACAAGGTCTCAGGTGTGGATGGGGAGCAGGTGTGTTAAATTAGGTGTTATTGCTCTCACTCTCTCATACTGGTCACTAAAAGTTCAACAAGGCAGCTCATGGCAAAGAACGCTCTGAAGATCTGAAAAAAAGAATTGCTGCTCTACATAAAGATGGCCTAGGCCAGTGATATGCAATTCGCGGACCTCCAGCTGTTGCGTTGCCTCATAGGACTTTGTAGTTCTGCAAGACTGACAGCCACAAGCATGACACCCAGAGGTAGAGGTATGATGGGACTTGTAGTTTTGCAACAGCTGGAGGTCCACTAATTGCATATCCCTAGGCTATAAAATTGCCAAGACCTTGAAACTGAGATGCAGCACGATGGCCAAGACCATACAGCGGTTTACCAGGACAGGTTCCACTCAGAACAGGCCTTGCCATGGTCGACCAAAGAAGCTGAGTGCACGTGCTCAGCGGCAAATCCAGAGATTGTCTTTGGGAAATAGACATATAAGTGCTGCCAGCATTGCTGCAGAGGTTGAAGGGGTGGGTGGTCTGCCTGTCAGTGCTCAGACCATACGCCGCAAACTGCATTAGTTTGGTTTGCATGGCTGTCATCTATGAAGGAAGCGTCTTCTAAAGATAACACACAAGAAAGCCTGCATACAGTTTGCTGAAGACAAGCAGACTAAGGAATTACTGGAACCATGTCCTGTGGTCTGATGAGATCAAGATAAACTTATTTGGTTCAGATGGTGTCAAGCGTGTGTGGGGGCAACCAGGTGAGGAGTAAAAAGACAAGTGTGTCTTGCCTACAGTCAAGCATGGTGGTGGGAGTGTCATGGTCTGGGGCTGCATGAGTGCTGCTGGCACTGGGGAGCTACAATTCATTGAGGGAACTATGAATGCCAACGTACTGTAACCTACTGAAGCAGAGCATGATCCCCTCCCTTTGGAGACTGGGCCGCAGGCAGTATTCCAACAGAACGACTCCAAACACACCTCCAAGACAACCACTGCCTTGCTAAAGAAGCAGAGGGTAAAGCTGATGGACTGGCCAAGCATGTCTCCAGACCTAAAACCTATTGAGCATCTGTGGGGCATTCTCAAATGGAAGGTGGAGGAGCGCAAGGTCTCTAACATCCACCAACTCCGTTATGTCATCATGGAGGAGTGGAAGAGGACTCCAGTGGCAACCTGTGAAGCTCTAGTGAACTCCATGCCCAAGAGGGTTAAGGCAGTGCTGGAAAATAATGGTGGCCACACAAAATATTGACACTTTAGGTCCAGTTTGGACATTTTCACTTAGGGGTGTACTCACTTTTGTTGCCAGCGGTTTAGACATTAATGGCTGTGTGTTTGAGTTATTTTGAGGGGACAGCAAATTTACACTGTTATACAAGCTGTACACTCACTACTTTACATTGTAGCAAAGTGTCATTTCTTCACTGTTGTAACATGAAAAGATATAAAATTATTTACAAAATTGTGAGGGGGTGTACTCACTTTTGTGAGATACTGTATACATTTAGATCTGAGAAACTTAAATTGCACAGAAGGGTCCCTGTCCAGAAGCGCAAACTTTTTCTTTGATGTGTCTTGTGTAAATTCTAATTTTACAAGTCACATGCAGTTCATC
This sequence comes from Lithobates clamitans, assembly GCA_037952925.1. Lineage (NCBI taxonomy): Eukaryota > Metazoa > Chordata > Amphibia > Anura > Ranidae > Lithobates > Lithobates clamitans. Next base: position 10,659,994 of record JBBGZY010000584.1, read on the forward strand.
TTGAAAGCAATTGTTGGATATATTTTCTAAGATTAGATAATGGACCATGCTTAGCTGGGTGTTTTATTTTAGGTATTGTATATGATTGTAGGACTGTTAAGTCAATGTTTTAATTTGCAAATTCTAACATCCTTCTTTACAAAGGGGAAAGAACATCTAAGGATCACACGGGGCCTGTGGTATTACTTGAATCATAAACCACTGCGATTACACCATCCATGTCCTGTGGTTGGAACTTCCTCCTGACTTTGTAAAAACTGGAGTAGAGTGACTTTGCTTTGCTTTGCATTTATACTTTTAAATTCAGCATGTTTTCCAAACCATCATCCGCTGCTGGAAATGTGTCTTTGTGAATAAAAAATGTGATTGCCTTTAATTTCCAGCCAGCTCCTACAGCTTTATTTAATATTATTCCTATTCTTGGGTAATGATTCTTAAGTGCAGCAACTCCTTGCTACTAATCGGAACCTATATTATGCTGGTTTTATTAAATTATTATTATTATTTAATATACAGGATTTATAAAGCGCCGACAGTTTGCGCAGCACTTTACAACGTTAGAAGTTAATTCTGTGAATTGTTGGCAATGGATAGATTAATACACTTAAAGCAGTCTTGGTTTGTACACGCCCCACTAACACTTCTTTCCTTACCTTTTTGTATCAAGTATTCACTATCTGTGGATTTCTCTGAACCAGGCCCATTTATATACAGTAGATGTACATATTAACACATGAGGTTCCTGAACATAGGATGATTTCCCACATTGTTTCTAACCACCTCAATCTTTTACACCTCCTTTCTTTTCCGGACTATTTTCAGTTTTAATTACTGTGAGAGTTTAACTGACTATAAAAGAAAAAAGTCCAACATGTGGGATTGCTTTCATTTTACCTATTATTTCTGATATATTTTCATGTCTAGTAAATAGAATTGCCATCTGGCATAAAACGTCAGGTTGGCATTGTATTCAGGCAAAAAGTGGGCTTGACAGTTTCGGGCTGAATCCCCCCCCCCCCCCCCCCCCAACGCAATACTGGCTATACTTTTTATTACTTTGAATGGGCTGCCCTAAATGCAATCTGTCAAAAAATAAACCGTCACACCTAAATGGAGTCGTAATCGTAGGAATTGGATTTCAAATTTTTTTAATTTTTTTACAAGCAAGGTGGTCTGGTCATACAGAGATGTGGGTTTTTAAAAAAAAAATTTTGGCCATCTTTTAAAATCACCTTTTTTATAGTAAGGCATCCATCATCTGTATCACAACTGGTTTTGTTTGATTTAATAATATAAATGTTAATTAAAAAAAACTAGCCCAAGCATACCCTTAGCTAGGTATATTATCACCAGGTGACTAGTTCAGTTTTTAGCAAATTCAAAGTGACTTATATTTAAAAAATACATTTTATAAAAAACCTCCAGCATCAGTTTCATTAAGCAACATAGGCTAAGACTGGGCACACATGGGCGAATTTTGCTAGAGGGATTGTCTCCACCACAATTAATCACTAGCATCACACACTTAGCAAACAATGGTATGCAGCATGTAGTATTGATTACTCACCACAATGCTCCAATTTTGTGTGATCGATACTATACGCAATTGCGTATAACGATTGTTAAGATTTAATTGTCGGCTATGATCGCCCCAGCAAGCATTGCCCATGTTTGCCCAGGCTAGCCAGGATTAATTTCATCAGACATTTTAATAACTAAAGCCCATCATGAACATTATTGCTGTATACTTTCATCTCAACTTCTGTGCGCTGGTGGTCCCAAATTTCTTTAAATATTTCCTTTTTATATCTATGAAATGTGCAAGTAAAATAGCAAGAAATTTTTGTGTAGCTACAATATCGTTATTTTAGTCTTTGCCCTTACTGATTTTAAATTAAAATGGTAAGTCAAACATAAAGTATATTTTCTAACTTAAGTTTTTTTTTTTTTTCTCTTTGCATGACATACCATGGGGGATTTTGATCTCCATTTATTTTCTTTGGATTTCCCTGCCTTGCTGTTGGGACTCAATGTCATGGGTGAGTACTTAAACTTGTTCTGAACTGCTTTGTAATGTTTTATGTGGTTATGTATGTGCTAACGGAATGTTTTATCAAGACATTTGCTAGAGCTTAATGCATCCTGAAAAGCAAGGTTAAATCTATTACAAGATTAGCGTACTAGGAAAGCAGCCGCGGCTTCTAAGTGTTTTACTAGAGACTGCTCAGACTGTGTGTTTGGTTTTTTTTGTTTTTTTCCCCCTATAATGGCATTTATTGATTGTATATAGCTGTCATTAAAATGATAACTCAAGAGGAAGTAAACATGACACAGTACTGGCCACATTACCTGTTCAGATCAATTGTTCTGCTCTGCATACTATTCCTGTTTTTCTTTGAGCTACACTCTTTAAAAGTTAATGCCATGAAAAAATGTTATTTCAGTTTTGAGTGGGCATCTTCCAATTTTTTATGAAGACTGCAGTGTTGTTTACACAGTGTCTGTACCTTTCCACAGGGTTTAATGTATTGCAGATGGATTTTCAAATTATTGTTTTATGTTACGTTATTGAAAATCCATCAAAGGAGAGTGATACCAGCATTAGGCACTTTAATGGCCATGCCATATGGACAGAACTGAGAATTCCGGTAATCTTGCTTTTGATGTTTGGAGGCTAACGTCCCTTGCTGATATCAGGGCATATGACTCAGTTTTTCAATGGCTAGAAAAATACTTTCACCAGTTCAACTCTCACACCTGTACAGTCTAAATTGATTTGACAATATCTTTTATCATATAATTTTTTTTTTTTTTTTTTTTTGGAGAAAAGGGTTTTTCTTGATATATTGTCTTGCTTTTTTTTTTTTTTTACAATTCATAGACAGAAGTTTTAAAAAAAGCATAATTTTCCTACTTATCAGTGTTCGTTAAAGAAAAATTAAAAATAATATTATGCTATAAGTCGTTCCATGTAAAATTGCACCAAAATTATGATTTTAGTACAATATTTACAAATGACATTTTTAATTGAGCACTATTTTTTCATGAAACACTAGAAAAAAGGGTAACATACAAAACACACACACACACACACACACACACACACACACACACACACACACACACACACACACACACACACACACACACACACACACACACACACACACACACACACACACACACACACACACACACACATATATATATATATATATATATATATATATATATATATATATATATATATATATTTACTTGTAAGGTTGCTTTAAAAGAAGTGTGGCTTTCTAAAAAAAAAGTAATCTATTATATTTAACTTTGTGGATGCATCGATCCCTTGCTGCATCTGTTCCCCGCCAGTTCTGTAGTGAGAACTGAGGGATCAAACACCGCTGCTCTAAGAGAGCCAAGACTGTCAGTTACGGGCTCTCTGCTCTGCCCCGCCAGCGATCACTGGAGCACTGGGCTGTGGAGAGGGCAGGAGGGGCTGGCTCAGGCTCTTAGCAGATCCCTTAGAGGCTGAGCTGGGTGCCGGTCCATTGTTCTGGGTGGATCCTGATGTCGGCTGAAAAAGGGTCACAGCAGTGCAGAATGAACTTCACTCCTGTGATCTGTAGGAGAAGTATAGCCAAAAAAGATTTGGCTATGCTTCTACCTTAAAGTGGATGTAAACCCAATGTCATCCTTTCTAAACTACTGCCATAGGGGTTATCTATAAGGATATACATGCCTCCTGCATGTATCTTTGCCTGTCAAATGTCTCCCCTCTTTCTGTTATTAGACCCGAAAAACTGCAGATTCTGTGGGTGGGTCTATTGTCTGGAGCTCGGTGGGTGAAGTTGTGATGTCAGTAGACTCCCCGCCCACCTCTACACTCCCCTTGTCAATATGCATTTCTCCTGTGTATTTCTAACTGAACTTCTGCTGAACTTCTGCTATGATCTCTAACATCCAGTGAAAAGACAGGAAAGTAACCACATGACTTCAGCATGCCAAATCATGGTGAGATGTGGAACAGCCAATCCTTGCAGAGCTGCTAAAGAAAGGAATGGGGGAGGGAATTAAAAAATACTGCATGTATCTTAGACTAATGCACGAGATGTAAATCACATGTCACTCACAGCAAGGGGGAGGATTTGACAAAGTTTTTCTCAGTTTGTCAAGAATTGTCTCACTGAACAATAAGAGGATTGCTCAGAGATGGATTAACTCTGTGTGGCAAGACTGGGCTCAAATGATAGCAAATCTTATACTCTACAGTATGATTTAAAAAAATTTGGGTTTACAGCCACTTTAACTCGTATGCATTTTTTTAAGCTCATTCCATTGAATTTGTAAATGAATGAAACAGAGTAGATATAAAATTAAGAATGTATCTTTTGAGCTTGTATCTTAACATTGTTTTATAAACACTGAATCAAATAAGCCATTTTTTTGACAGCAACAGTTTTTATAACTACTGTGTTTTTCACAGCAACTCCCAGCTATCATTATGACAGTTAAGAACTGCTGGCATGTGCCAGAGGAGGAACAGTAGTGGGGCAGAGAGACTGGCCATACTACATATGCTCTGGGTTATTTTGAGGCCTGGTTCAAATGTTTTTTGTACGTTTTTATTCTGCATAAAAAAAGTGTGTTCCAGTGCAGTTAACAAAAGTAGAACATGTTGCATTTTTTTCTGTATGGAACGCATCTGGAATGTGGAGAAATGCATCGGAACACACATGTCCACAATTGAGATGAAGAAAAAAAGGGGGAAACCGCATGCAAAAAATGCATCCAGAACGCAGAAATTGTGATGTGAAGCAGCCCTGAAGGTTTTTTGGTGTGTGTGTGTGTGTGTGTGTGTGTGTAGTATGCCCATAACTGGTTAAAGCATACATTACTATTGGAATTTCCAAACCCTTTACAAGGCCACACAACTGAAAGAAATGGGAAGGGCTATTTTGTTGCCAACAATGACTATTCAGTTTTTCACATTGACAGTGATGTACGAGGACAGTTCATCTTGTGCACATATGCAGCTCTTTGACCACAATTTGTATCTATGAGAAAGCTTTGTTTTGTGTTTTTTTTTTTCAGGATGACAGTAATGAATATATATTGGTGTGAGAGATAATTGAATCAATTGGGTTTACAGTTCTGTGCAAGGATGCAAGGTTTTTAATTTATTTGTCTTTTGGTTGAACTTGATGGGCATATGTCTTTTTATTTTTCAACCTGATTACCGTGTGACTAATGATTCGATAAAGCACTGGAAAGATATGCAGAATATTTAGAAGTACCAGTAAGTTTTTGTAGTTTAAGCAAACTGGATTTACCTAAAATGTTAATAAACCTCACCAATGAACTCTTATTTGCTCCCTTTTGGTCTGTTAAATACACGATTGAAAGTGCTTTGTTATATCTGTTTTGATATTTGCAAAAAAATTACCATTGATGCTGTCAAATCTAGTGAGCTCCTGCCTGCCTCTGATGGCTGTAACCAGACAGCTAGGAATTGATCAGGAGTTATCAGTTCCCAGCTCTCTGACTACAGAACAGCTCCCACTGTGTTATGAAGAAGGGGAGAGGGTGAGATGGTCTGTAGTACTCACATAGTTCCTGCCCTAGTGTGACAATTCTGCTCCTTCATTATGAGTGAGGCGTGTCATTCCAAGACAGGAAGTGTGTTACTGGCAGGATGACCAAGTTTAAAAGAAAAAAAGGCTGAATAAATAAAGAAGCATATAATGGTTGATGAGCTGCAATATAGTATGTGTGTGTATATATTTTTTTTATTCTATTTAAGATAACAAACATGTTATACTTACCCGCTCTGTGAAATGGTTTTGCACAGAACAGCCAGGATCCTCCCCTTCTCAGGTCTCTGGCTGGAGCTCCTGGCTCCTCCCTCCTGTTGAGTGCCCCCCTCATCAAGCAGCTTGCTATGGGGGCACCTGAGCCGAGCTACAGCTCCGGGTATCCATTCAGACACGGAGCTGCGGCTCAGCCCCGCCCCCTCTCTCTCCTGATTGGCTAACTGAGTTTGATCAGATGAGAGGGTCCTGGAGAGCCGAGGTACTTCTGGACATCGCTGGATAGAGATGGACCTCAGGTAAGTGGGGACTGAGAGGAGCTGCTGCTCACAGAAGGCTTATCTTAATGCACAGAATGTATTAAGATAAAAAACCTTCTGCCTTTATAACCAGTTTAAAGGCGTTCTCCCAAGGACTCCTGACCACAAATATTCTCTTGTGCATATTTCATTAGTGGGAGGCCTCTATCTAAGGAACTTATGCCATATGGCAACAGGGAAGGAGCTCCAATCTGGGAAGCTCCAGTGTCACTTTAGGGATTCGCAAGGACTGGTTTACAATAAGTCTTTAAGAAAAGACAAAACTGGCTTCTTTATCACTGAAGACTCTGAAAAACAGACCTATTTTCCCTTTTAGTGGTTCGCGGTTTCAGTTTTGGGATTATTATCTTCGTAGTCTAGCTCCTAAAATTAGTCCTGGCATAAAATTTATTTATAGCCTCTTTTTTACTACCTAATTTGTACCTTAGAATTCTGAGGCAAACCAATTTCTAATTAAGTTATTTGTTATTGTGGTTTACCCATATTTTTATCAAGTATATGCAACTCTGCCTCAACTGGATTGTACGTAAGAATCAGTCCAAGATATGTAAAAAACTGTTTAGTATAACTCTTTGAACATGCAAGCACAGAACATAGAACAGATGGAACAGATCTAACAAAACTATATTATATTTAACAGATAAACATGGGGCATAAAAAGAAGTTCATTGTTTGGGTCTACATACACCTTGAGCCCAAGCCAATGTATCATTTGCTTTATTTACATTCCTCTTGTCTGCAGTTTGCACTGTTACAGTACAATGTACAGAGTAAATACCTGCTTTATTCTGTGTTTTTTGAGGCCAGGAGCCATACATAATGAATTCTATACTCCAATACACTTATATTAAAGTGAAGAAACAGTTTAAAATCTCCCAGAAGAAGGAATCCAGTACATGTGTTTAGCTAGGTCCTGCCCATCTCATGTATGTACAATGGGCTAGTTTTTGGTAATCGAGGTGCCTTCCCAGTTCTCGGTCTGGTCTAAGACACTCTCTGCTTTATACAGTGTACCACTCAGAATGTAAAATTATTCATATTTACCCTGGCCTGGGCCTGTGATGACAGCTCTTCAAACGGGAAAAGAAGGTGCAGATATGTTATATTGCAGATTTGCTTGGTGTTCTTATGTGCTTTAATAATATCAGTTATCTTCTACAATTCATACAATAAGTAAAATATTTTACCAGAAATTCTTGATCTGTTTCTGTTTTTTTGGCTGCAACAAGGTTTATTGTATACCATGTTAACTTCCCCTGAATTTGACAAGTTAAAGTATTTTTTGTAAATTGCAATGTTTTATAGTTATGGAAAACAAGTGCTTGTTCACTTGACAATGACTATTCCTAATGTGCATGTTTATTGGATTGTTTAAAAAAGAAAACTGGAACCGAAAAGGAAACTCATGCTATGTATTGGAGACCCCTGGTGCCAAACTTGCAGCCCTTAGGTAGATGATGTGTGGCCCCCGGACCTCAGCAGTCTGTAGAGGGAACATTGATTAGGGTAATAGCATTTATCTCTACTAGCCTCATGTAAGATGTTCCAAGTTCTGTTTTTCTGCAGCATATCCCCAGCTAAAAATGTAGCATATTCTCATGACCCTCATTTCCTAATTTAGGTCTGTAGTTTGACAGTGATCTCAAGCATTACAAATACTGAGCAATATGTGCAACCCTTTGGTGATGTCAGGGACCACATTTGAGGCTCCCTGTAGCTCATAGGTTGGGAACCACAACACCAGATCTGTTTTGCTCTCGTGCCCAGGATCTCCACCCATCACAGTAATAGATAAGGGAGGGTTGGTGCCAGTGACCACAGAAACTGCAGTGTTTGCAGTTTGGAGCACCCTGCTATTCAGTAATCCAATGGATTTCTATTGCAGAATAGATCTAGTATGCAGACATCTAGGAGGTGTGTGCAAAATTAAGTTAGTACCTGCTTTGTGTGCGTGTCTATTATCTTAATTGATCTTGTACTCCAGTAACATTGTAATAAAGTAATAACGACGTTCATAATTTTATAGTACAAAGAAATTGCAAACTCTAGCAAATGGTGAGCCTTTAGATCTACTTGGACTTTGGGTAGGCGTACTGACCGATAAGGCAAGCATAATAGTTAAGTTTTATAAGTTTCACCTTTCTAATCTTCCACAAACAATTAGACTGGAAGTTGCCCAATTACTGGTAGAGTACATAGAAGCCCTAAATAAATATTTTAATACCTGGCTGATTCCTTGGAAGGTTGTCGGTGTTTTCTATGATAGCACCTGGAGGGGGAGGGGGGGGGTAACTTGTCCAATCTTGCTGTTTGAATTTTTTTGGTATGTTAATAGATAGAATAAAGGCTCATGCACATGGGTGTATATTCCCATAAGCATAAACTAGCTTGCAAATTTTAGTGCCCAGGAGCACTTGGTGCTGCATACAGACACTTGTACTGTAGACACAAATGGGTGACGGTGGTTGTAGACGGCTGCTTCTTTTGTAAAGTGGTGCATGTGCACAGATGTAATGTCCAGAATGCACACCATCTGCATTTGGGATTTAATTCTGTGCATATGTGTCACTTTAAGCAAGTAGCGGCGCATAGCTGCTTAGTCACTTTTGCCCCTTTCACCAGGGCACTAAAAATACACCCTTGGTTTATGATTTACAGCCATATCTTCCCATGTGCATGACCCCTATGGAATGCTTAGAGTCCATCATTCATTTATTTATTTATTTTTTTCATTGGAGAAATTTTCCTTTTTACATATAATCATTTTTTTTTCTTCACTTCCTGCCAACAGGAAGGGCAAAGAAATCCCTTCTTTGACAAATGTTTTAGAACAGTGTCTCCATTGGAAGAACTCCCCTCAGACCCTGTTTTATTAACAGCTGAACAATGTTGGATTATCTCTCACTTAATGTCTTGGTGACAAATGATCACCAGGACTTTTATAGAAAGGGTACATCTCCGCAGTTGAGGCCTAGCTAAAAAACCTGACAGGTTTTAACGCTTTCACACTCTATCTAAAAAAATTAAAAAAATTAAAAAGTTTTGGCTTTAGATATAACTGAATTTCTATCTTTGTATATATCATTTTAAAGTTTAGTTAAAATTGGGAAAAAAAATCGCAAGGGCAGTATTTGTATTTAATGATAAATGTCCCTTGTGCTGGTGGCTGCTGTCTTAGCTGAAATTCTCAGTATCTATGAAAGGAGGAGGTGGACCTTTTCATTCTCCTGCCTGACTCCACTCAGAGTGCTTTTCATTACTGAAAACTGTAGTACAACTTCTTTAAACGGGGGGGAGGTGGAAAGAAGTGGTGTAATATCCCCCACAGCATCAGAAAATTGCAGTACTGCCCCCCCCATACATACTCCCAGAGTAGTAGCTTTCACCTAAAACGGCAACCACCAGCACAAGGGACCAGCACAAGTACCATCCTTTGCGCTGATTTTATTTTTAAAGTTTGAATAAGCTTGGGCTGTAGGCCCCATTCACACAGGTACGCTAATCAGTAAACCCATGCAGAGGGCCTTGTTTACCCACCCAGGTCCAGGTTGTCTGGATCTTCACAGATCTTCATAACTAATCCTGATTTTACATCTGTGTGGGACTGATGCATGGTTCAGAACACAGGCTGTGAATGGAAAATGCTTCTGGATAGCCGCACTCCGAAAAAAAACCTTTTATGCAGAAAAACACAAAATCCAAAATTACATGTCACAGCAGAACAGGAAACTGACACGTTTCACACTACACACACCGTGCTTAATCATAGCTTATGCTATGATTAAGCACTGTGTGTAGTGTGTAACGCGTCAGATTTCCTGTTCTGCTGTGACATGTAATTTTGGATTTCGTGTTTTTTGAATAAAAGGCTTTTTTTGGAGCGCGGCTGTCCAGAACCATTTTCCAATCATTGCTATATGCATTGCCAGCACCTGTGGCTTCTTCAACTAGGTGAAGATCATTGTTATCAGATGACCCTCGTGGAGCGGTGACATTCCTTTTCTCTATCTTGATTCCTGGACTCAGAACACAGGCTGCCTATACTAGCAGAAAGTATGCATAAGTAAACCGGTTACCTTCTACAATGACTGTGTGACACTCAGAGATTAAGCTGGGAGACCAATAACAGTAGAGAGGCTCCCACCGACCAGATGGATAAGTGCACAATCGGAATACCCTGGTGGATGATGCAGGTTGACCTGAGGTGCGTGGTCTAAGCACTAACTAGTATTCACCAGAGCTCTGGATGGTGCAGGTGGGTTTTGATGCGTGTTAGTACCAGGTCACAGTCCTCAGGATTGCCTCACCAGGAAGTTAGCAAGTCGGGTCCAGTAGCAGATATACTGTAGCAGGTCAGGTAGAGATCAAACAGAAACACAGCCTGTAAACAAGTCACAGGTGGTTGCAGGTTGGAAATCAGTGGAAGCATAGTCAAGAAACAAGCCAAAGGTTGGTAACAAGTGGTTGCAGGTTGGGATCAACTGAAAGCATAGTTGAGGAACAAGCCTAAGGTCTGTAATGAATGGTAGTGAAGATACAAACGGCAGCAGGAGTGACAAGAACAAGATATTGACAAACAGGAAGTGCAAAGACATGACTTGCTGTATATACTCGAGTATAAGTCGAGGCCCTAATTTACCACAAAAAAATGGGAAAAACTTAGTGACCCGAGTATAAGACGAGGGTGAGAAATGCACAGCTACTGTAAGTGGAAAAGAGGGTCAACAATGCCCATTTGCAGCCTCGCTGTGCCCATTTGCATGCCTCACTGTGCCCATTTGCAGCCATAGGTCCCCCGAACTTCAAACTCGGTAGTTAAGGGTTTCTAGATGCCCCCTAGCTGCAGCCAAAATTTGGGGTCTCTGAACCCAAATGGTCCAGAAATGACATTGCTGCAGATGGACACAGTTGACCGACTTTGGGGCCCCGTATCTCAGGGCCACTTAGTGCTAGGAACCCCAAATTTGGTGTGCAAACTCAGTGGAACTAGCACCATAAAATATCCAAAGCTGAGGTTTCTAGCACCAGATACAGGGCCCCAAAAATCGGTTATGTTTGTACACCAAATTTGGGGTTCCTAGTGGCCCTGAGATACGGGGCCCCAAATTCGGTTCAGAAAATGTCAAGCACTTTTCTGCAGCAGAGAATGACATTTTCCAAACCAATTTTGGGGCCCCGTATCTCGGGGCCACTTAGTGCTAGGAATCCCAGCTTTGGATATGTTGTGGTACCAGTTCCACTGGGTTTTCACACCAAATTTGGGGTTCCTAGCATAAAGTGGCCCTGAGATATGGGGCCCCAGATTTGGTTCGGAAAATGAAATTTTTTGCTGCAGAAAAGTGCTTGACTCGAGTATAAGTCGAGGGGGTCACTTTCAGCAGAAAAAAATGTGTTGAAAAACTCGACTTATACTCGAGTATATACGGTATATAGGAAGTTCATGATGTGAATGTATATGTAAAGCGCTGTGTAAATCGACAGCGCTATATAAGTACCTTTTTAATAATAATGAGAGGAGCAAAGTGTTCAATGTGCACCAGAAACCAGGTTCAAGGCAAGATTGTCCAGCATTTAAGATGGCTCCGCAAGAAGAGATGCTGCCAAACACAACAGAGGTTGCAGGTTCAGATCTAGGTTCTGACAGGCTGTTTTTCCAAAATTCTAGTTTTGAATATAAAAAGATATATATATATATATTTTTTTTTTCTTTTTGCTGTTTAGTAAACCGTCTTATATAGCCTCTAGATTCTGCAAAATGTAAACTGTGTTTGAACAGTGGCTGTTAATTACTTCAGTAGAATTTGGTTTATTTCTTGTCCCATTGATCATGAAGGGAAATGACTGGCACGTAGCACAAACTTCATCATATATATCGTCTTTTCTTCCATTTTTATTTATTTATTTTTTACTTATCTCAAATGTGAAACATAAAATGCTGTTTATTGCAGCATTTTTTTTCACTGTAAAACTTTCATATTATTTTGGCCTTTTGAAGCATTGGTGAATCCCTACAGGCTCCTTCTTATTCACTAGATACATTATTTATCTTTTAATTATACAGCAAATTGCCTTCTATGTGGTCTGTTTTAGCCTGTGCATGTAGGATTTATGTGGAGTTATTGTTCCATTATATTGGAGCAGGCGCAGGGCTGGCAGAGCTGTAAACTAAGCTTAGCACACATTGGCTGCATGCAAGCAGATAAGTCATTGCCGTTTTTTATATATGTGTTTTAAACTAATAAAACCACGGCAAGGCTTATTTTTCTTACTTCGAATAGTAACTCATTTATATACAGCCTTCCTTGTCCGTTCTTATATAAAAAATGTACTTACATCATGTTCATTATCCATAGGCTTAAGAGGGTAATATTTTTTCCACATTACACTTGTCCAAACAAATAACGTAAATCACAGTGAAAAGTTGGTTTTATTTGGCACGTTAACAGTGTCGGGCAAGGAGAGTTGTAATAAAATCGACTAGACACTTTATTTTATTTTTTACTTAGTACATGGTAACTATTTTTAATAATGTAAAGAAAAGCAGTCTGCGCCAGACAGTTACTTTGGAACTTAAAGTAGAACTAAACCATATTTGAAAAAGATATTGCATGTAATTGTCACTGTATTTCAACTGCCAAATTTCTGTAAAACTCATATAGCAACAATGCAAATCTGACTTCTTCAGTCTTAACTCCTCCATTCATACCTATCCCTGTACTACATTGCTGCACAGGAACCAATCCCCCTCCTTTCTTTCCTTCTTCTCCCCCCCCTTTTTTTTTTCTTTTAAAGGGTTACAAATTTTTGTGACTGTTTTGTGGTTTTAAATGTTTCTGTATGGCAACTGCTGGGCTGCAAGTCTCCTCATACCCACTATCTACACCTGGTACATTTCACTTTGGTGCAATGTGATGAGATGGGCAGATTGGCACTGTTTCACACAGCAAACATACATGCACGTGTTCAGCTCAGCTCGCTGATATGAATGGGCCCTCAATCTAAAGTTTCAGTTGGCCAAATTGAGCTTAAGAGCAGAAAGTGTATGCTGTGTAGCTTCTTGAGGCCTTTGAGAATTTTTTTTTTTTCTTCATGTGATGATTATTATTATGCAGGATTTAAATAGCGCCAACAGTTTACGCAGCACTTTACAATGTAGAATAAATGAGTTTTCAGGGATCACCTAAAGGTGGACAGGGTAGGGGCTGACCAGACATACTGGGGCAGAGAGTTCCAGAGGATGGGAGAGGCTCTAGACGGAAAGGCTCCTCCCATGCTCGCTGGAGGCGAGCATGGGAGAAGGTAACAATGGAGCTAAAGAGCAGGAGGTCTTGGGAGAAGCGGAGAGGACGATTTGGGCGATATCTGCAGATGAGGTTGGTGATGTAGCTGGGGGCGATGTTGTGGATGGCCTTGTATGTTTTGGTTAGTATTTTGAATTTTACACGGTAGGGTAGTGGAAGCCAGTGAGAGGATTGGCATAGAGGAGCAGCATTCATGGATCGGTTAGTTAAGGTGTGTGATTCTAGCAGCATTTATAATAGACTGAAGGGGGGATAGCCTGTGTAAGGGTAGGCCGGTGAGGATAGAGTTGCAGTAGTTGAGGCGGGAAATAACCAAGGAGTAAATAAGTTGTTTTGTGGTGTCGTTGGTCAGGAAGGGGTGAATTCTGGAAATGTTGCGGTGGTTAAGGCGGCAAGATGTGGCCAGCGATTGGATGTGGGGGCTGAAGGAAAGGTCATAGTCTAGGATTACACCCAGCACCCTGGCATGTGTGGAGGGACCAATGGTTGTGCCATTGATCTTGATGGTAAAGTCATGGGGAGGAGACTGTGGGGAGGAGGAAATATTACAAGCTCAGTTTTAGACAGATTGAGTTTGAGGAAGTGGTGTGACATGCATAGTGATATGTCATTCAGTAACTTTGTGATACCTGAGGAGATTGAGTCGAGTTGAGGAGTGGAGAGATAAATCTGGGTATGATCAGCATAGAGATGGTATTGGAAGCCATGGGAGGTTATTAACTGGCCCAGGGAGGAGGTATAGAGAGGGAATAGAAGGGGCCCAAGGACGGAGTCTTGGGGTACCCCAACAGGAAGAGGAGCGGAGAAGATGGTGTTGTATGTGACACTGAAACTGCACTGAGATAGGAAGATGTGATTAAATGATTTGTATGTAAAATAAGGATTGTGGGTATATGTATGTGTATGTATGCGAGTTCATGCATGAATATTCACTATATTACAAAAAGTATTGGGACGCCTGCCTTTACACGCACATGAACTTTAAGGGCATCCCAGTCTTAGTCTGTAGGGTTCATTATTGAGTTGGCCCACCCTTTGCAGCTATAACAGCTTCAACTTTTCTGGGAAGGCTGTTCACAAGGTTTAGGAGTGTGTCTATGGGGATGTTTGACCATTCTTCCAGAAGCACATTTATGAAGTCAGGCACTGATGTGGACAAGAAGGCCTGGCTCGCAGTCTCTGCTCCAATTCATCCCAAAGGTATTCTGTCAGGCTGAGGTCATGGCTCTGTGCAGGCCAGTCAAGTTTCTCCACCCCAAACCTGCTCATCCATGTCGTGTGTGTTTTTTTTTTTTTTTTTTATGGACCTTGCATTGTGTGCTGGTCCAAATGATTTGGTGGAGGGGGGATTATGTTGTGGGGTGGTTTTTCAGGGGTTGGTCTTAATTCCCCTTAATTCCAGTGATGGGAGCTCTTAAGGCGTCAGCATTTAAAGACATTTTAGACAAATTCATGCTCCCAACTTTGTGGGTACAGTTTGAGGATGGTCCCTTCCTTTTCCAACATGACTGCTCATCGGTGCACAAAGCAAGGTCAATAAAGACATGGATGAGCAGGTTTGTGGTGGAGGAACTTGACTGGCCTGCACAGAGTCCTGACCTCAACCCGGTAGAACACCTTTTGGCATGAATTAGAGTGGAGACTGCGAGCCAGGCCTTCTCGTCAACATCCGTGCCTGACCTCACAAGTGCACTTTTGGAAGAATGGTCAAACATTTCCATAGACACACTCCTAAACCTTGTGGACATACTTCCCAGAAGAGTTCAAGCTGTTATAGCTGCAAATGGTGAGCCAAGTCAATATTGAACGGACTAAGATTGGGATGCCCTTTAAAGTTCATTTGCGTGTAAAGGCAGGCGTCCCAATAGTTTTGGTAATATAGTGTATATTATATATTTTGTACACGTGTAATATCAAATTAAAAATTATATAAAAGTTATATCTGAGGTTTAAAAAGTAATTCAGTTTCTGTGCTTCTCTATGCAATTCAGGCAGATCATTGCAGGTGGAAGGGTCGGCAGGGTGCCCTACTTTTAAGCTAACTTAAAACAGAAAGCTGTGTTAATGCTCATATATGATGCCAAGCCTCCATAATTTAAACTGCATTTCAGATTGTGAAAGGGGTAGGCCAGAGACAGTAATGCTGGGAGGAAAGGGCTTGATACTGGATGTCCTGCATTTAGGAGATGAGAGGAAATCAGAATAAGCCATTTTAGTACAGAACAGAAGTCTTTACAACTATGCAAGACAGAAGGTAAGGCTGGAGTTCAGCCTTACCCCTTTCACTGCTGGGTTTGTACGTCATACAGACCTGACAATTGGGAGGGGGGTTTAAAAATATTCCCAGTGGCTGGCGCCACCTGGTAGGGTTCGCATGAAAACGCTGATTATGATACACGTTGCATATCGCCATACACACCGGATTGAGAGTAATATTTCTAGCAGCAGACCCCCTCCGTAACGATAAACTGATGACCTATAGGGTGCTTTTAAAGTGGCACCTATGGAAAATAGAGAGTACTGAAGTTTGTCGCCATTTCACAGGTGCATGCAAATTTAAGGTTTGTCATGTTGGGTGTTTTTCTTTTTACCAAAGAAACCTTTCCGGTAATATCGTGTGACAAAAAAATTGGAACTATCCCTATTTTATTCTCTAGGATGTCTGCTTTCAGGAAATATATAACATTTTGGGGGTTTTATGTAATATTCAGGGCTAAAATGATTTTATTAGGCTTGTGTGCAAAAAAAAATATGCAAAAATGGCATTGGCAGTGAAAGGGGTTAATAGAATCATGGTCTCCCATTAAAAAATGTGTTGTAGCTTTAATTGCATCTGTACTTGGTTTCCTCTTAGCCCCCACTCAAAGTCCCACAAATACTTGCTGAACCTGCCAGTCCACCTGATGCAGCTTTCTGTGATGGTGTGGCAACAATGCTGCACTCCTCATAGATTCAGAGCATAGATTCATGTAGGCCACACCTGCTTGCATTACAGTGGGATAAAACATTTTTTGCCGGGGACTTGGCAGTCAGCATTGTCACTGCTAAATTCACAAACCTATAGCTCAGGGGTGCCCAACCTTTTGAGGAGCGAGGGCCACTTTATCGACTTAGTAACCGGTCACGGGCCACAATGTAGCGTAAAGGGGGATGGCAGGTCTGTGTCCACTATGCATATGTAGAGCAGACACAGATGCAACCCGCTCTACCCTAAGGGCCCTCCAATCCGCCCAGATCCCCTTCTGGTTTTTTTTTAAGGAGATCGGCTTGCAGATAGGCAGGTGTAAACAGACACAAGTCCGTTTTACATCTGCCGCTCTATTGAGGCGAATGGAGAGTCCGTTTGAGTCCACCTGAAAAACAGACAGGCGGACCCGATCGGATTGATCATGTGAAAGGGGCCTAAGGCTGCTTTCACGCTGATGCACAGCGATTTACTTGCTCCTCAACTGACCTCAATCTTCACTTCTTCCTCAGGATTCCTGCAGCTGGCTAGTACTGCCGGTGGGTACTGCTGACAGGTGCTGGTACTGCTGGCTGGTACTGGTACTGCTGGTGGGTACTGGTACTACTGACTGGTACTGCTGGCTAGTACTGCTGGAGGGTATTGGTACTGCTGGCTGGTACTGGTACTGCTGGCGGGTACTTCTGGCAGGTACTGGTACTGCTGGTTTATACTGCTGGCTGGTACTGATGACTGGTACGGATGGTGGGTACTGGTACTGCTGGCGGGGAACTACTGGCTGGTACTGGTACTGTTGTTGGGTACTGGTGGCTGGTACTGATACTGGTGGCTGGTGTCCCAGATCGCGGGTTCCTGCATAATTGTGACAGAAGCATGCAGCTGCAGTAGAGAGCAGAGCCAATGCTTCCTGTCACAGGCGGAGTACATTTGGTATCACTCCGCCTGTGAAGGAGCCGGCGCTATACAGGAAGCGGCGGCTCCGTTCTTCACACTAATGCTCGGAAATGGTGGGTTGGGAACCCGCGATCTGGGCTTGCCGACTCTCCATCCCGGAGCAAGACATGGCGGGCCACATCGGAGGGCACCATGGGCCACATGTGGCCAGTGGTTGTGCACCCCTGCTCTAGCTTGTCATACCCCCTGGCCACACCTAGTCCTGCCCACTAATTTCTGGGTGGACAGTACTGCTTCTGTTGCTGAATCCTTCCCACTGTGAGCTGCGGTGTCTGGGAAGAAGAGCGTGAGATACAAGTGAAGTAGGATTTTTTTGTTTAATTTGAGTAGTGGCGGAAATACCAGAGTCGCAGGAGTCACACTTGCGACCGAGCCTTGGCATTCAGCCACTGTCAGGGGGCCCTAGCGGGGTTGCTAATCGCAGGTCTCTGAGCGAAGTGCGTGTCTCTCATACAGCTTAGAGCCGTCATTGACAGTTCTCCCTTTCTCCTCTCTCTGAGGAGACGGCCAATCTGCTCCGTTTCCAACCCCCTGGTTGGTGATAGGCGCCACTGATGAGCAGCATTAATAGGCGGCATTGATGAGCACTGATAGGTGGCACCAATGGGTTCCACTGCTGATAACCAGCAAGTCTTTTTACTAGGATCAGCTGATCACATGGTAAAGAGTCGCTGTGATTGCGCTGGATGCATGTCAGGGGGCACACAGGAAGCCGGGTTCTGGGAGGCTGTCCATGGACGCCCTCCCAAAATAGGAAGCCTGGGGCTCAGGTGGAAGGGTGGGTCAGGGGGGCCCATCATGGTTTCTTGCACTGGGGCCCTGAAGGTTCTAGTTTCACCTCTAAGATTTGGGGCTTGTTTATTACATAGTAACTTGATTTGAGACTTGTTTTGAATGCCTTGCAAGAGCCTTTACTTGAATAAAACTATAATACAATTGATATAAAACCATTATTGTTTCCTTTCAGGGAGCTAGGGATAATACAGCAATACTGAAGGCTCATAAGATGTGCAAGTTCCAAAAATATGGTTGTCAGCTACCCCATATCAAGCTTATCAGTGACATTGACTATATAGCTTCTAAGGTTTGTCCATACCTGTGATATTGTTGTGTCAAGTATATGCAGATTGGCTCAGCAGGGTTTCAACGTAATTGCAATGTTTCTAAAAATGATTATGGACATTCGGTAATAGTCGATTAAATCCTACCTTCTGCGTTCCTCAGAAATCAGCCCTTACAAGCCTCTAATAAGCTATGCATAGGGTTTTAGTTCTATAGAAAATGGAAAACCATAATATATGAGTTTGATAGTCCTTTTTATCTGTTGAAAGAAGGATTTAAGATTTGCAGAAGATAATTACTCAATATGTGCGTCATGAGTGATGAATAGCAGAACAATGAGCATCTCAGACTCTGAATGATTATTTCCTTCGTCCAGCATAAAATTGTTCAGAAAAATAGTGTTAAAATGGTTAAGAGATTCAAGCAATATTCTTTTGCAGCTCAGCAGTTTTAAAGAATTTCTATATTCAGAAATCCATCTGACAGAAGGAATTTATGGTGATGGCTACTTGCATACTTGACCATTGGCAGAACAGGATTTGAAAGTTGAACACTGATCTATAAAAACCTAATTTAATCTATTTATGTATGAATAAAAAAATCATTTATATATAGTTTTATATAACCTCACCAGGTAGGTAAGATGTAAAAAAAAATGGGGGGAGGTGGAGGGTAACTTAATTTATGGTTATAACTTGGTCAGAAAGGTGCACCTAAGCTGGCTGTACACACCTAGATTGAGAAAAAAAAATCTGTCCAGACCCTCCATCCAATTTACCACATGGACATACTCCTGGTTTTGTATTCTGACAGCTGGTGCCACCAGACCGTTTTCTGTACAGCTTCTTCGGTTTTTCGATTAAAGAATGTCAGGTGGGAGGGCACTAACAAGGCCACCCAAAGGCCACCCACAGAGCAAATGTTGGCCAAAATTTACTCCTATGTATGAGCCAGCTTTAGCCTTTAAATGCCCTGGAGTCCCAGAGCGTTTTTTTTTTTTTTCATTTTGGCAATGTTTCATTTCCACACATTATAGCTACATTTTGTAGTCTACCTTAAAGTATTATACATTTGTTTTTTGTTTTTTCAGGATGGATAAGGCTTTAAATTGGTGCAAAATTTAGATGCGCAAATTTTGATTTCTCTATGTATTGTGAGGTTCAGCTCTAGTGCAGTACCTTTCATGACTTCGGTCCAGCCATGAAGTACGTTTTAAGTGCTTTTGGCCAACTTTATTCAAAAGGAAAGTAAAAAAACTCTTTTCCATCCTAACTTTTCCATCCTTCTGGACATCCTTCTGAACTTTTCCATCCTTCCAGCCCCACAACCTGCACAAGTGAGAACCCTTGGTGACTTCTAACCCTTCTGACACCATGACAAGGCACAGCATTTTCAGTATATTTTTCTTTGCTTGTTTTTTTTTTTTTTGTGATTAAATAGTGAAACATTTTCCCAACCCAACATTTATGTTAAATTATTGTTACAATTGCCCCTTTTTAATAACTGTGTATTACCACTATTACTCGTTTCTTTCCCACATATTGTCATGATCACCAATTTGTTTCCCACGTATTGTTGAAAAATAACCTGTCAATTAATGTAATTTATTTTATTTATTTATCACAGAACTTTTTTTTTTTCTATAATTGGCCTTTAGAGTTATGTTCATAGATAAGCAAAAGTAAAGCCAGCACTATCCTTTTATACATCTGCTTTGTCATGTCATATAAGATTATTGATAGTTCATTTGTCAGTATCATTTTAGGGTGACACATGACAAAACAATGACAACAAAATATTATAGACAGTAATTGTTTGCAAGAAAGTAAAGCTTACCTAGATATTTGCTGTCAGTATCTTAAGAATATTGCCAAGCTGAGGACTTGCTCAGCAAGCCGTAAGGATGTGACATGATTTGTGAAAGAGTTTAAAGGACAGGAGCCATCTGCTCTAAAACAATTTATGTACAGAAACGCATAAAACTCCATGCAATGACAAAATCTACAGTGTATAGAAAGTGAAGCGTGATCTGCAAAGAAATCAGTGGAGCAAGCAGAGGGTGGACTTCAAAGAGCTGGTGAAAAATAGGCTGTAATGAGTATTATTTATCTCCGTTATGTTGAATAAAAAGAAATTTGCATATGATTTAGAATGATTTCATGTAATTTGGGTCTATGGTTTTAGAATCTGTTATGAAATTTTGCTTTCTAGAAATGTGGAAGTGTCCCTGCTTTCACAGTAGTTTTTAATGAAATATATTAACTATTGAGATTTAGCACCTATTCACACCTGAGCCTTTTTTGGGCATTTTTCCTATGAATGACAACGCTCAACACCGAGTCCCCTTTTTTCTTTTTTTTTTTCTGCTGTTCACATCTCTACACTCAGTTACCTAAAGCTTAAGGTTTGATGAGCTTTTTATTTTTTTATTTTTTTTTTTTGAGCTGTGTCCAATGATTGTGGCACTATAGACTTTAGAGAATCACAGAAAATGTTTTTTTTTTTCCCCCATGCAGTGGGGCTGTGCCCGCACTGCATGGGTTAATTGCTCATTTTTGCCTATGGGTGAGGAGAGCGGAGATATACCTACCTAATCCTCTGAGTGCAAGACCGGTCCCTGCTGCTTCTGTACATACTGCCTCCCTCCCGCACTCTAGTGGTCTTGTGCATTGACTGTTCCTGATGTCATCAAGCCCATAGACCAGCTCTGGATGTGAGGACAGCAGCCACAGTCCACTGCTGGACAATGTGGGGGGGCTGTTTTCCAGAGGATCGAAGGATTGCCTTTTGGTGCACCCCCGGACAAGGCAAACAATTAACCCATGCAGTGTGGGCACAGCCCCATTGCATGGGAGGAAAAATATTTTTTATGGTGTTCTGATATAATAGAAATGCTTGTAATTGTGCAACATAAGTGTTTTGCACATTTATTTATTTATGTATTTATTTTTTTTTCCAAGGGTTTTTGTGCCTGAACAAATGTCGTCCTCCTCCCCCAAAACAAAAATGCCTGAACTTGTGTACATGTGCAAAAAACGCTTGCTCAACACTCTAAAACCATGTGCACACAAAAAATGCTTACAAATATGCTGAATGATCAGCTTAGGTGTGATGGGGGTAATTATCTAAAGAAACTTATGGCCTGTACACACGATCCGAAAATCGGACGAAAAATACTGGTTTTGACGAGATCAAACGATAATCGGATCGTTGGTACAGAGCTTTTAAAGGCGGTCACGACAGTTCATCCGATATTATTATTTTATCGGACATGCGCAAAAAATTTTCTCGTATGATTTTCGTTTTAACAGTACAGTTGTCATCCGAAAATTCAATACAAATACACTACAACACATGAAATCACTTTTCCGATTATTTTATTTATTTTTTTTAATTCTGTCATACGAGAATTTTCTGAACTTTACTAAACTCTTCAGGTTCGATTATACAACTATCATGCAAAAAAACAAAAAACGGGGGATCTGTCGTCTGATTTTCGGATCATGTGTACAGGCCATTAAGGTACATCCAGTGAACAACTTTTAAACAGTACTTAGAAGTTCGATATTTATTTAAGGGTGCTTGGATGGCTTTGGATGCAGTGCAATTCTTAATATTGCTGTGATATTCACTGGTTTAGGTCTCTATTAAAGATCTCTCAGACCCACAGTTTGACTTCCAATCTCTTCCAATATATCTGGTTATTCTTCCCAAAAACCCTCAGTACAATGGAGCATTATTGTCACTGATGACGAATAAAGCTGGGCATTCTTTCCACTGATTATTATTATTTTTTTTTTTGACAGTAGTTCTGAGCTCACTCGAGTTCATACCTTGGTGCTATTTCACGTACTTGGCTGCGGTAATGCCGCAAGATGGAACCTTTCTGTAGCAGTGATATGGACTGCTTAGCCAGTTGATCGTTACCACTTCCTGTACACAGATTCTGATTTTCACCACAGTAAAGCTTGGTTGTGAGAGCTGGATTGAGCCACAGAACCAGGGGATTCCTGCAGATTAGACTACACTAGTATGAAAGTGGTTAGAAAGCGGTTCTAGTTAAACTTAAAGTACATCCAAACAGCGCTCACTCCAATGAAGTCCGACCAGTACATGATGGATTATTATCTGTTGTTTTGGGTTACTGAAAGTAAGAATAAGAAATCTGTTTAAAAAAATGATTGGCTAGTGGATCATGTGGAATCATTTTAAAGGGAGAAGTACGGGATTAAAAAATAAATAAACATGCATACTTCCATCTGTCCCATATCTGCTCTGAAACTGAGAACTAATCAATCACACGACTGCTGATCGCTCAGTTCTCTGTGTGCTCAGAGAGGTGACTGTCAGTCATCGCTGTCCGCTCCGCCCCACCATCGCTCACTGAAGCACCAGGCTGGGGAGGGGACAAAAATAGCTGGCTCTGGCTATCTAACGTTGCTCTCATTGTGAGACGGAGCCAGCTGTCAATCGGGCAGCAATGTGGGTCCTGGCATTAATGTCAGGATGCTTCCCGAGTCTAGAGTGGCTCTGCCCCATTACTTGATAGCAGGCAATCGGTTGACTCTGGGTCACAGGAAGACAAAAGCAATTGTACTTCTGTTACCCACAAAAAAGCTTTGGCCATACTTCTCTTAACAGCTCTTCCTTAGCTTTTAAGGTTTTCAAGGTTTTTCACCTTAATGCATTAAGGTGAAAAACCTTCTGTAGTGCAGCACCCCCCCCCCCCTTTTACTTACGAGAACCTGATCTTTCCAGCAACGGGAACAAGCACAGCAGCTCCAGCCGCTGTCCCAGGTTCTCATTGGATAGCTTGATAGCAGCAGGAGCCATTGGCTCCCGCTGCTGTCAATCAAATCCAATGACGTGGAAGCCAGGGGGCGGGGCCGAGTCCTGCTGTCTGTGTCAATGGATGCAGCAGCAATACTAATGGCCCGTACATATGATCCGAATATCGTACGACCGATCGTACAACCGTTCTCGCTTAATAGTCGCAAGTAGTTATTGAATAGCTAAATAAAGTCACGAAAATTCTCATACGATAGACAAAAAAATCGGTAGTGATGTCATGTGTTGTAATGTATTGGTACTGTATTTTCGGATGACAACTAGACTGACTAAACAAAAATCGTACGATCTGGAATCGTACTAGGAAATTTTTCGGGTATGTCCGATTGAATAATATCGGATGAACGGTCGTAATCGGCTGTCGAAAGTAGTGTACACACGATCCAAATATTGTAGATCCTTCCTCGGACGACCGTTTTCATACGATATTCGGATTGTGTGTACGGGCCATTAGGAGCGCACCTCCACGAGTGCCCCCATGAAAAGTGCTTATCCGTGGGGATACTCGAGAAGAGGAGGAGCCAAGAGTGCCACAGAGGGACCTCAGAAGAAGAGGATCTGGGCCACTCTGTGCAAAACCCTTGCACAGAGGATGGTAAGTGTGACATGGTTATTAAAAAAAAAAAAAAAAAAAACTTTACAACCCCTTTTAAAGCAGTAGTAAAGTCCACTTTGTGATTTTTTTTTTTTTTTTTTTACCTACAAGTAAGCTTATAATAATGCATACTGCCGCGTACACACGACTGGACTTCCCGACAGAAGAAGTCCGATGGGAGCTTTCGGTCGCAAATTCCGACCGTGTGTATGCCCCATCGGACTTTTTCTCTCTGCATTTCCAACGGACTCAAATATAGAACATGTTCTAAATCTTTCCGTCAGAAATGCAGATGGAGTTTAGCACGTTGGCAAGTCCGGTTGTGTGTACGCGGCATTACGGTAGGTAAAGTTAATACTTTATCTCCTAAATGTATAACATTTAGGAGTTATTCACACTCTTGGCAGCTGGTGACGTCACTGGCACATGGGCTCTGAAGGAACAGCATACCCATGCGGTTACTTCAGAGTGCTGCGCCATGACTCCCGTGCGCGCGGCCATTCAAGCTGCCGGAGCCTGAAGAAGGACTGGGTAAAGATGGCAGCCCACCACTGGAGGGCTTCATTCTAAGGTAGGTATTTCATAATGTGCTAGTAAGTGATTCATACTAGCACATTATGCCATTGCCTTCAGAGGATTATTTATTTAGTTATTGTGAAATGCTGTGGTTTACTACCGCTTTAAGTATAGTAGCAGTTTCAACAGTTTCCCTCTCTTTACGTTTTAAAGGTAAGGAGTTAAATATTTATTGAACTCGATTTTTTTTTTTTAAACTAGTTCTTCTTTCATTGCACAATATCCATATTATATCTGATTCATCCCTTATGCCTCTTGACTTTGCATAAGGTGGATGTCTTCCTGTTCAAAGGTTATAGTGGTAATCAGCAAGACTTTAGCTAACAGATGAAACATGTTTAGCCAGGGTTTTTAGGCTGTAAGCAAGTTTATTGCCTAATATCCTCTTTATGTGATAAAAACTTTGCTGGCTAAAGGCTTTCTAAGATGGGCAAGGGTTAAGTTTAAATGCAGCAGAAGTGGCAGACTTTGCTTCTAGAGATAAGTAATGTATTTTTTTTTTTTTTTTGTAGTAATGTCCTTATTTGGTATAGCTGTCAAAAGTTTCTTTATCTTTACTCTTGTGGCTCCTGATCACATATCCTAATTTTAGACCAGGTTTATTCTAGAGGTTTTATGTAGCATCACAAAAGAGCTTTCCAAAAATACTCCTACAGCCTCTTCAAGATCATCATTCAAATTAAAGATCTGTGAGTGGTAATTCAATCAGATCTATAGTTTTTGTTTATTTCCGTTTGTGCTTTAGGTACTTATCTTCAGTAGTTTAAAAAGCCATAAAAAGTGACTTAACAAAAACATTTTCTTTAGTTAAGGTGGTTAGTACACCTATATTCAGCAATTCTGTTCATTTTTTTTAATATATGTAATTGCGCTGAGTTTCCCAAGAATGGTTAACAAATAATTATGATTGGTTTGGAATAGGGATGGACAAAGTTCAGTTCACAGGAGGTTTATCAAACTAAATACAAACCTTTACAATCTATTAGAGCTGAAACTTGATTTTTCTAAAGCTTTTTCTAAGGGCATGGGAAGCTGGCACTGCCATGGTGGGACATGTACCAATGCAAAATACCATCCAGCGAGGAGAGGGTCTTTTTAATGTGGTTAAAGAGCAACATTAAAAAAAACATATACAAATACTTAAAAAAAATAATAATTTACTATTTTTTATTTTTTTTTTACATTATTTAGTTCCGGATGGGACCAAGTACAGGTTATAGTTTGTTCCATCTTCCTAGGTGTCCTAAAACACTAGCTGGCTGTCAGACAGGGTGCCCCTCCGCTTCTCTTTTCCCCTTGGCGCATGGCCACAACTGGTAAGGAGGAAAGCCTACTGCCTACCTTAGGAAAGTGCTGGGAGCCAGATAAAGGCGCTAGAAAGCTAAGCAGCCATCTCCTTGCTAGTGACAGTGTTGTGTCATGTTCCAAGGGTGGGGAGGAAGTGGCATACTATCCAACATCCCAGCTAGTGTTTTAGGGCACCTGCTGCCCCATCAGGAACTAAATCATTCAAAATGGTGATAATTCTTTCTTAGATTACATGCTTTGGGGATGCCTTAAACCTGCCAAACCATGTGAAGTTGCAGAGCAGTACAGTGTACTCCTTTCAAAGATGGCACTGCTGCCACTAAATGAGTTTTCTGGCAACTTCTTGTCAACCCACCAAGGGATCTGTCATTAAATGGTACAGCACACACTGCTTGATGATGTTCCCCCACTACTACTTCCATGACAAATGACACATTTCCTGGCCGGCTGCTGAATGTCAACAAACTGGCCAGTAATACTGGGTGATAACATGGTCATAGCTGGTTAATGTCACTCCAAATCTCAGAATACCCCAGTCAGTCTGTTGACAAGCTACTGCTGCAAAAAGACAGACTTCCAGCTGATGTTTGTATACAAACATCAGCCTGGGGTTCAAGTGGGTGAAGTTCACAGCCAAAAAAACATAAGGGGGAAAATATGGATCCCTGCTTCTGGCTGCTTTGCTTAGGTGACATCACTTGGTGTTCTTATGGGACTCCAGGAAGCCAAATTTTGCAAGAATGTGTTAACGTGCAATCTTGCACTCTTGTGAGGTTTGGGAACCTCCGCTTTCAAATACTGAGTCAATTCCTTCTGCTTTTCTTTTTTTTTTGTGAGGTAGAGGTTTAGTTTTTGTTTGTTTTTTTCCTTTTTTCTTTTATTGCCCTAGCAAATTAGGATGGTGGTCCTTGCTGCTGACTGCAATGTCCACTTAAAAAAGAAAAAAAAAAAAACAAGCTATCTTTTCACTTTAACTTTATAGGTGTCCTATTGGTAAAGATCGTAGGTCTGGAAAACCTAAATACCTAAAGATTGCAACTACCCATGTGGTCATCACGTAACCCTTTTTGCTTTTCTGATGCCAAGAATCAGATCTCCCAGGCTTGATGTTATCCTTCTCTGGTCAGGGCTTCTGTGACTATGAAAATGCAGCTGCAAACTGCTCAAGCGCATGGAAGTTATTGACCTTTTTAGACGTGATGCAGCTGCGGCCTTGGAAACCTGTTTACTTTCATTGCATTTCCAGGCCCGGAGCTACATTATATAAATAAAAGGCAGACTAATGCCAAGCTCTCAATCAGTTAGACTGCTTTTTCACAGCCACAGAACAATTGGAAAAGGAGTCAGAATGGGACAACCATTGCTGTTAGGCATCATACCACCAGAGGATGGTGTTTCCACTTTAATGTAGAAAATAGCAAACGGTTTGAACTTGTGTGGCAACCTAAATTGTGCATGCAGAATGTTTGATATTGAAGCATATTGGAATAAGAATAAGTGCATTGGAATGTATCTACAACTGAACCTATGTAATGTGCTGTAATTTTATCTGTATGTTGCACAAAGTTCAATCTATAGTTATTCAAAGTGATTACCATTCAGTACAGTCGGAAAGCAGATGTGTAGCTTGGCTTGAGAAATGAATGCACAGCTTGGCAGAAGATAAAATTCACAGTGATTACCACGGTTTGGAAAGGGACCTTATGCAAAAACGTTAAATAGAATTAAATCATGTCAAAGAAAATGTCCACATAACACTGATGAGACCTGTGCAGTGTTAAAATTAAAGACTGGTTATTTTCCGCCACAGTTCTTAAATTAGTGCTATGTGAAACCATAATTTCTTTTATGTAAAGCAAATAACCATATTTGACTAAAAGGTTTACATTCCATTTTACACAGTAGAATCTCAAAGATCCCTCATCACTTTATTCTTTTATAGTCAGACATAACAAGTATGTGCTTTTTTTTACTTAAACCAAGATAAATACTTTATAAACGCAGTGGCAGTTCAGATAAGAAGTCATGCAATCCTTTTAGTTCTGCAAGAGCACAAAGCTGCGTAATTGGGTTGAATTTTTTATTAGGTACTATAGAGTCTTGCACTGGGTTAGGCGCCTGTGCATAGCAATATACTCCAACATTTTTAGTGCGTTGCAAATGGATGGACCAGGGCACAGGTCCAGATTGTAATGGAACAAGACTTACACATGCAAAGCTATGTAGGGAAGCTTAAAGTGGCATTAATCCCTGTAATGAACCCGAGCTCCTCCACTGCTCACTAGAAAAATATGAATAATGTGACCCCACCAGTTTTAACCTATTACATAGTCTGGAATCTCTCCTCTAACTAGCGACCTGGTGCGCTATGGATATGGCCATGGCATGAGGCAAGATATAATAGGATATTTATATTCATAGATATTAACACTAGAGATTGTTGATCAAGGGAATATATGATTGCCTTCAGGAAAACAGGAAGGATGTTTTTTTTTATCCCAGTTGGAGCAAACTGGACCATACTTTATAGGGTTTTTTTTTTTTTGTTTACAAACTTTTATTAGATGGTTTTCAAAAGGGGGTACAAAGAGATTAGCATTTTGAAACATCAAAATATCATATCAGTAAAGAAAATTACAAAAAGCACAAAAACATAACTGAGCTAGTCCCATATATAAAAACGTACACTTATCGGTGCGCAGATGTGGGTTATGATGCTGATAATGCGAGAATTACCAAAACGGAAAGTGAGATGACATTAACGTACAAATGTATATGCAGTTCTAGACATCAAGAATAAAGCGCTCTAAAATGGAGCAATGGTCGAACCAATGAGCCCATTTACACTTCTAATAAGGCATAGTATGGTATAAGGTGTGAAAGAGTCTTTCCACTCTGCTTATAGACTCTGTCCGAAGTTTAACCTGAGAGAGTGGCACCTTCTGAGATTTCCATTGTAAAGCAACTACCTAATGAATAGCAACACCGATTGTGTGGATTAGTCTCATCTGTGATGTGGTAACCTCTGCAATTGAAGCAAATAATAAAAAATGGGTCATGTGAGAGAGAGCTGGGCATCAGCTATCTTAGAGGCAAAGGTGATCAGTCTTCTCCAAATCGGGGCAACATGAGAGGGAGAGAACTCCCAGAATAGATGGAGGCATGTGCAGGAAGCTTGGCACCCTCGCTTCCTCTGGATTAACTTGTGTTTTTTTTTCAACCTGATTATCAAATTATGTAATATTTGGCTGCCTCAAAAAAAAAAAAAAAAAAACCTGTCCTGAGGCCATAAATGGCAGTTAGCGGGCCACCAGTAAACCAGGGTATGACTTTGTAGAGTCTTATTGATTTTAAAAGTAGGCCACAAAAGGGAAAAGGAGGACTCAAATTCATTGCAGTTTTTAGGCCCTCTTTAGATGATGCCAGTTAGTGTGTACAAGGTATTGCAGAGGCATGCATAGTGTGCTTAAGAGTGTATTGATCTACTTGCATGTCAAAGCTGCACAGGTAAGCCTCTTTGCAACAAGTTGTCCCAGACAGGGGGGGACCAAAAAGAAAAGCGGGGCTCAAGGGAAGGCACACTCAATATATAGTAAATGTAAATGCGTATTTATTGGTACAAAATGAGTGTACATGAAGATATGTGCACAAACATGATCAGAAAAAGGTATAATCGTACACTGCCCTCATAAAATTGATCAAAAAACTATTATTTTTGATCAAGTACATAACATACACAGACTAAGGGAAACATAAAACATGTATAGATAAACAATGTTTATCTATACATGTTTTATGTTTCCCTTAGTCTGTGTATGTTATGTACTTGATCAAAAATAATAGTTTTTTGATCAATTTTATGAGGGCAGTGTACGATTATACCTTTTTCTGATCATGTTTGTGCACATATCTTCATGTACACTCATTTTGTACCAATAAATACGCATTTACATTTACTATATATTGAGTGTGCCTTCCCTTGAG
Organism: Lithobates clamitans; assembly: GCA_037952925.1. Lineage (NCBI taxonomy): Eukaryota > Metazoa > Chordata > Amphibia > Anura > Ranidae > Lithobates > Lithobates clamitans. Next base: position 10,689,708 of record JBBGZY010000584.1, read on the forward strand.
CCCCGCTTTTCTTTTTGGTCCCCCCCTGTCTGGGACAACTTGTTGCATTGGTTATGGGGGTTGGAAGGCAACCATAGAGTCATGGTACCGAATCTGTCTACATGATGAAACAAGCCTCATTATACCCCACTCTTTTTTACAGGTAAGCCTCTTTGTAGGAGAGATGGTAGAATGGAGTGGTTTGAAAGGGATGACCTCGCTTATGTGAGCAGCCTGAAACTATACAATTTTCTCAGTAAAGCAGCTGAAAGTTTGACCAAGCTTCTCTTATATTGGTAATGCCTTATTTGCCTATCAATGGTGAGGTTGTAGATTAGATTTTTCTATTGATCTCACCTGTTTCCTTTTATTATTCTTGTGTGCTATATAAATCAATAATGTTACTAATAATAGTAATACCTTTTAGAGATTCCTTGACAGTGCCACAATAATCTTATATTTGCAAATGAGTAAATCAGGACAGGATAGGTCCTTTGTGTTGCAGTTAAGATTGACATCATAGTAGGGGGTTATTGGTTTTGGCAAGGATGTATTGTGGGGGCCTTTGGCTAGGGTATGACCTTTGGCATTATAGTTAAGACTATGGCTAAACAATTCCAATTTACTGTAGCCTTGTGTGACCTCCTACAAACCACTGAAGCTGGAGGGAGAAAAGGCTGAATATAAGTGAGAGAAAGGGAGGTAAAAGAGCATTCTTTCATCAGGAAGAGCGCATGTGTCACTTCTAAAATCTGACCTTTACCCAAGTCGCATCTTGCAAACTGTGTCCTATCCACACTTTCTGCACCCCTTTTCGGAACTGGTAGCTGCATCTCCTAAATTATGGACACTTTGCACAAGCTGTTTTTCACTTTTCTCTCTCAACTGTCCACAGCCATTTTACAACCATTCTATTCTGAGTTTCTGCACCCCTACCTCCTTTTTGCGCCTGTTGGAAGAGCACCCCCTTGTTAGGCCAGTAACTATGCCAGGACCTACTGTAAGGTTGCAAGTGGTAGTGTGCTCCCTTGGGCTGCGGGTTGTTAACCTAGTTAAGGAAAAGCGTAAAAAATAAATCCTTTATTGTAAATCCATTAAAAATAGAGACCGATAATGCACAAATCTCTCCCAAGGGGTTAGCAAATGAGTTTCACACTGGTGTTCTTAGGCTTTAAAGCAGAGCTTCACCTAAAAGGGGAGGTTCCACTTTTAAGTCTTCCTGCCCCCAACCCCCCCCCCCCCCCCTTTTGCCACATTTGGCAGGTCATTCTTTCCGAGGTAAGAAGGTAGCTAGTTTTGACTCTCCTCTAGTTTTGAAGTTAAGATGCCTGTGTCGAGAACCCGAAGGGTAGTGAAGAACTAGCCTGGATTAGGACGGCACTGGATCCCTGGACAGGGAAGTGTCCTGTTATTTAAGTTAGCAGCTACAGGATTTGCAGCTGTTGACTTTTGATTCTTCTTTTTTTTTTAAAGTGGAGATGCACTTAAAGGAAGACCATAGTGTTACTTTATTAGTTTGAAGAGAAATGATGAGAAAAAAAACAAAGCAACCTATCATATTCTAGCTTTAATCAGTTTAGAATGATCAGAACAATGTGATGTCTAACTTGTGCTATAGGTTATTACCCCTTAGTCTTAAAAAAATATGGTTGATAAATAAAAAGAAGTATGGGTTTGTTTTTGTTTTTTGTTTTTTTTCCCTAATCGTACTTACCTAGGTGGATGCAGCATTGGTCCCCCGGCGTCTCTGCACTGAGAACCGAGCCATCAAACACCACCGATGGCTCTGTTCTTTCGGCTCCCTGAGAGGAGGGCTGCTGACTGTCAATCAGCAGCTCTCCTGCTCTGCTCCTCCCACGTGCATTGGAGTGTTGAGCTGTGGAGGGGCAGGGAGCGGCTGTCCCAGCGTCTCACTGAGAGGCTGAGTCTGCCATCAGTCCAGGCACCTGGCGGATCCAGACTTCCGAAGTCTGACGCGGTGCCTGGACTGAACTTGGTGACATCAGCAGAGAGCAGACCTTAGACTGCTCTCTGCTGAAAACGGGTCACAGGAGTGCAAAACGAATTGCACTCCTGTGACCCATAGGAGAACCCCAGGCTGAACTTCTACTTTTAAGAAGTGTGTGTGTGCATCTCCTGTGCATATGTTTCTGATGACACATACAGTATCTTTATATTTTGATAGAAGGATAGTTTATATGGATCTCTCATTGTAATGTGAGGGGACTTTTTATATTTTTAATACCAAACAACTTCCCCCCAGTTATACTGCAGTGCCAGGTAGTATGCATGTTAATTGATCAAAGTTTCCATGAGATGCCCAGACAGGGGCGGCCCGTTCATTGTGGACGAATGGACACCACCCCCCTTATCCATGCAGCCACCCTCCCTATCCATGTACCTGGCCCCTTTCAGGATGCTGGGTGCATTAATTCATATGGCGGGGGTGTGTTTTTTTTGAAGCACTGATTAGAGCCAGAAGCTCTAATGGGCTTCAAAATAGGGTGGGCTCGGGGCGCAGAGCATTATGTCCAGAGCCCACCCAGGTGTGTTGCAACAGCGAATCTCCTGGCAAATCGGAAATCTTAAATATTCTTCTCAATGGTTGACTGATCTAATGTTTTTCCAAGTATGAAACTTTTTCTTATTTCTTAGCTGTTAAATATTTTAATTATTTTCTGTAGTTTTTTAATGTGACTGGGTAGCAGTATGATATAACTCACATTTTCTGACCTTGGTGGCTGGCAGGAAAGAGGGATTGAAGTCGACAGGGAGTCATAAGTTGTAGTAATTTCCAGTACAGAAAAATGTTATTTAAAGAGTGAAGGAGTGATGTGCATAATTAAAGTAGGCTGTTCTTTTTATACCATATATAATCACACATGGCAATTAGAGGGAGTACCAACTGGAAATTTGTTTATTTACTGTATATATTTGCCAAAGTAATTTTGATCACAGCTAAATATGGAGCATTTTTGAAGCATTAAATCAGGATGCATTTTATTATTGCTAATCTGAACTTTATGCACAAGTTTAGTATGCTTCATAATTCAGGATTCATTGTAATGTATTTGCAAGTTAGAAGAACACATTACTTGTGTCTGCCAGAACAATTTACTTTAATTGCTAGTAAGTGATGCAGTAGTTCCTGGCATGCTCTGCTGGGTTACTTCAAGGTCACAGACAGATCGGTAAAGTTCCTTTTCTGATTAATAAAGAACTACTTAAGATTATAAACAGAGTCTCAGCAATGACACTTCAGTGAAACTTCAGGCGTCTCAAAAAATAATTTTTAAAGCTGAACTAAGACCCCTTTCAGGTGTTCTAGTGCTAGAAAAGCACCTCTCAAGCCCCCCCCCCCCCCAGTGTGAAAGCCCGAGTGCTTTCTCACTGGGGCGCTGCGCTTGCAGGACCGAAAAGTCCTACAAGCAGCATCTTTGGGGTGCATACGCGTCAAATCGCATGCCAGATCGCTGCAATGTGAACCAGGGCTTAGACTCACTGAGCACAGAGGAACAAACTGTGATTCCTTCAGAATAACGAAAGGTAGGAATCCCTGCAATGTACATGGATTAGGGGGATGTTTTTGTTTTTTCTCAACAAAAGTGGCGTTACACTTTAAGATAGCTGAAGATGCCCAACTGGGAGAAGACCCAAGATATTGATGTCAGCAAGGGAACTTGTGAAAATTCCATTGCTGGAGGGGAGGTGGGTGTTTGAAAAGTTTAGTTCTGCTTTAAAATAATAGGACTTTAGCAGTGGCATGGTGAAACGTTTATGCCGCGTACACACGGTCGGACTTTTCAGCTACAAAAGTCCAACGGACGCTGACGGACTAAAGCTGGCTGGTAATCCGATCGTGTGTGGGCTTCTCCGGACTTTCAACGTACTTTTTTAGCCTCAAATCCGACGTACTTTAGATTTGAAACATGCTTCAAATCTTTACGTCGTAACTACGACGGACCCCGAAATCCGCTCGTCTGTGTGCTAGTCCGACGGACAAAAAGCCACGCTAGGGCAGCTATTGGCTACTGGCTATCAACTTCCTTATTTTAGTCCGGTGTACGTCATCACGTACGAATCCGTTGGACTTTTGTGTGGTCGTGTGTAGGCAAGTCCGTTCATTAGAAAGTCTGCAACAAGTCCGCCGAAAGTCCGCCGAAAGTCTGTCGGACCGGCTGTCGGACTTTTGTAGATGAAAAGTCCGACCGTGTGTACGCGGCATAAGAGTTTGCCCTGGTTCACATTGGTATGATTTGACATGTCAAATCAGCGGCAATTGCACCGTCCTAATTGGTGCTCGCACCGATTTCAAAAAGTAGTTTCTGTACTACTTTTTGCGATTTTTCGGGCTGCGATTTTACATTGACATCTGTGTAGAAACCCGTACAGATGGCAAGTATAGAAAAGGGGTAGAAACTTTAAATTTTTGCTTGGTGTCTGTGTCACTTCTGGGGAGCTGTACCCCTCTGTTTGTCCTAGTGACCATTGTTTCTAGGAAAGAAAATGAGCAAAAAACCCCCACAATTTTGAGTTGTCACTAGAACAATAGGCATGGAGAATTTTTCCAGTAGGTACGCATGTTCCAGGGACATCCCTCTAAAATGGGAATTCCAATTACTTTGGGAAGATTTGCTCTAATTTCCTGTTGCACTCAGGACAGGAAGTCAAAGGGAACCTCCCCCACAGGCCACATGTATGCAATACAGGGGATGGTTTTGATTAAAACATAAATGGTAATTGCAGCTTCTGTGTGTGTGTGTGTGTGTATGTGTGTATATGTGTGTGTGTATATATATATATATATATATATATATATATATATATATATATATATATATATATATATATATATATATATATATATATATATATATATATATTATATTATATTATATTATATTATTAGTTTTAATTAATATTATTTGTGGTGTAGTTTACAGTCAATCACATGGATACTAAGGCACACATCAAAACTAAAATATGAATGATGAACTGTTCATATGGAGTAACTTGTTAATCAGATTTATCAGTTTGCCACTGATTTATGTCTTCTTTTTTTTTTTTTTTTTTTTTTTTTATTTGTTATGTTGCTACCTGCTGTGGCCTTCTATGTGGAAGTTGTTTGTTTGAAACCCTGTGTAGCGAATTAGCTAGTTTTGTGATACCCAGCTCTATATATCCCCTTTTTCTTTTTTTAGAAAGGCAAATCAGAAAAAAATGTAAGTTTAAAGAGCTTCTAATATTTTTGCAATAGACATGCATGTCCACATGAAAGTTAACAAATCCCTGAATTTATTTCTGTGCCTGAAGCATGGAGCTGGTCTGCTTAGAGGCTTAATGAAATTAGGAGGTACAAAGGTCTGAAAGTGATAAGATTAGTGTGGTCAGCTGTCTAGCCAGAGGGATTCTTAAACTAGGTTGGCTCCCAGAGTACAAGCGATCATTCCATGCGAATATACTTAACAGCCATATTAATGTTGTAATTGATGTTATTAGAGATATTCTAAACATAGAGGACAGGTCAGAAACCTGGGACATGATCTTTTTTAACCACCTTAATTTGTTGGCCTTGTATTAACTGGATCTATTAAACTGGACAGTTTGCTGTTTTTAAAAATACAGGGCGAATTATATTTTTAATGGTCAATTTCTGTTCAAAAACTTACATTAATGTTTCCATGATTTAGGCCCCAAAACAAGCAAGTGTTTTTTTTTTTTTTATGGTGTTTTTTTTTATTTAGTAAGGTTTGAAATAGCGAGGGCATGTATTTCATCATTTCTAGACTTGGTTGAGCTAGTTGAAGGAAACTATAGAAATGATAAGAGACTGAAAAGCAAGCAATTGGTTATGTGCAGATAGCTTCATCCAAACCAATATTCAGTATAGAAAAGCTTGTACAACTCCAGGTGATCCAATGTAGGTCACTCTTGCAAATATAAGATACTTGTTTGGCTTGTTTCTGCTGAAATAGTTTACCTACTTGCAGACCTCCCTATGCACATATACAGCGATGGGACTGCCATTTTGCACCGGATCACATGCATGTACGTGATCTGGCATTTCCAGGTGGGGAAAGTGATCAACGCCACTACTAGTATAAAAATATAAGTATGTAAGTAAAGTGTATATATACCGTCATTTGTAGACGCTATAACTTTAATGCAAACCAATCAATATTATTTATATAGCGCCAACAGCTTGCGCAGAGCTTTACAACATGGAGATATTTACAGTACATACAGGTAAGCCTTACTATCGGCTTACCTGTAGGTACAATTAAAGAGGAAGACTTTACTTCCTCTTTAACTAATTCATGTTTATTCATCAGCCCCTAGATTACATAAGTATGTAACCCTTGCAGTGTGCAGAGGGCCCCAAAGCAAGGGTAACTTTTTTTTCTCCAGCCCATAGTACAACTTAAATTCTGCATTTTTACATGGGATTGGGTCTAAAGAATAAGCAGGTCTTGGGTTTTGATGCAAGGTCTACATTAAAGTGGTTTTAAAGCCTCAAGGTGCTTTTACCCTAATGCATTTACCTTAAAGTGGATGTAAACCCGATTCATGAAATTTGAGCTGGGCACATATATCTGCAGTGTTTTGTTGTCTCTCTTCAAAACACTGTGTCCCGTAGCTGTCTCCTGCCCTGTTCCTCTGTTATCAGCCTGATAACTCCTGACATTCTCTGACACATCAGATAAAAGCAGCCAGAGTTTTGTGTCAGGGAGGGAGCTATAAATAGATTAGCAGGCAGCTTGCCTTGTCACAAAACACCTCTGAGAGTCTTTTCCTATGAGAAGAGGGGGTGTGTGCCTTTCCTCCAATCAGCTGTCTTGGCTGTATGCCCAGATTTTACACTCCGTGTTAAACAGGAAGAGAAAATCTAACCCGATCTGAACTTTCTAAACAGTATGTAACGACACCCCGAGTATGAAAGGGGTTAAAGTCGTTTAGGACATTCCATACCCGAACACTTTAATCAGCCGAACAAGGAACCCATACAAATAATTCTCCCCCCTGTACGAGACAAGGCTCTGTCTTGAGATTCAAGCAGGAATCGGACTCTTTATTCAAGCACATGTTATACAGATCCCACTTCAAAACACTTCCCCCCTACCCTTAGAAAACAAGGTGGGTTAAACTGTCCAATGACAATGGACACACTGGTCAGGTGTGTTTTTAACTTCTCGTCAGTAAACAGTCTTAGCAGGGGGCTGCTGGAGGAATCTCCCCTCCCTCTTTCCTCACAGCAAGACACTTAGACATCCCATAATAGTTGAGGCAGACAGCCACAATAGACAATAGGATACAGTCACAGAGTCCCCAGAATCTGTGTGTCTTGGGGGATATGGACCTGAATCTAAAGTAACGCCACCTCAAGGGTCCCCAGGCATACAGCTCACAACGCGCACTGTTCCCCAGAATGCCAGGGCCCATGATCGGTGGGCAAGAGGCTAGCATTCAGTCCCCTCCAAAAGCCTCTGTTCCGGCTAGGTCTGTCACACAGTAAAAAAAGACAGCAGTTATATAAGTAATACTTTTGTAAGGAGATTTGTTTCATCCCTGTGTATCATCTGAGGCTGTTCACTTCACTTTGTATATGTGAGGGTATACATACATACACTTTACTGCATGCCATTTGGGCTGATGGTCGGCGAGGAGGCCATTGCTACATATGGACACGCCGTCACAGATGCCTGTAATCTAGTTGGCCTGTTGTCGGCACACTGCTGTATTGATTATCTGGCCTAGCGACTAGGGGGAGTTTGAGGACTTATTATGCATTTTATTGTATATATCTGTACCCTATGCTATCTATATTAATTCACAAGAAACATTGCAGCTGTGATGCCACTCAATAACACAGGCCTTCTACTATTTTTTAATGGATATCTAAAATTTTGGATGACCGTCTGCGCACCTATTGTTCCTCCAGATATTTTTAAAGCTGTCATGTTAGTTCCACAGTGTGCCAACAAATTAATACTTGCCCAAACCTCCTGAAGAAGCACAATCGGGCAAAACATGCAGAGCTTGAATGTGCTACATCAACTTACACCAAACCCGCCCAGACATTGATGGCCAAAAGGGTGAACCGTTCCAGGTGGTGTACTGAAGAAAACGCCCTCCTCAAAGTGGAAGCCAGGTGCAAGCTCAGTACGAGCAAGATTGAAGAAATGGATTCTGGACAGCTACACTCCAATAAAAGCCTTTATTGTAATGAATAGTCGAACAGCTGACTTGTTTCACAACATCATTGTTGCTTAGTCATAGCTAAATGACCACATATTGTTTCACAAATATATACCAGATTCAACACATCACATGATGCATTCAATGATTTTAAATTGCAAACACATGTTGCCAAAAAAAGGGGGAGGGGAGGAAGAGATGCATATTAGAGCTGCACGATTCTGGCCAAAATGAGAATCCCGTTTTTTTTTTTCTTTTTTTTAATTTTTTTTTTAGGAGAAAAAGAGATTGATTGAGATTGATTGATTGAGAGCGAGAGATTGATTAATTGAGAGATTGATTAATCGTGCAGCTCTAATACATACATACATACATACAAACATACATGCGAGGCCCCTGAGAAAACATGGAAATAGACCACAAAACGAGATGGTTAACATAAACAAAGAGAAAAAGGGATTGCTATGTATACATGTACATATCAAAGATACACATGTATAAGAAAATCCAATATCTCGAAATAGTCAAAAAGTCATTACATAATAAAGACATAGTAAACCATCACCATGTATAATACAGGGGAAACACACGAAAACATGAAACCGTAACAATAAAAACTAGATACATTTATAAACTAAAATACATGTGCAAATTGTTGCGAAGCAACCTTTTAATTGTAACCTTTAATAGTAAAACCGTGTTTATAAATGTCTAAAAATCTACCAAAACATGTTGGAACGTACCATGTTTATATATAGGAACTTTAGTTCACAAGGTGCCACGAAGGAATAAGGGCACAAATACAAGTGGCATGGTGTAATGATGTCTAGTAAATAGTTAAAAAAAACTCTTTAATTAGTGATGACTACATCAAAGAACACATGAACATGCAAAAATAATATTTAGTAGAACTACAAATATCAAAATCTCGGGAGACCTGAAGACTAATTGGGATATATAATCACCAGCAAAACAGCAGGAAAGCAGCAAAAAAAAAATAAAGAACCGAAAAAACGCAGGAAAAACACCATATAAAACATCAGTTTAAACATAAAAAATGTATATATGAATTCTTTTCAATAAAAAAATAACAATCGTTGGTAATAAAAAAAAAAAAAAAAAAAAACACTTTAAGAAAACTTCTCTGTAGTCTGGAAATATACTATCAAAGCAGACAATTCATCATTTTAGATAAAGCATGGATGTTTGTACTGTCACATTTACTTCGTACTGACCTTCAGAAAGTGCACAAGTGTTTCTGAGTGGGCAAAAGTGAAAGTTTGTATTGTTGGATGACTCTGTGCACTTGGAATTGTGTAAAATGTGCTAAATTAATAGACACATTCTAAAAAGTTAGTTGATTAACTCATAAAAGTATGAGATCAGAATCTTCTTACAATATTTGTGATGAATATTCTTCTTGATCCATAAATCTCCTGTATACTGTGGGCACGTTTTGACAGGTGGCATCAAGCATTTGTTTTATAAAACAAATATCCTGGGACTCTCTTCATTAATAATAGAATAACTAACACAATTTTCTGCTGCAGTGGATTAATTTTAGCTCCATGCATTTAATTATCTACGTTGGCTATGGTAATTGTTACAGAGATGCCATTTTTCATGCCATAAGTTATTAAAAGCTCTCCCGATTAATTGTTGAAAACAATGTGTGTTGATTCTGTGCTCCTCCAATTATATTCAATGTCAGTCCTTTAATTAGTAAATGTTTGATTGTCTTTTAAGCTCAACCCTTATTATTACTTACTTTACCTAAATAAACTGAAAAAGACTGATAAAGAGAAATGAAAATAAAATGCAAGTATGTTTCTGTATATCTCGTACATTGTGTTTTTACAGGGCTTTCTAATGACTTAGAACTTCATATCTTCTATAAAGTTAGTTTTTTTGCATCACTTTATTTCATGTTATGAGTTCTGCCTGTCTGCTGCCCACCACTTTCCATCACTTTCTGGATTCTCCTATACTGTTGTACTTTCAACTTGTAAGGACTATGTATCCCATGGTTCCTTGCTGCTGGCAAGCAGTAATTCCTGTACTGACTCTGCCTCCTAAAACTCCTCCTCCTCCTCCTCCCAGCACTTCTGTAGATCAGAAGGCTGATGTTTCTTCAGATTAGGCGACCTGTCAGATTTTGTAACGGTAGTGATGTTCCGTCGCCGCTATCTTGCTACACCCCGCACTTGTCCACAGTAAGGATACAGTGAGAAGGTGGCAAACGGGCATCTTGTTACACCCACCGGAGTTTTTGCATTTCACACTTATTTTTAACAATAAACTGAGCTTATATAGTGAAATACAGCATTTAAAAATCCGTCTGTTTTTAGATGTTGAATTTTAAAAGTAGAGGCAAGCCTGCTGATCTCACAGATTTGTTAATATGACAGAACACCGCTGCTTTGAAAAATCAACATCAAAACAGTCTGATGGATTTCAAAATACTGTATGTCACTATATAAGCTGTGTTTACTGTTAAAAATAAGTATGAAATGCAAGACTCCAGTGGGTGTAACAAAATGTCCGCTTGCCACCTTCTCACTGTATCCTTACTGTGGACGAGTGTGGGGTGTAGCAAGATGGCGGCGACGGAACGTCACTTCTGTTACAAAATCTGACGAGTCGCCTAATCTGATGAAACACAGGCTCTGTGAAATATGTGACACAGCATTGCCTACTCGCAGGGCATAGTGAATATGTGTCACAGAATTCAGGGAAGTAAATGTGTGGGAGTCAAAATAAGTTTACACACTAAAAGATCATTCAGATTAATAAGAGTAGGCTAGAAATATTTGAAATACAATATGGAAATAAATACATGATTTAAACCTAAAATGGATCCAACCCCCTCCTAAGTACTATGCTAACTATATTCTGTAAAAGGAAGATGCATATACTTGCCTATTCACCGAGCGCTTCGGTCCAGCCATGTGATCTCCTCAGCGGCCGGCTTTAGAGGAGAGGAGGGAGCACCAAGAACAGATTGAATGCCTTGGCAGTAACATCACCCTTACTATGGGGCATCCATTGCCAGCTGTCCCCCCTCTCCCCTGAAGCCGGCCACTAGGTGACCAGACCAGAATGCCCTGAGAATAGTTATACATAAGCATCTTTCTTCTACAGGGTAGATGGAATAGAAGTTAGGAGGGGGTAAAAGCAGTTTTAAACTTCATTAAATCTAGCCTGGACTTCCAATTTAAACTTTGATTACAGATACGCTTTATTAGGTTAAAAACTATTGCTTTCCAGTGTATTTCCAAGACTGGGCACAGTTTAAATCGGAAAGCACTAGATTTTCTGAGCTGTATAAGACTAATGAGCTCTTCAATTACTGTTAATTATCAATACCAGTCAAAACATTTTTTTTGTTCTGGATAGATTTTGGAAGAGTAAATACTCATGACCAGTTTTTATTGTTTCCATGACCCCCCCGAGGAGGGGTCATGGAGTACATTTCTTTCTCAGTTTTTTCCAAATAATTAAAAATAAACATTTTTTTTAAAGGAAACTGAAATGCTCTTATTTAAAGGCATATTTCACATAATAATTATAATAATTTTAATATAATAATTCAAAATAAGCATTTGTTATTGTGAAAAAGGTAATAACACTAAAGATATTTTTCTATGAACTCTATCCCCTAGGCCTAGAGCAACCATAGACTGTTTAGCTTGAATAGTAGATTAGGACAGAGGGGAGGCATTTCCATAATTTACTCGTCATTTGCTCAAACTATTTCAAAATCCCCTTACATGCTAACTTGGGAAGCACACCTTCAGAAACAATGGGATCTGAACACATGGCACAGGGCCTTCTCTAGATCCTATAAGGGTATCCTCAACACCTCCCTAATGGAAGCCAGTCTGAGAGTCATCACCAGATGGTACACGACTGTCAAAACTCTCCACGATCTTCCCTTCGGGTGTCCCCTTTCTGTTTCCGAGGGTGTCAGATGAAGGGAACCATGTTACATATATGGTGGGACTGTCCCCAAATCAGAAGCTTTTGGAACAAAATCTTCCAAATAATTTCCAAGGTAACGGGGTTCTTGATTCCCAAGTTTCCTTCAACAGTCCTCCTGAACTTCCAAAGGTTTCCCAAAATACTCTCAAAAATGTATCATCTTTATCCTCCTAGGTACCAAACTCTCCATGGCCAAAGCCTGGAAGCTCCCCAAGGTCTCCATTCGGGTGGCCAAGCGTAAAATCTCCTGGATCATGTCACAAGAGAAATTGGTGAGCTCCTTACTGGACACCTCCCACCAGTTCCAGGAGACTTGGGAACCATGGGCCAACTATGTAGGAATCCACAAATCCCCTAGTTTCTCCCAGCCTCTTCTTTCCTGACCTCCTCCTCCTTCTTCCTCCTTTCCTCTTCCGGACCTGGTCTTTCTTCCTTCCTACCTTCACCCCACTAGGTCCTCCTCTCCTTGTTGCAGTTCTGTTCTTAACGCACGTTGATATTACTTTCTCCATGAGACACTTCCATTACTATGTTCCTCAAATCCTAAAACAGACTAGGGGCATAGGACAATCTCTTGTTTCCCATTTTATTTGTTTTGTTTGATCCATATGCTGGAGGGTCTTCAGAGGATAGAGCCGAGGGGGGAGCCCCTACCACTCCCCTCCTGCACAGCTAGCTCCCTCTCGGGGTGCAGTTGGTGGACAGGACTCGGTCACCCCCTTGGTCTCATTCATCCTAAGCTAATGTTCCACATGCCGACTCCTCAATTCTCTAGTCACAGACATATTGCTCCAGTTATACTATATAAGTCAGTCTCTATGGATGTTTTCTTGATGTTCTTTATGTCATTGCATCATTGTTATTGTTTTATGAAAATCCAATAAAAATCTGTGTAAGTAAAAAGTTGATTAGGAAAGGGGGAGTTAAAGAAACAAGCAAAAAATAAAATAAAATCAAAATAAAAGAATTTAAGGTCACACTAAAGCTTTCCACCAACTACCAGGTGCAAGAAACTGAGCTACACTGGGGAACATGCCCATAGGGCATTTTGGGGAGCATTTTTAACTAGTCATTAACACTTGTAAAACACAAGTCTAACTCCCATACTAACGCTATATGGAGCATTTGTTAAGCGTTAGAAATTTTGTTAAGTGTGAACAAGCCCTTACTTGGTGCCAAAAAGCAAAAAATGGCCTGGTCAAGAAGGTGGGGGGGGGGTCAATTTTCCGGAGCTGAAGTGGTTAGTGAACATACAGTATAATGTTATAGACCTTTTATAATATAGTTATAACCATGCAGGCACCACAACTCCTTTTTTGCTTTGTTTTCAAAATTAGCTTTCTCACCTTTTTGGAAAGTTAATTTCTGTCATGTGACCACACATCTCTTCTTCCTGATAGTTGGGGGCGGAGTTACGGGACAATGTGCAAACACCCAGTGTGCCTGTATTCCATAGTTTGTTCAGCCTGAGGCAAGAGGTAGGCTGAGCTTGAGCAGAGGGCTTGTTTAAGAGTCAGGCTGTGATTGAGATGGTGTGTGTCAGAGGCAGGCTGTGATTGGCTGGGGGGCATGGTGGCTGAGCAAACTATCCAATACATTCATGCTGTTTGTCTGCACATTGTCCTCTACCTTTTTGAATGGCCAACCAAAGGATGAAAACTGATCATGCTAACACAGATTAGCTTTTTTACTTTGTGTGATCAGTTTAGAACAAGAAAGAAAGGTGACGGTGAGGATCAACCAGGTACTTCGGATGGAAGTAGTATATAAAAATGATTAGAAACTATGATTTATAAAATACAATTATGTGAACACATGCATAGAAAAAAAAATATTTGGGAAACATACACTTTAACCACTTCAGCCCCAGAAGGATTTACCCCCTTAATGACCAGGCCATTTTTTGTGATACGGCACTGCGTTATTTTAACTGACAATTGCAGGGGCGTGCGCTGTACCCTAATAAAATCTATGTCCTTCTTTTTTTCCCCACAAATAGCTTTCTTTTTGGTGGTATTTGATCACCTCCTGCATTTTTTTTTTTTTTTTTTAATTGCGCTATGAACAAAAGAAGACCGACAATTTTGGAACAAAAATATTTTTTTACTTTCTGCTATAAAACATATCCAATAAAAAAATAAACTAATATCTTAATCAATTTAGGCCAATATGTATTCTGCTACATATTCTTGGTAAAAAAAAAAAAGCGTATATTGATTTAGTTTTAGTGTCTAGAAACTACGGGATAGATTTATGGACTTTTAAATTATTTTTATTGTTTTTACTGCTAATGGCGGCGATCAGTGATTTTTAGCTGGACTGCGACGATGCGGCGGACAAATCTGACCCTAAGTGACACTTTTTGCTTTTTCTGATTACTAGGAACAGACAATCTCCATGTTCTCCCCTATCAGAACGTGGATCTGGCTTGTTTACATAGGCAGATCCCCGTTCTGCCTCTCTGTGAAGCGATTGCGGGTGGCTGGTGGACATCGGGTCCGCTGGACACACGCATCGGCTCCTCCTCCATGCAGTGGGCGTGCACCCACACTATCTATTGCATGAAACGGCGTACAGGTACGTTGTTTTGCGCAATAGAGCTGCCCTGCCACAGTATATATGCCGGGGGTGGTCCTTAAGTGGTTACATTGTAGTTACTTATATATAGTCCTACAGATACAGTTGAGGAGTGAATGTAGCCACCATAAGACAGGAGATGTACTACCGACCAATCCGACATGAAAATGAAGGAATACAAGTTTTGAAAAAAAAACCCAAAACGAATGCAACCACTATATCCAATAATTGGTAAGCTACAGTATATACACTTTTTTTTTTGTTTTGGGGTTTAGTTACACTTTAACACTGACAGGGGTGCTTTCAATGGTCCACTTTTATTTGTTTATGCAAAACCTTTATCCTTTAAAAAATGTTAGCTGGCATTAGACTCTCATTTGTTAGTTAAGTCCAACAAAATCTGCAAGTGTATCGAACACTACCCTCTCCCCAAACTTGCAATGCTGCTGTCCAAGGGTGGCTCCACTGCTCCTCCATAGAGTGGAGCCACCCCCTATGAAGTGGGTGTGTTACTGGCTAGATCACCAGGAAGAAAACGAATGCAGCCACCACATTTTAAGGATCGGTAAACTGCAATATATTTGTTTTTTTGTTTTTGGGTTTAGAGATGCTTCAAGAGCAATCTATAACCAGCTTTGAAAATTGCACAGTACAGTTGTATAGTTCTACAAGAGGGGTACTTGGGGAGGAAAGCAGGACAACTGGTAGTATACTAGGAGTATATAAATTCTGTATGAACAGAATACACCAGGTAAGAAGGGGTTAGTTAGATACATTTTATCTTTAATCAATTAGTGAATCAGTAAATTGTATAGGGAGAGTCACTTAAAGGTGCACTCTGGGCTAAATGGTCATAGCATCTGGTGGAACACCTGCTCCTGCCATCTGTTAGACTTGGCCAGCTTGGTCCGCTATATAACAAAACAGGACACGGAAAATGAATGTTACCTTGGGTTCACATGGAAAGTCATTTGAGGTTTTTTTTTTTTTTTTTTTTTTTTTATCCATTTACAGTTTTAATAAGGTGAAAAGCTAGTGAGAAAGCTAATGATTAATGATCGCTGTGGCTAGTACGCCTTCTCTGTGTGTTTAGGAACTACCAAAGACAATTTTCGGCTGTGTTTTGTGCACGGAATATGTGCAGAGGTTTAGTAATTGTACATTAGTATTGGTTAAAGCTGGTTTGAGTCTTCAGTGTCCAGCGCATGCTGATGTCCACTTAAAGTACAAAGGTTTGGTATTATTTTTGTGTCTTTCGTTTTTTTTATGGTTTTTTTTTTTTAATGTTTTTTTTTTTTTTTTTTTTTAATATATCCATTTTGGGAAAGATATGGCATTTTCAGTAAGGAGTGTAAAGAGCAATTATGATATAAACATTTGAAATAACTTACAGCAGCTAGCCAAATTCATTACTTAAAAGGAAATCCAGCAGCTATAGAGTAGAGAAATGTGTGCATCATTTCTGCAACACCTTACTAAATCAGCCCGATGCTATGCACATTCTTCCATTGCACACATTGCATTAAAAAGGAATACTGTAAAATAAAAATGAATTTCCATTATGGCAATTTTTCCATAGTTCCATTGCTCCTGCTTGGACCAGTGTAACTATGTATGAGCCATGCTTGTGGATCCCAGTGGAAGCTGGTAATAACTGTAGCATGCACAGCTGCCAATCGTTTCCAGGTCCTGTGCCGAGCATCTGCCCTGCAGTATTGTGAACACAAGAGGTTGCCCGCTTGACATGGGCACCATTTAACCACTTCAGCCCCGGAAGATTTTGGCTGCTCAATGACCAGGCCATTTTTTGCGATACGCCATTGCGCCACTTTAACTGACAATTGTGCGGTCGTGCGACGTTGTACCCAAACAAAATTGACGTCCTTTTTTCCCACAAATAGAGCTTTCTTTTGGTGGTATTTGATCATCTCTGCGGTTTTTATTTTTTTGCACTATAAACAAAAAAAGAGCGTCAATTTTGAAAAAAACCCCACTATTTTGTACTTTTTGCTATAATAAATATCCCCAATTTTTTTTTAAAAAAGCGAATTTTTTTTTCTCCGTTTAGGCCGATTATGTATTCTACATATTCTTGGTAATAAAAATCGCAATAAGCGTATATTGATTGGTTTGCGCAAGTTATAGTGCCTACAAAATAGGGGATGGATTTATGGCATTTTTATTATTTTATCTTTTACTAGTAATGGCGGCTATCTGCGATTTTTATCGGGACTGCGACATTATGGTGGACACATCGGACACTTTTTGACACATACTGCAGCTGCTGACTTTTAATAATCGGACACTTACCTGTCCTGGAGTCCAGCGATGTCGGCACCGCAGCTGATGTTTCCATCAGCTGTCGGGTGCATGTCGCCACCATAGCCAGTAAGGGAACCCAGTAGTGAAGCATTACAGTCCCTACTGTGCATGCGCGAGCAACCCACTGCACTCCCCTACTGGCCCTCAGGTACGTGGGAAGAAGGAGGGAGCTGAACAGTGACGTCAACGGCTGCGGCCGAGACTCCCGGAAGTGGGGACAGGATACCTGTCAAAGGTATCCGCCCCCCCCCCCCCCCCAAAAGGTACCAAATGTGGCACCGGAGGGGGGAAGGAGACAAATGAGCGAAAGTTCCACCTTTTAGGGTTAGAACTTCGCTTTAAATATATCCTTCAGTCCCAACAAAGACTATATCCAGTCTGTGTGCACTGAATGCTGTTGCACGCTCAAATATTAGCTTGTAGAACTAGTGGTAGCATTGCGCTGAGACAGCTGATACAGAAGCAGAGGTATGGGATCCACCTGCTACAGATTGGCTGCAAAAAGCTATGGGGGGGCAGATACAAGACCAGTCACGCTACTCAAGGAGAGAGAGCAGCACTGACTGGTCTGTATTAAGGAGGAACTGCTCACATAATTTGTAATAAAAACATCTTTGCCATTCTGAAGCTTCCCTCCAACCACTTTGCATATTATTTTAGATATACTGTGATTCTGTACTTGCCAAATATGCTGCAGAAATCTCCCTCCAGTAAGTCTGGCTGCAGCCATTTTAACTGTGGGCAGCTGAAGCTGCTGCCTGTTCACTTCCTGGATTTACACAGACACACTGCAGCCCTGCAGCTTTTATTGGCCCTTTTTATGACTCATCCCCCCTCCCTTCCTGGCAAACTCTCACGAGAGTTAGAGAGAGAGCTGTGCATGATGTCATAGCCTAGGCCAAAGGTAGGCAACCTTTTGAACACAGTGTGCCGAAAAAAGGTTTTCAAAGATATTGAGCGCGCCGATTTTATAACAAAAAAATTTAAACTTCACACTCTCAATCACGAAAAGGATTTTTTATAAAGTAAATGCTGTAAACAACTTTAGTAGTGAGAAATTAACATTCTGCACTCTCACGCCTCAGATGAGCCCCAATTCTTGCACCTTCTCACCTCACATCAGCCCCAATTCCTGCAACTTCACACCTCAGATCACTGTCCCCCTGCAAATCTGTTTCACCACTGTACCCCCCTGCACATCTGCCTCACTACTGTACTACCTTGCACATCTGCCCCACCACTGTACCACCCTGCTCATCTGCCCCACCAATGTACCCCCTTTCTCATCTGCCTCACCAATGTGCAGGGGGTTACATCTGCCCCACCACTGTAAAACCCTGCTCTTCTGTCCCACCACACTAACCCCCTGCTCATCTGCCCCACCACTGTACCTCCTGCACATCTGTCCCACCTCTGTAACCCCTGCTCCTCTGCCTCACCACTGTAACCCCCTGCTCATCTGTCCCACAAATGTACCTCCCTTCTCCTCTGCCCCAACACTGAACCCCCCCGCTCATCTGTCCCACCAGTGTAACCTCCTGCTCATCTGCCCCATCACTGTACCCCCTTGCTTTTCTGTCCCACCGCTGAACCCCCTTCTCACCCCTCCCACCACTGTACCTCCTGCACATTTGCCCCACCACTGTAACCCACCTGTTCATCTGCCCCATCAATGTACCCCTTTTCTCATCTGCCCCATCAATGTACCCCTTTTCTCATCTGCCCCACCACTGTACCTCCCTGCACATCTGCTCCACTGCCATATCTCCATGCTCTTCTTTCTCACTACTGAATCGCCTTCTCATCTGCCCCACCACTGTAACCTATTTTCTCATCTGCCCCACCACTGTAACCCATTTCTCATCTGCCCCACCAATGTACCTCCTGCACATCTGTCTCACCTCTGTACCCCCCCTGCTCTCCTGCCCCACCACTGTAACCTCCTGGTCATCTACCCCACCAATACACTTTCTTTCACATCTTCCGCACTGCTCTACCCCCCTGCTCATCTGGCTCAGCACTGAACCCCCCTGCTCTTCTGTCTCACTGCTGAACCCCCTCTCATCTCTTCCATCACTGTACCTCCTTGCACATCTGCCCCACCTCTGAACCCCTCCTGCTCATTTTCCCCACCGCTGTACCCTCTTCTAATCTATGATATGTGTGGTATGCAGAGTGGTGAAAGGAAGCAGAGATTACACATCTACCTGTCCTGGCACACTGATCCACCTCTCGCATCCACCCCACGTGCTTGTATGTGATGTATGGAATATATGTGATGTATGTGATGTATATGATGTCACATACAAGCATCTGGAATGGATGCGCAATGATGAGCTCAGGTCAGGGGCATTTTCTGAAAGCAGTGGGCCTGTGTGCAGGATCATAAGTTTGGCCCCTGCAGCTGAGAAAAAGTGTGGCGCTCTTCGCCGCAGCAAAAGTTGGGTGTGATTTTCATTGCGCTGAATACTGGCTGTGGCTTAAAGGGACACAGAGTGCAGAGGGGTTTAGTAGTGACACAAACTTTCAGGAACAATTTCAACAAAGTTCCCAGAAACACAACAGTAATTCCACAAACTGTCACCTGATGGTGGTTCCCAATTACAGAGAAATCACTTCTTTCTGAGATTAGTAGTGGCAACCAAGCAAACCATCTTCCTCTAGATGGTGGGCGGGGCTAGCAGGACTGTGATTGGCTTTAGCAGTGGCTAAGCCAGTCCTCCTCCTCCTGGAAACAGGGACCGCCCCCCCTAGCAGAACTGCACCCAATCTCTTCCCTATCACAAAAGCTGACCATCGCACCTACAGCAAAGTTAGAGAACCAAGCAATGTTTCCCATCTTTTACAATGTGTGGGGGCACAGTGCCAACCCCTCAGTGCAGGTGCGGTGTGGGGAATTCTGAAATTGGAATGCATTAGTGTCTCACTGACACTTCCCTGCGCTGCTCTGCTGATGGGGAGGGAGTCGGCAAAAGAGGCTTTGTGTGCCGCTTGCGGCACCAGTGCCGGGGGTTGCCTATCCCTGGCCTAGGCTAATGACTAGAGAAGAAACAGGAAGTGGGCTGTAAAAGGTATTTACTACCAGAAAAAAAAATGGTTTACTATCCAAAGTTAAAACAACTTGGGCAGAAGATTTAAATAGGTGGAAAGTTGAAAAAAAATGACTGAAGGTCTGCTTTAAAGGAAACTCCTACAGAGACAACGGGCAGTTGTTTCATGCTGAATCACTGCACAGATCTGGAAGAATCACACATGAACACCAAGATATAAGTTAGAACTCAAATGTCTCTTGAATTTAAGCAATATATGTTTAGCTCATTTTCTACTTTAATCTGGTACATTTTTCAGGATGGCTGCAGCTATTTTATGACTTGTATACAGCTTTTAAACTAGTGGTGGAACTTCAGCTTGAACATTCTATATGTCTTGATAGATTGGGGAAGGTTTAGGCCTTGTGTCAGATTTCTATTGCTGTGATTCTAGAGGCTGAAGTTTTTTTTACCTTTGTGCATTCTGTGCATGAAAGTAAAAAAAACAAACATTCAGTGTGCAGTCCTCCCTGCCCCCCCCTTATACTGATCCCTATCCAGCGATGTAGATGAGAGTAGAAACTCTCCCGAGTCTCTGACTCCTCATTGTCTGAGACACACCAGCAGGAGCCGGGGGCAGTGCCCAGTGATGAGGGAGCAGGGGGCCGAGCCGTGCTCTGTGTGTCTTTTATAGATGCACACAGGTGGCTCAGGAGCGAGCATGCACAAGTACCCCTAGAGAAAGCAGCTTGCTATGGGGGCACTCAGCAGGGGGAGGGGACAGGAGCACCAGTTGGGGACCTGGGAAGAGGAGGATCGGGGCTGCTCTGTGCAAAACCATTACACGAAGTAGGCAAGTATAACATGTTTGAGATTAAAAAGGAACAAATAAAGTTTACAAACACTTTAAAGGAGAAGTATGGCCAAAGCTCTTTTGCCCATACTTCTGTGGATCACATTAGTGCATTTAGTTCTGCACTTCTGTGACCCATATTCAGTTAAAAGCAGGCTAAAGCCTGCTGTCGGCTGGCATCACAGAGCCAGTCCTGGCTTGCTGCTGAGAGCCCGAGACAGCTTCTCCTGCACCCTCCCCAACCCATCACCCCAGTGAGCACTGAAAGGGCAGAGAATAGAGCTGCTGACTTGACAGTCACTGGCTCTCTGTTAACCAAAGACTGAGAACTGAGCGATCAGTGGTCTTTGATCGCTCAGTTCTCTATGTAGAGCCGGCAGGGGACAGATGCAGCTTTGGGACAATGCTACAGCCATCTAGGTGAATATGAATGTTTGTTTTTTATTCCCATAATTTCCTTTTAAGGCTTTTAATTCTAATTGTATTTATATATATATATCTGACACAACTGCATAGTAGTATATGCCACAGGTTTCCTGCACATCCTCCTTTTTTTTTTTTTAGCCAGTTGTCAATTTGACATGTTATGCATAGTGATAGTGTCACATATATATTTTTTTATTCTGTGATATGCTCAATGTTGTCTAGATTTGCTAACCTAAATAAAACCCTTTTTTCTCATTGGCATTGCAGTGGAATACAAGCCTTCCATCATGGAAGAGCTGGAAATGTATTAGTTGGATGGCAGACTACAGACTTGGCAGAGCTATAGAACACACACTCTGCTGGCAAAAGCTGCTGATTTACTGTAATAACTTGCTTGGCGCAGTGTCTGAAGCCATATTTTCTGTTTCTTCTGCAAGTAGCATGACCCCGTGGCAAATTTCAAAACAAAAGCTACTTTTGCTTTATCTGCTGCATCAATTAAATTGTCAGATGATGTAGCAGCATTTTGAATGTTCGTACTTTGCTGCAGAGAATAATTCTATTTCATGCCAGCTTAAATCCCTATTAGTGTGTGTGACATTTACTGATAATTTAACTGTCTTTTGAAGAGTGTACCATGAAAACCAAACGACGCTTCAGATATTTATATGGATTACTATTGATCTATTGGCTTCTCATTTTATTTTTGCCTTCTGTATAAGTAAATTCGGGGAATGCAATTCTGATAAGATTTAAATGACAGAAGTATGTAAGGTGTCTGGTTTTCATTTATTATTATTCTTGTTTTGCAGGAGTAGTTATGTTCTCCCATTTAGATCTGTTGTTTTGTTCATTCAGGGCAAGATGACAGGTTCTTTTGATTAAAAAAAAAAATCCTCCATTTGCTGATGCCTCTAGGGCTCATGCACACTAGCAAAAGCTTTATGTATTCCGGTGCCCGGGAGGCACTGGTGGCATGTACAGTTCACTGCCAGCAGCCCTGTCAAAATTAATCACAGTCTGAAATAGAGTGCCTTGAAAAAGTATTCATACCCCATTGAAATTTTCCCCATTTTACAACCAATAACATAAATGTATTTTATTTGGATTTTATGTGATAGACCAGAACAAAGCGGCACATAATAGTGAAGTGGAAGAAAAATGATAAATGGTTTTCACATTTTTATTAAAACAAATATCTGAAAATTGTGGCGTGCATTTGTATTCAACCCCCCTGAGTCAATACTTTGAACAACCACCTTTCACTGCAATTGCAGCTAGTCTTTTTGGGTATGTCCTTACCAGCTTTGTACATCTAGAATGAAATTTTTGCCTATTCTTCTTTGCAAAATAGCTCAAGCTCTGTCAGATTGGATGGAGAGCATCAGTGAACAGCAATTTTCAAGTCTTGCCACAGGTTTTTAATTGGATTTAGGTCTGTACTTTGATTGGGCCATTCTAACACATGCATATGCTTTGATCTATGCCATTACATTGTAGCTCTGGCTGTACGATTAGGGTCGTTGTCAGTACAAGCCAGGATCAGGAGCCAGGTGAAAAACAGAGCAGACAAAGTCAGGTGGATATCCGAGATCAAATACAGAAGAAGGCAGAGGGTATCCGTAAGACAAGCCAGGGTCGAAGATTGGAGCAAGCAAGAGGCAGGGCAGGAACAAGTCGGGTCAGTAACTAAGGATCACAGGAGCAAGGAACACAGGTAACAAGCTGATGATCAAACAGCACTTCAGCCATTGGCTGGCTTCCTTTTATAAAGGCCTATGTCAGTGATGGCGAACCTTGGCACCCCAGATGTTTTGGAACTACATTTCCCATGATGCTCATTTACTCTGCAGTGTAGTTGAGCATCATGGGAAATGTAGTTCCAAAACATCTGCCAAGGTTTGCCATCACTGGCCTTTGTGATGTGCTGGTGGAGACGCTGGGTCCTAGAGCCCGTCTCCTGCTCTGACAGATGCTGGGTCCTAGAGTTCTCCTCCTGCCCTGACAATAGTCCTGTGGACAGATTCTCCCACTTCAGCTGTGGATCTCTGCGGCTCCCCCAGAGTTACCATGAGACTCTTGGCTGCTTCTCTGATTAATGCTCTGCTTGTCCGGCCTGTCAGTTTAAGTGGATGGCCAAGTCTTGGTAGGTTTACAGTTGTCCCACATTCTTTCCATTTTCAAATGATGGATTGAACAGTGCTCCATGAGATGTTCAAAGCTTGGGATTTTTTTTTAGAACCTAACCCTGGTGTGTTCCTTGGCCTTCATCATGCGGTCTGTTCACTAAGGTTCTCTAACAAACCTCTGAGGGCTTCACAGAACAGTTCTATTTATACTGAGATTAAATTACACACAGGTGGACTCTATTTACGAATTAGGTGACCTCTGAAGGCATTTGGTTCCACCAGATTTTAGTTAGGGGTATCAGAGTAAATGGGGCTGAATACAAATGCACGCCACATTTTTCAGATATTTATTTGTAAAAAAAATTGAAAAACATTTGTCATTTTCCTTCCACTTCACAATTATGTGCCACTTTGTGTTGGTCTATCATATAAAATCCCAAAAAAATAAATGTACGTTTTTGGTTGTAACATGACAAAATGTGGAAAATTTCAAGGGGTATGATTACTTTTTCAAGGCGCGGTATATGGCTATATGCTGTTCCAAGCAGTACACTCAGTGAGGGCAGTATGCACCAAACATGGAATTTCTGCGTTCGGGGCATATGTCTCAGAACGCGTACAGCCCTGAATGCAGGCGCTAATCAAAATAGGGTACAGCCACTGCATATTTCAACCTGTCACCTGTTTTGATAGGGCTGCCAGCAGCGGGCTGCACATGTATGTTCGCTGAAATACAGTACTATATGGGCAAAACCGAGGTGGTATCAAAAAATTTTGAGACTAGCTTTGTTTACAAGAAAGTATTTTATCTACGTTTACACACTATCGCCTTCGAAATAGTCCCCTTGCACAGCAATACAGCTCTCCCAGCGTTCCTGACACTTCTCGAATGTGTCCTGGAAGTCTTCTTTTCAAATCGTGTCAAGCACCTTCTGCTATTCAGGCTGGATCTCCGCAATGGTGTCAAAATGGCAACCTTTGAGCTGGATCTTCAACTCATTGCAGCATCGCCGTGAACTTGCCGAATCATGGCAAATGACTTTGTGGCAGATTTGCCCAGTTTCACACAAAATTTCTCATTTGCTCTTTGTTTTAACTTGCTGTCTGTGATAAAATAGCAGTAGTGGTAATGCATGTGGTCAGAATAGCACCAGTTGTACAGATCCCGATGCAAACAGGATGTCTTTTGGCACACTGACTTATGAAGGTCGGTGCTCCCTGTGACTGTGTGTGCAGCCTTGTGCTGCCATCTGTTGGCGTGTTACAAAACTAGTCTCAAAACTTTTTGATACCACCTCGTATGCATAAGCCCATATCATACTTCCTGGCTGCTCTGTTGCTTCTTTGGAGCTGTTGGTAAATACCCAGCAGGGGCGGATCCAGAGTCTAGTCTTGGGAGGGGCACTGCCAGAAAATACGTTTTTTTTGTTTTTTTTGTGGGCAATTTATCGAGGAAATGGCTGGTGTTGGCGCTTCAATTATCCCAGCACCATGGTTGTTATTTCTATTAATATATTGTAATAAAAAATGTAATGGTTCAACTCACCCTAATGCAGAATCAGTGGGAGCCCTGAGCATGTCACTTTCCACAGTCACCTGCCACACGTTGCAGATTGTCACTTGCCTGCCACCAGATGCAGATTGTCACCTGCCACATGTTGCGGATTGTCACTTGCCACGTTACTGGCCACACATTGCGGATTGTCACTTGCCACAGCACCTGCCACACATTGTGGATTGTCATTTGCCTGCCACCAGATGCAGATTGTCACCTGCCACATGTTGCAGATTGTCACCTGCCACCAGATGCGGATTGTCACTTGCCACATCACCTGCCACACCTTGCACACTGTCACTTGCCACGTCACCTGCCACACATTGCAGATTGTCACGTCACCTGCCACCAGATGCAGATTGTCACTTGCCACGTCATCTGACACACCTTGCGGATTGTCACGCAGCAGCTAAGGTGGTATTTTGCTTGCCTCTTGCTTCTTTGTCCCAGATCAGGCAGCAGAGAGATAATGTCATCTCTCTGCTGCCCACACTGCCTGAACAGTGAGGGCAGAAGTTACGGCAGGGATGTGGGGCAGTGAGAGATGTCATCTCTCTGCTCCCCCGCATGCCAGCTCGCTGATTGGCAGCCGCCCACTCACACCTAGCCTGCTTTTACCCGCCATACGCCCACCCACAAACGGAGCCGCCCAGTCCTCCCGCGGAGCCACCCGCTCTCTCATCTGCTCAGGGAGCCGCCCGCTTCCTCATTCGCCCGGTTCCTCATCCGCTCGCTCCCTCATCCGCCCGCTCCCTCATCTGCTCAGGGAGCCGCCTGCTCTCTCTCACCCGCCCGGCCTGCAACGAATTTCTCGGGGGTGGCAATTGCCCCATTGCCCCCCCTGGATCAGCCCCTGATACCCAGTGCTTACAGGTTTGGTGGAGCAAGTGACCTCCTTCGCAGGATGCAATGTTTGGCCAGGGTAAAGTTACAGGTACTCTTTTAAGAAAACCACCCACTCATTGATGCCTTCCTTGCTCTTCCCTACTTTTCTTTCCTTCTGTTCGATCTGGGAGTTCCAAACCAGTGGCTCTCAGCCCTGTCCTCAAGTACCCCCAACAGGCAATGTTTGCAGGTTTTCCTTTATCTTGCACAGGTGCTTTAAATCAGAGTCAATGGCTTAGTATTTTCGACAGCTATTTTATCGAAGAGAATTTCCTGTTGGGGGTACTTGAGGACATCGTTGAGAACCACTGTTCTAAACCACCTCCACGCCAGATGGTGTCTGAGCTTACACAGGGTTAACTTCTTCCTCCTACTCGTCAGATGACAGTGGTTTGGGCTGGCTAAAGAGTGTTTAGGGTGCCATTAAGAAATGATGGCATTGTAAGCGTGTCCCCGCGTTTTGCCGCGATTCTGGAATTCCTGCAATTCAAATTGTCTATATGTGAACGGAGCCTTAATGGCAGTGGACCATATTTACTGCAAATGGAGCACTCAGAATCTAGTGCATCTGTGCATGATAGTCAATCAGCTTCTAACTTTAGCTTGTTCAATTAAGCTTTGGCAATAAAATATGGAAGCTGATTGGTTTCTATGCAGAGCTGCGCCAGATTTTGCACTCTCCAGTTTTAGTAAATAACCCCCCAGTGTTCTTTGGATATCATACTGCCCCACCCACTGATACTGATCCCTGTGTATGTTTCATTTAGAATCTAAATTCACTTGCTCACTGGCCAGTAGGTGTGCTGGAAACATGCACTTTGCTTTAACCACCTCAATACTGGACACTTTCACCCCCTTCCTGCTCAGTCTAATTTTCAGTTTTCAACGCTCACACTTTAAATGACAATTACTCAGTCATGCAGCACTGTATCCAAATGAAATTTGTATAATGTTTTTCACACAAATGGAGCTTTCTTTTAATCGTATTTAATCACCACTGGGTATTTTATTGTTTGCGCTTTAAACAAAAAAATACAGAAAATTGTTGAGAAAAAAAAGCATTTTTTTTTGTTTCTGTTATAAAATTTTGCAAATAAGTCATTTTTCTTCATAAATTTTAATCACAATTTATACTGCTACATTTCTTTGGTAAAAATAACCCGAATCCGTGATGAATTCCAGGCCAATCTCCCTGGAAAGTATTCTCTTAATGGCAGCTGTGCTGAGTGGTTTACCTCCTGTGTTCACAATGCATCAGGCCGACTGCTCAGCACAGGACCGGGGAGCAACTGGAGATCACTGGAGTAGTGGTGTCTACTTCAGTGATTTCCAGCATCTAGGGGCATCGGCCAGGTTTGGTATATATGGCTATATTGGTCCAAGCTAGATCAATGTAAAAATGTGAATATGTATTCAATATTAAAGTGTTACTAAACCCACAACACTAAAATCAGTCTGTATATGCAGTAAAGCATGCTTGTTAGACTCACTGGGCTGTTTGATCCTGTCTTCTCTGATCCTCCCCTTTTTCCACAGTCCCCAATCCATCTTCTGATAGTACAAAGCTTTGTGGGCACTCTGCACATGCTCAGCTTGGTGTGTATTCCTAGAGTTTTTTTTTTTCTCTTGTAAGGGTGCATGTGATCAGTACCGGGCCATTCAGCACTGTCCAGACAGAGGATCCTTATAAGACAGTCAGAGGATAAAAGAAACTTTTACAAGCTTTAACCGGAAACTGATAGAAGTCACAAGACTGCTATATACTGCTGATAGGAAAAAGTATTTAGTAGTTTATATTTACTAAAATAATTGCATTTCCATGTTCTGTGTACTGTGGGAGACCAGATATAGTGAACACAGGGGCCTGGGTTTAGTAACACTTTAAGGGTAGATTTAGACATGCATCTAAAATGTACCTCTTCTCTGAAGCCCAAGGTGGTGGCGAGGTGATTGGCAGGCAGTGATTTTTGCTGGCAAATGGACCTCAGTCAGGTGCATTGCATTGAACTGTTAATGGACAGGCTGAATGTACCAAGTTGATCAATCGATCAACTTGGGTGCAACCAGCCTACTGGAGTTGCTCTTGATTATCGCTAGTGGCTGCTTTAGCCGCTAGCAATAACCACTGACTTCTCCCAGGATGGACGACTTCCACCGGCAGGAGAATGCAATGTGTCAGCAAGAGTGGTTCCCCTGTCAGCTCTATCTGTGTTGATGGGGGGAATCGTGCAAATTTCTTTTGCACTGTCTATGGCCTGCTTAAACAAGATAAAATTGAGCAAGGGGGATATTACTACACAGACAGCTGGGTACCAGAATTTAATTAGATAACAACATCTTTTCACATTGCTGTTAGCTACAGTTCTAGTTGCCTCAAAGGCTTTATAGGTATTATTATTATTATTATTATTATTATTATATAGGATTTATATAGCGCCAACAGTTTGCACAGCACTTTACAACATGAAGGCAGACAGTACACTTACAATACATATCAATACAGGAGGGATCAGAGGGCCCTGCTCGTAATAGCATGCACCTATTTTCTTTCAAAACAGTTTGGTGGCGATGAGATAAGGGAGAGCATTAAAAGGAGTTGTAAAGACAGAAGGTTTTTTATCTCAATGCATTCTATATAAAAAACCTTCTCTGTGTAGCAGTCTCCCCAGCAGCCCCTAATTACTTACCTGAGCCCCATCTCTG
The DNA here is from genome assembly GCA_037952925.1 of Lithobates clamitans. Classification (NCBI taxonomy): domain Eukaryota; kingdom Metazoa; phylum Chordata; class Amphibia; order Anura; family Ranidae; genus Lithobates; species Lithobates clamitans. Next base: position 10,718,343 of record JBBGZY010000584.1, read on the forward strand.
TCCAGGAGTGTCTTAGCCGTCCGGGACTCTCTCCCTAATTGGCTGAGACACAGCAGTGTTGCCATTGCCTCCCACGGCTCTCAATCAAAGTCAGTTAGCCAATCGGGGGAGAGAGGGGGCCGGGTCGGGTCTCTGTGTCTGAATGGACACACGGAGCTGTGACTCGGCTTGCTATGGGGGCACTCGACAGGAGGGAGGAGCCAGAAGCTCCTCCTAACTGCACAGAGGAGGCAAGTATAACATGTTCGTTATTTTTTTTTTTTTTTTAAAGAGACTTTATAATCGCTTTTAACTTCATATACATGGAAAGTCTCTTTTACACTGTAAACTCTTATTGAGCCAAACCCAAAATTTCATTCTTGCTTTGTACCCAAAGAGCTACCGTAATTCTTTTTTTAGATATTCCACAACTTGCTGTATTGGCTCCATAGAATATTATCACTACTCAAGATCTCAGCTGAGGCTTTAACTGTATCTGCATTTGAGAATACTGCATAATGCATGGCCGTTTTTAAAATGTTGCAGTGGAATATAGCATTTCACTATCGGAGCACTTTCATATCTCTGCAGCTCTGTTTATTAAAATGACTCCCGATCCTTCAATACATCAGAGTGAATGAATGTGCAATTAATATAAATGTTATCTAATTAAACATAATATGCTTAGGGTGACAGTTCTCTGCCGCAGGATCTCAGATGGGGAGTCTCTTATGTTAAAGAGCTTCAGGCATTTCATGCCATTTCCAAATGTTTTTCTTTTCGCTTAGCCAACAAGTCCGTCTTTTTTTTTTTTCTGTAATGGTGGAGATTATTCACAGAGCAATATAATTAATACACTTTTGTACAGACTAGATTGTAGCTTTTAAAGCCTGTTGCTTGCGCAGCAGTTCAAATTACTTGGATAAATTCAGCTAAATAACATGTTTTATATGATAATTAGGAGATGCTTTGTTAAAGAAAGGCATGTTATGCTTAAGGGGTTTGTTGCAACCCCCCTACCCGTCAAATAAAAACGGTTCAGAGAGTAAAAAGAAAGAAGAAAAAAAAATAAGAAAACATTTGAAGAAAAATGTAAAAAAATACTCCACCCCGCAGCTCCTGATTGCTTATTGTAGTCACCAGTGGACCTCTGCCGCAGATCCTGGAAAGCCGTGCATCCCAGCTCTCACAAGAAGACCTTCCAGAACCGTGTAGGAGTGCATTCTTATATCATTTGGAATCTTCAGCTTTCCCAGGATCCGGCAAGAAGATACACAAATACTGCTTTTGTCCAGGTGCGCCATTTTTACATTTTTATTTGTGCTTTTATTGAGTGTCTTTTGGGGAGGGTGGGGGCTATGTAAAGCTGAAACATAAGCAGACCTTGCATTTTAAAGCAAGGTCAAATTGAATACATTTAGTAATGTGGTATTAAAGGGTAAATCCAGGCATATAGTTAAATACATAGCTGAAATACAAAGATGAGCCCTGTAATTATCATGCTTTTTTTTTTGTTTTATTTGGGTCATCATTCCATTCCTAGTTGAATATGCTCAGGTACACAATCCACTCTGGCTGTAATTAGTCTGAACTAATCATTATAAAAAACCTTGTGAGTGTAAAATGTGGCTTAAACCTGCAAATGGGAATGATAATTTAGGGGTTTATTTTATAAAAAAGTTGACATTTCTTGGGAAATATTAGTTCTCACAAATTTGCCCGTATAGATAGCGTCTCATTGCAACTTCTCTGTCCATCTTCTCTATTTCGATAGAGGTGAAACTAATCCAACACAATCTATTTTGTAGATGGATTTTGACAGTTTATATAGACTTCCAACGTTTGTTTTTATGGAGAATTTATGCAAACCTCATCCTGACTTTAACACATTATTTGCAGTGGAAAGGAGTTGGAGAACATTCTTTTCTCAGGTGTCATAATTACCTTTTTTACAAGTTGTGTTTATGCTATTCCTCCTTTTTTTTTTTTTTTTTTTACTGATCCTTGTTACTGCTTTGCAGGAACAAAGGATCACAACCTTCCCTTCTCACAGAACAGCGATATGCTTTGTTTACATAGGCAGATCACCGTTCTGCCTGTATTCTGGACGATCGGCGGGTCCTGGCAGACACCTCATCCACCAGACTCGCTGATTGGCTCCCGCTGTGTCCAATCACAGTGAAAGCTGGTCCCTGCGGCGCACGTGTGCTCCTCAAACCTGGCAGTGAAGCCCAGGAGGTATATACAGTATACGGTCGGCAAACAGTTAAAGCACAATTCCAGACAAGCAACTATATCATACTTGAAATGCAAATGTAGAAACTGTTTTACTGGCCAGACAGATTTGTAATCCTGCATAGCCAACCTTGTAATCCAGGCCCCTCTGCAATCCAGCATAGCATTCCTAGGTCTCTGATCATCAACAACACTGTACACCTTGGTTTAGGACCCATAGCCTCAGCCTGCTGATTGGTCAAAAGGGATCAGCAGTACACTAATAAGGGTATTAATGTGCTAAGGCTTAATATATCCCTTTATGGCACCATTGATAATATGTTCCAACACATATTTTCCCCCTCAGTACCATTGCCATTAAATATCCAAAATTATGATGTCACACCACAACAATAGATTAGTGGAGCATGAGACAAATAGCTGTGAAGAACCTTCATCACTGGAGTGTCTAAAGCCTAGTTTGCATCACTAGTTTTGGGTTGAGTCGAAAAAAACTGACATCTCAGGTCAGAGCCGCTGTACTAACAATCTGATGTTAGTACAGTGATCTCCCCTGCTGAGCTATTGTGTTCTGACAGGGGGGTGCACCCCCCCCAGCAAGAACACTTCAGTTGGTGCTCCCAGACTTTGGCTGAGAGCGCCGCTGGGGAGCCAGTCAGCAGATCTTTTCCAGTCATTAGCCTTTGACAGAAGCTGGCCGAAAGGCTTCTGTTAAACTGGCCACTGCTGGCCGACTTTTGGCCCGTGTGTACAAGGCTTTAGGGTGCACTCACACTGGGCACGGTTTGACCACCAGCTGGTGGTCTGTGGAGAGTTCTGTGCTCAGGCATGGTTTGCACTCATTTTTACCCCTGCCATAACACGCCACTTTTACCATCTCAATTTCAAATGCTGGTGTCACACCACAACAATGGTTTAGTTGATCATGAGACCAGTAGAGACGAATAGCTGTGAGGGACCTATTCCACTGGAGTGTCTTAGGGTGCACTCACTCTGGGAACCGTTGGACCAAACCATTCTTGAGTTAGACTGTCTACCCTCCCCATTCCCACACTGGTGATCTATGGATAGTTCATGGCTTGCACATACACTGAAGCAAACCATACTGGACCACAAGCAAACTGTGTCCATTACCACCTCTTTCAAGTGGTCTCAGGCACAGTACACCTAACTGTTCCCGAGCATGGTTCGATGTACTCATACTACACAAACAAACCAAACCAAGGGGTACAACTATGCTCAGGCTCAGTTAAAACTGTCAATTCGAGTGCCTGCTTAAGGCTGCACTCACACCTGTTGCTTTGTTTTTGCCATTTTGTTATACATTTTTGTTGCTATGTTTTTTAGCTTTCTCATCCACTTCATCATCTTCTTCCCGGTGTTTGTAAAGTTTTTAGCGGTTAGGATTAGGGGTTAACCCCAGCCTCTAACCTTAACAAAATGAATAAACCATAACTAAAAAAAGAAACACCAGGGTTATGGGGTTAATCTATGTATTAATCTTAGGGAAGTGATTTCTGTATTACTATTTATTTATTATTTCGTTTTTTTTTTATTTCATTTAAACGCACCTAAATGCGTGACAAAATGCGAAAAAAACACTCTCAAACATCCAACTCATGGATTTCTATGGGGGGCTTTAAAAATGCACCAATCTGCCTGAATTTAGCTGCAAAAGTATCTCCAAAGCTTTTTTTGAGCTTCAGGCAACTTGAAGTGAAGATGTGAACCAACTGCATTGAATTTCTCTCCTCCAGTGCTTTGGAGTTTCGAGCTACATAACGTTCAGGTGTAAATGGGGCCTAAGAGATTTACGGGGAAAGGAGTTGGCCCTGAGACTGGGACAGGCATTCAACTATGTGAAAATAGTAAAATAAAGCCGGTGTTCTTTCAGTGAAGTTTAAACAGCCGCGTGCAATAAGTGTAGATATATAATATACCAATAACTAATTATAACAAAAATGCAGCGCTAAAATAATAGTGAAGTCCACGAAAATGGGACCATAAACTAAAGTTTGTCAAAATGACAAAAATAAACAATTGATATTGTTAGGCGTGTATAACATAAAATAGTGCTCCACTTCAGCCTTCACCCAACGGTTGGAAACACCCGTAGTTCTAATCCTTCATCAATGGTAAAAATACACTCACCAGAGGGATATGCTGTCTATTTCTAGAACAGCAATAAGCGCTTTGTGTAAATGGCATCCAGCATCACCACTCTCACTCCACAGATGGCAGGACCAGACTACTCTATTCCACCCCACCAGGGGATAGTACCAGAGTCACCAACCAAAAACAATATTTTTGCTCATAGTGTAGTTGTAGTAGTTTAAAATTCTCAAATATGTATTAAAAACATCCAGTACAAAAACAACCAGTATAAAAACAAATGCCACTTTCAAACATAAATAAGGAGCTGCCAAACCTGCAGAGAATGGCGGCATGAGCTCTAGCCCTGCACAGTGTAGCTCTATGTACGTTTCACGCAAATGCGAGTCTTCAGGCGCCGTCCTTTTATGTTTTACACGCATAACAATATGAACTGTTTATTTTTGTCGTTTTGACAAACTTCAGCTTATGGTCGCATTTTTGTGGACACTTTACTATTTTAGCGCTGAATTTTTTTTATTCAACTATGTGCTTGCTTCCCTTGTCAGAGAATATTTCATCCTTCTAGCTTAATTTGCAGTCAAATCCATAGGTTACTTCCCCAACACTTTTGTGTGTGTGTGTGTGTATACAGTTATGCAACAACTAGTATAGCATGTATTTTATGTAAGATGTAGAGGACGTGTTGTGTGGAAGAGGATAAAGTAAAGCACACTGAGGAAGAATTGTGTGAATGTAAGCCACGTCATTAATATAATACTTCCTGAGCTGCCTGTCCAGTTGTTTACTGATCAATAAGTAGTCGATGAGTTCCCACAGAGCAGCAGATGCCCCCCTAGTGAGAAAATAGAGATCTGTTTGGATATCTTTGTTACCTTGATGGAGGAAGATTCGTATAATAAAATAATGTATTTTAGCTGTTCAGCATTTCAGGGTATGACGAGCCACTTGAGTGTCAGGGTGACAACCCTTTTCTTGCAGGCAATGAATTATTTCACTAGCTTACAAAGAATTTATTTTGAAGCACATACTGTTCAGTGCATTGTGCTGTCTGGAGCCCAATATTCAACCAAGCAAAGTTTATTCTTTTCCACGCGTTTTATTGATCCTCACTCCCTGCCTGTGCAATTGCTGTCTAAAATCATTAAATCCTACCCATTTCTGGTGGTTGCACTGAATGTTAACTGATGCTGCATCTCAATCTAGTTGTGACATGCATGGATTTTTTTTCTTAAAAACCATTGCACCTTCCCCTATAAGCAGAAAGTAGAAAATACAGCGGACGCACTTTGTTTTACATTACATGGCACCTTTTGACTGCGTAGGGCTGTGTATACAATCATAAATAACACAAGGCCAATAAGAGGGAGCCATACCTGCACTCTGGCTTCAAAAAGTCTAAACAGCATATTCATCCTTTTTGCTGATGTCTTGGAATTGCCATTGCCAAAAGAAACACCATTTACTGGATTTGCTTCATAATCCCACTATATAAAAGTGCATCGATTCAGATGATTTTAGTCTCATAAGTAGTAGAACTGCACGATTCTGGAAAAAATTAGAATCACGATTTTTTTTGCTTAAAATCAGTGTTACTTTAGTCTACTAAAATATTTTCGTTGACTAAATTAATACTATTTTGGTAAACTAAAATACGACTAAAATGTATGAGATGACTAAAATACGACTAAAACTAAAATGGCATTTTAGTCAAAAGACTATGACTAAAACTAATTAGAAATTTGACATCAAAATTAACACTGCACTACCACATAATATGTAGAGGGCATCTACTAAGCTGATAAAAGAGAAAAAAAAGAAAAAGGCTTTTCTTTTGTTTTCTTGATATTTAATGTTGGTAATATATTCAGGTAATATGTGCAATGACAATAAAGTTTACAGTTTTTTTTTTTTTTTTTTTTTTTTTTTTTATATTTTCAAGTTGTACCTCTGTTTGTCAAAATTTCAATAATTTTGTTTATGAAACTTGGTTTTATTTATAAAGACGTTCTACTGCATATCACAACGGCTAAATCTCTGTAGTGCATGTTCAAACCTCAATACCATAACTAATAACGTTATTAGATTTTTACTCCAGGAGTATATAATGAGTTTGGCAATTCTAAAGAATTGCTTAAATAATGCAATAAAATTAGAACTAAACTCATTCGATTTTAGTAGACTAAAATACAACGAAAACAATTCAGATAACTAAAATACAACTAAAACTAAAATGGCATTTTAGTCAAATATCAAAAATATGACTAAAACTGCATTTTAGTTAAAAGACTATAACTAAAACTAAATCAAAATTTCACAAAAATGAATACTGTTTAGAATAAAGATAACTATTCTCGGCGTAACATCGTCTTTCACAATATACAAAACAATTGGGCTAACTTTACTGTGGTTTTTTTTGTTTGTTTTGTTTTTTTTTAATTCATTGACGTGTATTTTTTCCCAAAAAATTGCGTTTTGAAAGACTGCTGCGCAAATACAGAGTGACAAAATATTCCAATGACTGCCATTTTATTCTCTAGGTCTCTGCTAAATATAATGTTTGGGGGTCCTAAGTAATTTTCTAGCAGAAAATACTGATTTTAATTTGTAAGCAACATGTGTCAGAAATTGGCTTAGTCTTGAAGTGGTTAAACTGACCTCATTTAAAGACCGAAGTTCATCCCTTTGATCTAAAAACAAAATGATACAATATTTCCTTTTATCTCAGCACTGAGCAATGTTGATGAACGTTTGTCAGATGGTTGTTTTATTATTTTTTGACAGCTGTGAGTGAGCAAAGAACTGCTCTGCACTTGTTACATGAATGAATCGAGATGGCGGCTCCAATAAGTACTATGAAGATTTACTAATTTAAAAAAAAGTCTAGAAAATGAAGCTGGCAGTTTAGGGCTCATGCACATTATGTGCAGAGATGTTTGCTCTGCAAGGGCACATAGAAAAAAAAAAGGTTTATTATGTAAGCTATTCATACTACAATTGAGGAGCGGCGCTGATGGTGGTGGCAAAGTAAAAACTGTTCTAGTCAAACACACATCAATATGAGTTTAGTAGCTTCCTGTAAACCCACTCAATTTTGCGACTTGTCATGCTTGCAGTGCCTATCATTGTTAATGGCACCCAAACATGGTAAGCATAGCCAAAAAAACGAGTTTGTCTCATGACAACTCACAAAAATCATACCGCAACAGGGATATTCACGACACGCTCCATAGTGTGAATTTGAGCGTAACATGAACCTGTGCTATGTGTATAATAAAATTATGCTTTTTTATTTACATCTTTATGCTGTCTTATTGGTGCCGTGATCGTTCATTCCTCTATCTTTTGGAGACAAGTTTGGGGAACTGTCTCCACCCCTAATTTCTAGTCTAATTTGGATGATGGTACCCCCCCCTTTTTTTGAATATACTATTCCCCTACATACATACCCTCAAAGGCTCTTTTGCACTTGTATAAGAGCAGTGTGAACAGCAAGCTATGACAAAGCATTTGCAGAGATTTTTATGCAAGCATTGTTGAAGCTTTTAGGCTGGGTTCACATCTAAGCCACATGCGGCTTGCAGCAGGGGTTCGATGTGTCCCTGTTCTACATTTTAGGGACTAATCGGGATTTGAATTCAACCCTGAAACAGAGCCAAAGACGCACAGGACTTCTGTGCAATGCGCTCCGCAGCCGCTCCGGAGGTATATGAACTGGCTGGAAATCTGCATCCAATTCGCACTAGTGTGAACCCAGCCTTAATGCCGCGTACACACGAGCTGACTTTTCAGCATCAAAGGTCCGAAGGTCTTTCCGACAGGCTTTGAACGGAGTTACTGCGGACTTTCAAACGACCGGACTTGCCCACACACAAACAGACTAAAGTCTGTTCGAAAGTCGGACTAGAGTAGGGACTAGAATAAGAAAGTTCATAGCCAGTAGCCAATAGCTGCCCTTGCTTCGTTTCGTTTTTCGTCCGTCGGACTAGCATACAGACGAACGGATTTTTCGACCGGACTCGAGTCCGTCGGAAAGATTTAAAACATGTTCTAAATCTAAAGTCCATCTGATTTTTCGGCAGCAAAGGTCCGATGAAGCCCACACACGATCGAATTGTCCGGCGGATTCGTCTTGTCGGACCTTTGCTGTTAAAGTCCACTTGTGTGTACACGGCATTAAAGTAGCCAATGAGAGTGTTGATTGCCACTTTAAGCAAGCTGCTAGCAGGCTTTTAACAAGCTTCAAGAGGCACTGAAGCCTGCTAGCAGCTTGTTAAAAGTGGCAATCAGCACTCCCATTAGGATTTGTGTTCAACATTTAAAAACTGGAGCTGAATGGTACTTTTAAAAGCTTCAACAAAGCTTGCGGAAATCTCTGCAAATAATTTATCATAGCTTGCTGTTCACATTGCTCTTCTACAAGCTGAAGCCCATGTGAAACAGGCAAATAGATGTACAAAACAAGAAAAGAACTGGGATTTTAAAGGTGCAATAGGTGACACAAAATTTATGTAAAAAAATTCACATTTTATTTAGAAAAATTGATAACATATTTGTAAAAAGAGTTTACATTCAATGTACCGATACAATCTTAATTAGTGCAACCAAAGGATTTGTTTCACCACATGCCGTGGCTTCTTCAGGAGAGTAATATCTATCAGGCACTGTATGTAGGTCTTTCAAAAAATTGAATAGTGAATTTAATATAAACTCTAGTATTTAAACTATTTAAGTCAGGAAGCGAACCCAGCCGGAGGATCAACTGATGACCACAGAGAGTAAGTAAGATCGTGTTTTTAACTGATGGAAGAGGTCCTGTAAAAAGAATAGTTTTAAACCAAAAGTCCAAACTACTTTGCTGCATTGGTTCATGTTTTTCCCAAGGCAGAGCCCCAAAAAGGGGAAAAGACAGAAACCTGGGTCAGATGGTGTGTGAAGAAAATAACATCCTCCTCCTCCCAGGCTGGATCCAGCCTGAGAGGAGGAATTTTTTACATAAATTTTGTGTCACCTATTGCATCTTTTTAAAATCCCAGTTCTTTTCTTGTTTTGTACATCTATTTGCCAGTTTCACATGGGCTTCAGCTTGTAGAAGAGCAGTGTGAACAGCAAGCTATGATAAATTTAGAGTTTTTATATTCAATTCACTATTCAATTTTTTGAAAGTCCTACATACAGTGCCTGATAGATATTACTCTCCTGAAGAAGCCACGGCATGTGGTGAAACATGTTGAGAAACAAATCCTTCAGTTGCACTAATTAAGATTGTATCGGTACATTGAATTTACGTAAACTGTTTTTACAAATATGTTTTTATCAATTTTTCGAAATAAAATGTGAATTTTTTACATACATTTTGTGTCACCTATTGCACCTTTTAAAATCCCAGTTCTTTTCTTGTTTTGTATATTGTATACTTCAGGGATGTGGTGCCAATAATTATTTTGGATGTGAGGCAATTATTTACATTTTCTCCTTAGGCAAATAGATGTACTTTTACTTTAGACAGAGCCAGTTTCAGGGAACTAGTTTGACAGCCACCATAATTTGCAAACTTATCTCAGCGGAAAATTCATACAGCATAGAGGAGGATGCTGGCAGGGTATAAATTAGCAGCCTGTCTTCAGATTGTGAATAGTGTTGAGTTAAGTACATTATTCCATGTATTCACTGTCTTGATATTGGCAGTCATGTATAAGGATCAGACTTCCGAAAACATCCCAGCATAGTCTAATATAAGCACGCAGAGGAGATGTACATCAAGGGCAGACCCTGAATGCAGCTGCAGCTTGGAAGCTATGCTGGGGTGATCTAAGAAGTCTGGCCCTAATATACGAATACCAATATCAAGACTGTGAATACATGAATTAACATTCAAAGGTAAATTTATGCCTTGTAGTATGGAACATTATCGGAATGATTGAATTGTACTTTAAAAGCTGTTTTATATATTAATTAAAAAAATATATGATTTTAATCTGTTCATTAATCTTTTAGGCATCTAATAGGTCCCATATACTGTATCTCACAAAAGTGAGTATACCCCTCACATTTTTGTAAATATTTTATTATATCTTTTCATGTGACAACACTGAAGAAATTACACTTTGATACAATGTAAAGTAGTGAGTGTACAGCTTGTATAACAGTTTAAATTTGCTGTCCTGTCAAAATAACCCAATACACAGCCATTATTTCTAAACAGCAGGCAACAAAAGTGAGTACACCCCTATGTGAAAATTTCCAAATTGGGCCCAAAGTGTCAATATTTTGTGCGGCCACCATTATTTTCCAGCACTGCCTTAACCCTCTTGGGCATGGAGTTCACCAGAGCTTCACAGGTTGCCACTGGAGTCCTCTTCCACTCCTCCATGACAACATCACGAAGCTGGTGGATGTTAGAGACCTTGCGCTCCTCCACCTTCTGTTTGAGGATGCCCCACACATGCTCAATAGGGTTTAGGTCTGGAGACATGCTTGGCCAGTCCAATACCTTTACCCTTAGCTTCTTTAGCAAGACAGTGGTCATCTTGAAGGTGTGTTTGGGGTCATTATGTTGGAATACTGCCCTGCGGCCCAGTCTCCGGAGGGAGGGGATCATGCTCTGTTTTAGTATGTCACAGTACATGTTGACATTTATGGTTCCCTCAATGAACTGTAGCTCCCCAGTGCCGGCAGCACTCCTGCAGCCCCAGACCATGACGCTCCCACCACCATGCATGACTGTAGGCAAGATGCACTTGTCTTTGTACTCTTCACCTAGTTGCCGCCACACACGCTTTACACCATCTGAACCACTAAGTTTATCTTGTCACATCAGACCACAGGACATGGTTCCAGTAATCCATGTCCTTAGTCTGCTGGTCTTCAGCAAACTGTTTGCGGGCTTTCTTGTGCATCATCCTTAGAAGAGGCTTCCTTCTGGGATGACAGCCATGCAGACCAATTTGATGCAGTGTATGGTCTGACCACTGACAGGCTCACCCCCCACCCCTTCAACCTCTGCAGCAATGCTGGCAGCACTCATACATCTATTTCCCAAAGACCACCTCTGGATAGGACGCTGAGCATGTGCACTCAACTTCTTCGGTCGACCATGGGGAGGCCTGTTCTCTGTGGAAACCGTCCTTATAAACCGCTGTATGGTCTTGGCCATCATGCTGCAGCTCAGTTTCAGGATCCTGGCAATCTTCTTATAGCCTAGGCCACCTTTATGTAGAGCAACAATTCTTTTTTCAGATCCTCAGAGTTCTTTGCCATGAGTTGTCATGTTGAACTTCCAATGACCAGTATAAGAGAGTGAGAGCGATAACACCAAATTTAACACGCCTGTTCCCCATTCACACCTGAATCCTTGTAACACTAACAAGTCACATGACACCGGGGAGGAAAATGGCTAATTGGGCTCAATTTGGACATTTTTACTTAGAGGTGTACTCACTTTTGTTGCCAGTGGTTTAGACAGTAATGACTGTGTCTTGAGTTATTTTGAGGGGACAGCAAATTTACACTGTTATACAAGCTGTACACTCACTACTTTACATTGTAGCAAAGTGTCATTTCTTCAGTGTTGTCACATGAAAAGATATAATAAATTTTTACAAAAATGTGAGGGGTGTACTCACTTTTGTGAGATACTGTACATATCTATTTTTTTAAATACAGTATATTAACAAGGGTGGTGCCTTGATCACGGAGCAGCTCACAGCAGGTGTCTGGTGTGTCCCTGTTCACTGTTTCAGGTTTGATTTTGGTCTGAATTTTTGACTGAATTCGAACCTGAAACAGGCCAGACGACGCACATGACTCCTGTGTGATTTTGCTCCAGAGATGTGTGAACCGGCTCCATTGAGAGCCGGTCACAATCTCCTGACATGCGAATTGGATTAGTGGAAACCTGCTTCCAAATCGCAATAGCGTGAACCCAGTCTCCAAGCTTGCAAGGGTTTTTTTTAACATTGGCTGATTGACCTCCCATTTGAAAGCGCATTTATAGCTCCAATGCTGGCAGACCACAAATGATCCTTTTAGCTGTCTGTAAAGGTGTCGTTCTGAGCACTATTTTAAAGTAGAATTCTGGGATACAACTAACTTAAATCTGCTCCCTCCCTCTTTGTAGCCCTTATGCTAAATACCCTGTGGAAGAATGATGCATATACTTACCTATTTTTAAGCCACTCCAATAGACGCTCCTCTCTTGGGTAGCAGTGGCTTCATGGAAGAGGAGGAAGTAATTGTACTGTATATGTGACATCACCATTCAGGCATTCCAGCTGTTGTTAGAACGCTCTCATGTCCCCTACCGTCAGTACTGGCTGACATGGGGGGGGGTCACATGACCAGTAGCCAAAGAATAGGTAAGTATATAATCATCTATCTTCTAGCTGTTAGAAGAGGGGTGGGAGCAGTTTTAAGATTAGTTAGTTATAGCCCACAAATCCAATTTGAAGTGTTTGTAAACCCTTCCATATACCCAGTAAAGTGACTGGCCTCAGGTGATACACAATTGAAACAAATCCTCCTACATAAGTTATACCTGTTTATTCAGAGTCTTTTCCTCTCTACAGTCATTCAAAGTGCTGAATTGTAAAGCTTGTCTGAACTGTTACACACTGCAAAGCTCAGTGAGGAGAGTGCTGAGAGCTGATTGGAGGGAAGGGGCACGCCCCCATTCACATACACAAGAACAGACTGTCAGTCAGCTGGAGGTCCCTCCCTTGTCACCATTTTTCTCTAGGTGTTAGGAAAACTTGTCAGAAATGTGTTATAAAGCAATATACTTGTGCGCTACTATGTGCAATTTTGTTTTTAAAAAATATAAACCATCAACCTATGGTGAATATAGTCAAAATAAACTCAGAAAAGGAAAAAATATATAATAAATGTATAGAGACCGTGAATTAGCTGCAACCACTTGGTAGTGTACCCCAAAAAACTACGTAATCAAATGTAAAAGGAAGAAATAAGAGTGGTGCACTTATTCAATAAAGTGCCATGAATTAATATATTTAAAAAATGAACATGATAAGTATCCAAAAACATACAAATAAAAAAATGTGAATAAAAGTCTAACTAAAGCCCAATGGTAGGAGTCAGTTCATATAGATATAAGAATCTCATAGGAGTAACTTGATAGAAGAAAAAATAGACAACACATCAATCCAAACATCGACTGTTATAGTTATGAATTGGCCGCTCACCTCCAGAAATAAACCAAAGGTCAAACAAGGCTCAGATAGTCAGATAAGAAATCCTGCTGATGGATCTGTAGAGTCAGAAAATGAATCCTGATGATAGCAGAGGAACAAAGCAGCAGACAGAATGTCACTTAGTGCTCTTAAAGTGGACGTAAACCCAAATTATTTTTTTTTAAATTAAGGCTTGCACCTTGTACAGTATAGGATTTCATTTAATCTGTGCCCATTCTTGCCACAAAGAGTTGATCCAGCTCTGAGCAATCCTCTTATCTTTTTTCAGTGAGATAAAAACTGACACACAGAGAAATAGTAGTCAGTTCTTTCTCATCCAGGAGACTGAGAGAGGCATTCTGTGTACTTCAGATCTGATCCTCCTTTCTTCTCCAGCTCTCCCAGGATTGGCTGCTCCATACCTCAGCATGATTGGGCATGCTGAAGTCATGTGGTGACTTTTCTGTGTTTTGACTGGATGTTGGTGATCATAGCAGAAGTTCAGTGTAAGAAATACACAGGAGAAAATGCATGTTGACCAGGGAAGTGTAGAGGTGGGCGGGAAGTTTACTGACATCACGACTCCACCCACCGAGTTCAGTACAGTACAGACCCACCCACAGAATCTGCAGTTTTTTGGGTCTTATAACAGACAGAGGGGAGACGTGACAGGTAAGGATACATGCAGGAGGCATGTATATCCTTATAGATGACCACTATGGCAGTAGTTTAGAAAGGATGAGAGTGGGTTTACATCCACTTTTAACTGAGACACGTAAACACTATAATGGGAATATACTTTTCATATTTCATGTCTGAGGTATACAACCACTTTAAGGTAGTTCATGTCTGCAGACCCTGTGCCTTCATACAGGAGGCTTAATGAGGAAATGATACACGGTAGTTAATTGCAGACCCTGAATAAAATAGAAATGCCACATTTAAGCTTTGTAAATATGAGCTCTGATGTATATGTTTTCAAATAGAAAGCTACAAACACCAAAAGACTTCACAAGATTATACACAATGCAGTTTCGTGCTTAGCATATTTTTTTCTAAAATGCCTATTCATTATACAAAATTCTATACGTTTTTATGGCTTTATGAGGTAAGCAATTTGCAAAAATGATTTAAACTATTTTGCTTGGTTTGTAGTAGAGCTGCACGATTGATCGTTAAGAATCGTTATCGCAACTTTTTCCCGTTGCAATCTTTACAAAGTATTTCCCGATTCCTTCCGTGCAGAGAATTCTCTCTGCTCTGCTAAAGCAGACAGCCGTCAAAAGAAAGGGGAAAAAAAACGGGCAGTCTGCCAAGAATCACAACATTCTTTAGCAGTGGAACTTAAATATAAACATTGTAACAATTTGTCCTTTAGATCAAAGGAATACACTTTGGTGTGTAAATGAGGGAAATTTAACCACTTAAAGCGGAGTTCCACCCAAAAGTGGAACTTCCGCTCATCTGATTCCTACCTCCCCTTTCAAGGGGGAGGGGGATGCAGATACCTGTATTAGACAGGTATCTGCACCCACTTCCGGGAATAGACTCCCGCGGGAGTCACGCCCCCTCCCGCACCCCCCCACTGTCTCCTGGGAAACACACAGGTCCCAGGAGATAGCGGGGACCACTTAGGACGTGCAGCACGACTCGCGCATGTGCAGTAGGGAACTGGGAAGTGAAACCGCAACGCTTCACTTCCTTATTCCCTCACCGAGAATTGCGGCGGCAGCAGCCGAGAGCCGAACTATTGCTCAGCTTCGGCTGCTGACCTCGCTGGACCCCTGGACAGGTAAGTGTCCATTTATTAAAAGTCAGCAGCTGCAGTATTTGTAGCTGCTGGCTTTTAATAATTTTTTTTTCAGGTGGACTCCCTCTTTAAACACTTTTTTCTGACATTTGTTAGTTTCAAGTTAAAATTTTTTTTGCTAGAAAATTATTTAGAACTCCCAAATATATATATATATATATATATATAATATATATATATATATATATATATATAATAAATTATTTTATTTTTATTTTTTTAGTAGAGACCCTAGAGAATAAAATGGTGGTTATTGCAATATATTATGTCACACTGTATTTGCACAGCAGTCATTCAAATGCAATTTTTTGGGGAAAAAAATGACACTTTAATGAATTTAAAAAAAAGAACCAATAAAGTTAGCCCCTTTTTTGTATAATGTGAAAGATTTTATGCCGCGAGAATCGTGATCTTTTTTTTCTAAGCAAAAAAAATGTGATTCTCATCCCAGAATTGTATAGCTCTAGTTTGTGGCCTGCACACATTTGATAAATATTCTTGTTAGCGTGCAGCTGTAACACAGAAAAGTGGGTAGCAAAGGCAGGACCTCACGTGGCCTAATTGGATATCCACATGAAAAAAAAACAAAAAAAAAACATGCGCACACACCCATAAACACTTGATGTGGTACATAGGGTGCTAGTTTGAGACCTTAAATCCTGATGAATACGAGGAACAAATGCAGTGTTTAGCAACAACAAGAGGAACATCTTTAGGGAAAAAAGTGACAACAAAATAATAGTGCCTTAAAGGATAATGGTACCCTGTAACAAAAGATATCCAAGCTAAGACAAAGCTCCTTTAGCAAAGTACTTGTTTAGCAAAGTTCAAGCAATCATTTTCTTAGCTGGAGACCATCATTGTGACACACAACTCTTTTTTATAGACATAATGTTCTCCAATAACAAAAAACAATACAATCTTATGCCCAATTAGGAGAATTCAGTCTGCACAAAAGCAGCTTGCAGATTTAATTGTTACTTAAGTGGCATTTTCTTCGATAAGATAAATAGTTGTGTAGACAATGCAGAAGACCTGGAGTTATATTAAATAATGCTAAGGAAGGAGATTTAGTAAAGTGTTTTTAATATAAAGGAAATTTCGTTATATATTGAAATAAAAAAGCGTTTTATTATTAGGTATCTGATTTTTAATATATATATATATTTTTTTTAATGATGAAACAATACACAGCTCTTAATTTAATAAAACATTACATAAGAGCAACTGACAAATCCCAAAAACTCATATCGGCTAATTGGAAATCATGGTTCTTACAGCCATAACAAAATGAAAAGTGGAATCTGATTTGCTGTGCATTTCAGCATACCGCGACTGTCTTCTCTGTCTTCTTTTTTTTAATTCAATAGATTTTTTTATTAAAGTTTTCAAATAACCATACAAAAAATGAATTGTGTGCAATATTTCAGTCTTAAAGAGAACTAGACACCAGTTAGCATTTGCAATAATCGGAATATTCACTCTTCAATTGTCATAATATAGCCTTACCTCCTAGAGAGATTTATTTAAAACAAAACTCCAGTGCAAATAAATAAATTGGGCCCCCAGGAGCTTTTTAAGCCATAATGCAAATCATATTGGCACATTATGGCAAATTTAACTGGCTAATGATCGCCTGTAGCACTGCGCCATTTTCTCCTGGTATTCTCGGTTCTTGCTCTTCGGCCGCAATGACCTAACGCCGGTGCATGTGCATGAAAGTCACATTGACATGACACAGAGCCGTGCCATAAATGTTCACTTGACAGTAGAGCTGCACGATTTTTGCTAAAATGAGAATCACAATTTTTTTGCTTAGAATAAAGATCACGATTCTCTGATTCTCACGGTGTAACATCTTTCACATTATACAAAAAAATTGGGCTAACTTTACTGTTTAGTTTTTTTTTTTAATTTGTTTTTAATTCAAGTGTATTTTTAAAAAAAAAATTGTGTTGGAAAGACCGCTGTGCAAATACGGTGCAACAACCACCATTTTATTTTACAGGGCCTCTGCTAAAAATTTATATAGTTATATATATCTATCATGTTTGGGTCCAAGGAATTTTCTAGCAGAAAATGATTTTTACTTGTAATCAAAAAATGTCAGAAAAGGTTTGGTCTTTAAATGGTTAAACTTCCTTCATTTACACGGTGGAGTTTTTTTCATTTGATAAAAGAACGAAAAGATACTTTGTTTCTGCTTATTCCCATGTTGTGATTAAACTTGGCAGGTTGCCCGACATGCTGTTTTGAAGATCGGGAAGAGAAAAAGATCGCGGTTTTGATTATCGATTAATCGTGCAGCTCTACTTGACAGGCAGTGTACACAAACACAGACAATGACAATAGGGTCTCTTCTGTCATAAAAATCCCACCAGTCCATTTTTTTTTTTAAGGTTTAGTTACACTTTAATACCACATTTAAGGCTCTTAACACCTTAAGGCCTGGTTCACACCTATGCATTTTTTAGTGCATTTTCAGTTTTGCAGAAACACACTACAGTCCATTTAACATGGTTTCCTATGGATGTAGTTCACATCTGTGCATTTTATGGAAAGGGCCAGGGATTTGTTCCTGGTTCCATAGACTTCAGTGGATCAAAAATGTGTATTGAAAAACGCAAAATGCACCTGGAATATGCAAACTGAAAACCACTGGGTAGACTGTTCTGCCATGTAATGATTTGTTTGACCTAAGCGGGCCCAAACAAATTATTTAAAGGATAAGTTCACTTGTTTGCAGGTAAAAAAAATGTGCATTTATTATTTTTTTCATTAAGAGCCTGAAGAGCATTGCAACCATGATGAGCAGATTGTAGATGTTAGGCTCCTGCAGACAGTACAGCAAGTGTGGGAGGTACGGGTACACAGTTACTGAAGTGGAGGAAGAGGAAGGAACTGTGAGGGCGCTCATCAGTGCCCTCAAATTTCATTTAGAACTACAAGCCTTCTGCTGCAATGGAAGATGGGACTTGTAGTTTAATTATTCACAGATCTGCGTGAATGAACGACACCACTGTGCGGGCAGGGCCCCACACAGCCGCACTGTTTTTAAATTGTGACAGCAGATGTGCAGAGAGGATACCCCACCCGCTGTAATGGGGAGGGGGGGGGGTAAATATGGGTGTAACATGTTACTAAAGGTAAACTTTAAAGTGAAAAGAAATCTGGATTTCGGGTTCAAGATTTACTTTCCCTGTGAGAGCAGAAGTACAAGGATGTAGGGCGCTCCAACCTCCTACCTGAACTCTGTTGATAAGACACCTTTAAATAAAAATTGTCACATAACAAAAGTGCTGTCAGGATTATATAAAAAACTAGATGCATTGTCCATCTGCAGTTTTACTCTCCTTTAGCAGCCAATATTTGACATCAGTTATGAATACAATGCTCAAGGAGGAGATAAGATGGCCTTTAAAAGGATCTCACAGCCTGGCACTGAGCTGACATTTCTCCACTAACTGGTAAAAAAATATAACTAAATAACTGCATGCATACCTATCCCTAAAAGATGAGGCTACACTATTATAGTGGCCTAAATTGTACCTGTTCTATGCCCATGCTGAGTGCATTTCTGGCAGATCAAGTATTTTTCTGTACTTGAAGGGGCTTGTACTGGGGGAAAACCTTGGGAAATATGCAGATATGTACTACCTATGTTTTTTCCTTGATTTACACGTTAAATTGACTTTTTGTGTGGAAAAAGTTCCCATATTCACATCTGTACTTGTGCTGCTATATGTGTAATGAACAAATATGGCTGCCCCTTTGTACATTTTATATTGTGACATTGAGGGATGTCTAGCTCAGTGATAGATGCGTTTTAAGTGAGTTCACAGCCAACAGGAACCAAGGTTTAAGGGCGTGGTAGCCCACTTTTATTGAAAGTAACAAAAAGATGAAAGTTCACACACGCATTTGGTTTCCCATACAGGGGTTCTTCTCCCAAAACAACAACAACTGAAAAATGCCAATCCACCTGGCTCTTCTCCCAAAACAACAACAACTGAAAAATGCCAATCCACCTGGCTCTTAAGGCTCGCTCAGCCTTGGGCGCAGTTCCTTTCTGCACAGGCCCACTCCTGGCCTCTAGGAAGGGGCTCTCCTGACACTCCAGGCTTCCACACTCCTCCAAGACTCTCTCTTCCAGTTGTCTCAGCTATGGTCTCCCCGATTCTCTCAACTGGCCCAATTCTCTCAGTCCACTGACCTAGAACCTCTCCCACATGGAGTACCGTCTCAAGGATGTTGCCTAGGTGCTTAACGGTAGCACACCTCCTTCCTGTCTGCAGCAACTGCTCTAACATCAACTCCTTTCCCACACACCCTGAGCTATGCTCAGCTCTGCCTTATAACAGGTGTGTGCACCTGGACACACACACAACCTGCAGAGCTTCTGGAAAACCCGGACACAAGACTGAAGACTCCATCCCTCCCAATGCTCTTTGAAGTCTTCAAGTTACCAGCCCCAATCCAGACTTACAAAATCCAGAGAAAACTTAAAGCAAAGTTTTCTCTGCTCACCGATCTTTTGCTGGAACTTCTCAAACTTCTTCTTTGAGAGTCCTGTGTCCATTTTACACACATTTTCACTAAGGCCTCTTTCACACGGACGATCCGTATGTCCGTTTTTCATCCTTCCGTTTTCGGATGAAAAACGGACATACAGTCATCCCTATGGAGCGTCGGATGTCAGCGGTGACATGTCCGCTGACATCCGACCCGCTCCGATCCGAAAAGTGTAACGGAGGAAAAACCTACTTTTCCATCCGTTTTTCGGATCGGATTGGATGACAACGGACACTACGGACCGTCATCATCCGATCCCCCATAGGGGAGAGCGGCGCTCTGACAGGTCCGTCGCTGCACAGCGTGCAGCGATGCACCTGTCATCTTCCTGCTCAGCGGGGATCGGCGGAGCTATCCCCGCTGAGCCAGCGGATGTTCACGGGGCGGATCATGACTGATCTGCCCCGTGTGAAAGAGGCCTTAGACAGGGGCTCTCACTCTCACAATATCTACAAACTAGATAAAGAGTTTTTTTTTTTTTAACAAAATATACATTAATAGTTATTTACATTAATAGATTTCACATTTTAATGTAAAAATATTGAACAGTTTCCTTTTAATTGTGATGAATGCCTGTGTCATAGGAACACTAGCAATGTAAATTGTATGTGGCCCATGTACCTGTCCCTCATATAACCTCCATTCTATTCTGTTCTGTAATAAGCGCTGATTGTACCGTGAGAGTCTTCCCGCACAGATGATGTGCCATTAGTAGGCTACCCACTTCCTTGCACTTTTGTGGACATCCATTAGATAGCTGCAAGTGAATATTCAATGAAAAATGTAATCTTGATTATATTCAAGCAAATTAGTTTGAAGTGCAGAAAATTATCTTCTCCACATACTTATCTAGCAGTTTGTCTTTTCTCGGTGTGGAATAATAGTCACTCAAATTAATTTATAATTTTCAATCAATTCTCGTGTCTCTGCGAGGTCAGACAGGAAACGCACTTCAAACTAAGATTTGTTTATGGAGACCAAGGGGCTTTCAGAAATAATAACATGATCATTTTGTAGAAAGCTATGCAGCAATAGAGTATTGAAATCTATTAGCTCTTATAATTGTTCATGGTACTGAAAGGAGACTTTAACCTGCATGTGCACAGCAATATTGGAGCATGTCTAGTCTGAAAAGGTTTACAGGGCCTAATATTTATTCTATGAAAAAAACCTGTCTATAGGCATAACGTTGCCATTGCCTGACTGGGCAGTTATGGTCAGATAGGGAATGTATGCATGTTTCAAAAAAATAAAAACTTTCCGTAATCCGATTTCTACCTGCATGCCTGGTCACCATGTACAACCGATTTTTATTTATTTATTTATTTATTTATTTATTTTTAATTTTTTTTAGCTTGACTATGTCCCCATTTAAAAAGTGGAACTACACTGCATCTGAGTACCACAAACCAAAAACACTAATTCATTTTTAATATGCAACACAAACTCCCCCATCCATCCATGTCTCATGTCAGCATTTCTGGACGTGGTCATCTTAAAGAGGAAGTAAACCCTGATGATCTATAATCCCCTGCAAGGTAAAAGCATAATGGGCTAGTATGCATCGCATAGGTATTTTATAGCAGAAGGGCTGGCAGTGATTGTGAGCACTGCCTTGTAAGTACAATAACCCAGAGCAATCAATCAAAATTTACTATGATGAAGTAGTCAGACCAGGGCAAGATAAATCCTGATTGACTAATATTGTGGTGGGTTCTCTGAAGAATTAAGATTCTTTATTGTCCTAAGGATCATCCTCTAGAGAGCCCTGACACAATGTTTACCCGTTTATTGCTCTTCAATTGCAGCCTGTAACTAATAAGACTTTAAAAACTGGGCAGGAATACATTTAAATATCTATATTTAGATATCTAGATGAGCCTTTTTCAACCAGGGTGCCCAGGCACCCTGGGTGGCTTGAGGTTTCTTTAGGGGTGTCTTGGCAAAATTCCTAAAACCCGGCCCAAAACTGTATACAAACCAGTGGGTGGATGAACCCTGCCATTTTAGTTACACAAAGCCACAGGTTTTCATTGTGCACCATTACAGCCTTCTAGCTGCCAACCTCCTAGCAACCAATGACCTCATCAGTTGTTAATTTTGAATAATTAAGATTCTATAAGAGGCTACACTCTAACAATCATCAGTTGATAAGGAGGATGTTAGTTGCCTGCATACCATTCTTGTTGGACCCTCCCTTGCCTCTCTCCATAAGCTTTTAGGTCTTATTAGCTAAGGTATGGAGAAAAATTGAGGGAGAAGAGAAACATTGGCATACTAGTCAGTACCAGTTTGCAAAAGTGTATTTGCTTTGGAAGAATAAATCACCTTTAAAGGAGAAGTACAGCCAAAGCTTGTTCAGCTGTACTTCCCCTGTGGATCACAGGAGTGCAGTTCTTTTGCACTCCTGTGACCCATTTTCAGCAGACAGCTGAAGTTGGTCCAGGCTCGGGCAAGATCGCTACACTGGGGTCGGGATCCGCCAACATGGTTGGATCGGCACCAAGCTCAGCCCCTCAGCGACAGGAGAGGCTCTTTACAGGCGCTATTTTTAGTGCTGTAGCGCCTGTAAAGCGCCTTTGAAAGGGGTCATAGACCATGCAAATATGCTTTGGAAGCTCATCCTATATTGGTTGGATAGACTTGTGTTTTATTTCCAAAAACAGGCTGGTCTTAGATTAGCACAAGTGTCATTAGGCCTGGTGAAAACATGTCTTCACAGATATACTTTGAAGATATTGCTGTTACCAAATGTAAATTTGGAGTCTAGACAAAGTGCATGAGGTGGCCTAGTAATAATGTGCAGTACCCTTCTTATTTATTGCACAGGATTGTTGGGATTTTGAGCATCCGCTGACTTTTTAGTCTAGTGGTGGCTGCAAATATTACACCTGCCAAGGCATTGAGTCTTTTTCACACTAGTACCTGACTTTTTAATTCATTGGTTTGTAAATTCATTCATTCCTACATGTATTTAGTAATTTAAAAGAGTAGGTAAAGACACCGCTTAGGATCAAGATTGATGTACCACTAGGATGTGTCTGTCTCTTGTAATTTGTGCAGTGAAACCTATACTCAATTTTATTCATGGAAATGAGGAGGAATTACTGTAAGGTGAAATGAAAGATTCATAAAATTGCATCATCACTTGCATTGTAGAGCAGCCAGATACATGTCTAAAATAGGCGTTTATGGAGCAATTTCATTTGCTGTGCTGATATCACACCATTAACATCAGGGCCTATAAATCTGACAGGAGATAAATGTTTTCCAAAACGTGCTTCAGTACCCATAACTGAGGATCACTGTGCAGATTTCACATTCAGCAATCAGTAATTTAATCTTCAATGTTTCATGATATGTTGAAAAGTTAAATGTGATGCGTTCTTTATTTTCAGTTTTTACTAATAATGGGTTGCTTTTCTGTAGATCAGTCTACAGCAGCCAATCTCAATCAGGGTTCCATGGAGACCTAGGGATCCTCAAGAGGCTGCTTGGGTTTCCCCGAGCTGTGACTGACCTCCCATTTGATGGTGCCTGCATAGTTCTGGGACCATCACCACTTGGCAGAGCCAGCACTATTACCCCAATGATCTTTTTAACTGTCTGAATTCTTCTCACTGGCCACCAATGTAAGAGGCATTATTCCCACAGAATCAATTTTAGCAGGGGTTCCTAGATACCTGAAATTTTATTTTTAAGAGTTCCTCTGGCGTAAAGTTTGGCTGGTCTAGCTTAAAGAAAATTTGGCCGTGTCCGAAACTATAGTGCCAGAGAGGAGTGTCCATGACCCTGCCATGAGAGGAGCACAGGGGGTGTGCCAGTGCTGACTTCTTTTTAAAAATTTTTAGTTGCCTGCCAGAAATAAGTCAACAATAGCCACCTCCACGTTTCCTTCCTGGCAGGCTTCCGTGCAGCTTAAACTGTGTGTATTTATACTTTTTTTTTTCGAATGGGGTTGGGACAGGAGAGTATCGTAAAATCAGTGGGCCCGTGTGCGAGATAAAAATTGGGCCCTAGTCATTGATTTAAAAAAATGTGGTGCGCGTAGCGTGCTGCGGCAAAGTGTGGGCATGCCTTAAATTGTGTTAAACACAAAAGGGGGTGTGGTTTAATAGACTCTGAGATGACTTGCATAGTGCAGAATGTGGTAATGTTAAATAGGTGATGTATAGTGCGGAGTGTACAGTGTGGGTATTGCAGGAGAGGAGTGTGAAGTGGTGGTGGGTATTAAGTACAGGCAGGGACGGACTGACCATTTGGGCACTCGGGCACTGCCCGGGGGCCCCATGCCACTAAGGGGCCCCATCAGAGTTGCGAGCCTCAATAAAACCAGGAACAGTATGTAAAAATCTGTGCTTTTTAAAAAATCCCAAGATTATAGCTCCAGTCCAGGCTCCGCCTCTCCAGTAACTTTTCAGTGTGTGTATGTGTATTCTGTGTGTGTATACTGTGTGTGTATATTGTGTGTTTGTGTGTGTATACTGTGTGTGTGTGTATACTGTGTGGCCCCATAATCTCCTATTGCCTGGGGGCCCCATAATCTCCTATTGCCTGGGGGCCCCATAATCTCCTATTGCCTGGGGGCCCCATAATCTCCTATTGCCTGGGGGCCCCATAATCTCCTATTGCCTGGGGGCCCCATAATCTCCTATTGCCTGGGGGCCCCATAATCTCCTATTGCCTGGGGGCCCCATAATCTCCTATTGCCTGGGGGCCCCATAATCTCCTATTGCCTGGGGGCCCCATAATCTCCTATTGCCTGGGGGCCCCATAATCTCCTATTGCCCGGGGGCCCCATAATCTCCTATTGCCCGGGGGCCTCATAATCTTCTCCTATTGCCGGGGGGCCCCATGAGTTGTCAGTCTGCCCCTGAGTAAAGGAGAGAAGTGCAGAGTATATGGAGGTGGGTAGTATGTACTGTACAGGAGAGCAGTGTGGAGTGTATGAAGGTGGGTAGTATGTGCAGGAGAGGAGTGCGGAGTGTATAGCGGTGGGGTAGTATGTGCAGGTGAGGAGTGCGGAGTGTATGGAGATGGGTAGTATGTGCAGGTGAGGAGTGCGGAGTGTATAGAGGTGGGTAGTATGTGCAGCAGAGGAGTGTGGAGTGTATGGAGGTGGGTAGTATGTGCAGGAGAGGGGTGTGGATTGTATGGCAGTGGGTAGTATGTGCAGGTAAGGAGTGCGGAGTGTATGGAGGGGGGTAGTATATGCAGGAGAGGAGTATGGTGGTGGGTAGTATGTGCAGCAGAGGAGTGTGGAGTGTGTGGCGATGAGTAGTATGTGCAGGGGAGGCTCCATATAGAGTAATGCTCGCATCTCCTCCTCTCCCTCCTGCAGGCATTCAGCGGCTGCAGAAGTAAAATGGAGAGATTGATTTCTCTATATGCAGCAATCTCTGCCACTCCTCCCACCTAGGCATACAGTGGGGCCGCACAGGCCCCCTGCAGCATTGGGTCGGGTTGCCATTCTGACCTCTGCAACCCCAAATTACAATCTCCTGCACAGAGGCCCATTTTTACATTGGATTACTGCACAGATCTGGAGGCAATGCACAAAGCACTCCAAAGTTCAATGGAGAATGCACATAACTCTGGGATTAAAAAATACTGTTTATATAAAAGTGTTCAGCTTTAAATTAAAACTGTCATATTATAAGAGCAAAATTGCTGTGATGGGAGGCACTTTGGGCGGGGGGCCCGTGGAACCCAGCTTCCCTTGGAGAGGTTGGAAAACCCTTGTTTCAGCTCCCCATGTACCTCTTATGTGTAAATCACCCTGTGTCTTTTAGGGGCTCAGGGTGCCGAGAAAGGATGGACAGCTACTTAACCGCTTCCGGACCGCCCCACGTACATTTACTGCGGCAAGGCAGCCCAGATGCGCAAAATCGCGTACCTTACGTGATTTCGTGCACGTGGTTTAGGGAGCGAGCTACTCCCGCTGTGATTGGACGACTCGCCGATCGTTCACAGGAGACTTGGATCAGTGGTGAACTGGTGTAAACAAAGCACACTGCTGCTTTGTCAGGGAGGAAAAGAGAGTGATTGTGTTTCAGCTAAACAGAATC
Organism: Lithobates clamitans; assembly: GCA_037952925.1. Classification (NCBI taxonomy): domain Eukaryota; kingdom Metazoa; phylum Chordata; class Amphibia; order Anura; family Ranidae; genus Lithobates; species Lithobates clamitans. The sequence continues at coordinate 10,744,307 of JBBGZY010000584.1, forward strand.
ACAATCTCTTTTTTTCCTCCAGTAAATCCACCACTCCAATTAGAAACACCTCCCAGGGAACACATTTAACCCTGTGATCGCCCCTGTAGTTAACCCCTTCCCTGCCAGTGTCATTTATACAGGGATCAGTGCATTTTTTTAGCACTGAACACTGTATTGGTGTCACTGGTCCCCAAAAAGTGTCACTTAGGGTTAGATTTGTCTGCCACAATGTCGCAATCCTGCTAAAAACCACAGATCACTGCCATTACCAGTAAAAACAATTAAAAAAAAAAAAGAAAAGTCCCTAAATCAATCCCCTATTTTGTAGACGCTATAACTTTTGTGCAAACCAATCAATATACGCTTATTGAGATTTTTTTTTAACAAAAATATGTAGCAGAATACATATTGGCCTAAATTGATGAAGAAATTCGTTTTTCTACATTTTTTTTTTTTTGGATATGAATTATAGAAAAAATTCAAAAATGTTTTTTTTCAAAATTGTCGGTCTTTTTTTGTTTATAGCACACAAATTAAAAACTGCAGAGGTGATCAAATATCACTAAAAAAAGCTCTATTTGTGGGGAAAAAAAACGAAAAAACGTCAATTTTATTTGGATACAGCATCGCAGGACCGCACAATTGTCAGGTAAAGCAACGCAGTGTCGTATCCCCAAAAATGGCCTGGTCAGGAAGTGGGGAAAACCTGGGGCTGAAGTGATTAATAGACACTGAGAATGTGGTTTGGAGTACTTAAAATGGGACAGTAATATTTATCAACAATATCTCTCAAGAAAGACTATTCCTTGTTTGTTTGATTCTGAACTAAACATGTTAATTGAAAGAGCTGGTCACATTGATCTCTGTTCAATGTAGGAGTCAGACAGTCTGCTACTGGGGTCTCCTGCTATTGTCCGAATGTGTTCTGCGTTTATACTTATAACGTCTATTGTAACTTCTGGGATCGAAGCTGGCAAGTCTGACCTGAAGTGGGGATATCTGATTAATCACAACATTGTCTGGGTGGGCATTGAGTCACCTAGGCTGGGTTAAGTGACTAGTTAATTAGCTCATGTTAATTATGTTCTTGGTCAGGAGGGGGGAAGTCCTCCTGTGTTATATATTTTATGTGAGTTTGTTGTGTTATACGATCGGCTATAATATATGATATCTGAAGGTCCAGACTGGAGGAAGCAGTGTACTGACGGAAGCACTCAAGCGAAGTGTGTGAAGGGGGTCAGTTACAATTGCTATTTGCAAATTGTGACATCACTGGTTTGTATGAAGTTACGCAAAGTTCTTGTAAAGGATCTTTTTTTTTTTTTTTTTTTAAACAAACATGTCATACTTGCCTGCTGTATGCAATGGTTTTGCACAGAGCAGCCCTGAACCTCCTCTTTTGTGGTTCCCTGCCTGTGCTTCTGGCTCCTCCTGACTTAGGGTAACCCCTCAATCAAGCTGCTTGATAGGCAGGAGCAGGCCCGGACTGGGCCAAAAAATAGGCCCGGGCATTTTAGACTGTGCGGCCAATTTTACAGTGCAGTGCAGGGACACTGATATAAATATAAAGGGGACTGCACTGTAAAGGGGAACTGTAATGATTAAAGTGCGACTTTACAAAGCAGTCCCCTTTATATTAGTGTCCCTGCAATCATGCCCCCCCTTTTACTCTCTGCTCACTGTGCAGATCTCCAGCTCCTCCCACCCCCTGCTTCCTTACATCAGAGTCTGCACAGGCCCCCTCTTACATCAGAGTCTGCACAGGCCCCCTCTTACATCAGAGTCTGCACAGGCCCCCTCTTACATCAGAGTCTGCACAGGCCCCCTCTTACATCAGAGTCTGCACAGGCCCCCTCTTACATCAGAGTCTGCACAGGCCCCCTCTTACATCAGAGTCTGCACAGGCCCCCTCTTACATCAGAGTCTGCACAGGCCCCCTCTTACATCAGAGTCTGCACAGGCCCCCTCTTACATCAGAGTCTGCACAGGCCCCCTCTTACATCAGAGTCTGCACAGGCCCCCTCTTACATCAGAGTCTGCACAGGCCCCCTCTTACATCAGAGTCTGCACAGGCCCCCTCTTACATCAGAGTCTGCACAGGCCCCCTCTTACATCAGAGTCTGCACAGGCCCCCTCTTACATCAGAGTCTGCACAGGCCCCCACTTACATCAGAGTCTGCACAGGCCCCCACTTACATCAGAGTCTGCACAGGCCCCCACTTACATCAGAGTCTGCACAGGCCCCCACTTACATCAGAGTCTGCACAGGCCCCCACTTACATCAGAGTCTGCACAGGCCCCCACTTACATCAGAGTCTGCACAGGCCCCCACTTACATCAGAGTCTGCACAGGCCCCCACTTACATCAGAGTCTGCACAGGCCCCCACTTACATCAAAGTCTGTAGAATTTCCACTTACTGTAATGGGGAGCTCTGTGGACTCCAATGTAAAGGGGAACCCTGATTTAAGGGGGGATCTGATGTAAAGTGGTGTTCTGAGAACCCTGATTTATGAGGGAATGCTGTGGACTCATGTGGTGTAAAGGGGAACTCTGATGTAAGGGGGTCTCTGCTCACCAAAGCCCCCCTCTTGCATCAGAGTCCACAGAGCAACCCTTAAATTTGTTTTATATATACACTGGGAGGCAGGAGAGAGGGGGAGCTTACTCACCCCAGGATGGAGGCTCAGGCTGCCTGCAGCTTTTATCTCGTGTTCAATCTTCCTTCACATCTCCCTGGGAATGTGTGGGTGGGGCAGATGCGGGGTGTGGGTGGGGCAGACAGGAGGAGGAGGAGGAGGAGCAGTGTCCGAGCAGAGAGCGGAACTGTCAGCGTCGACTTTGAGGCTGAACTGCGTGCGAGAGAGACGCACAACTCGGCCCATCAGCCGCTTACGTAATTTGTAGTTGCGCCGGAGCCTGGAGATGACACAGGCAAGGCCGCATATGAATAGGGCCCCCAATCCTTTTTGTATTGAATTAAATTGTAACTGTCTCTCTGTATTTTGTAAAGAGCTGCCGAATCTGTAGGCTCTATATAAACCCCGTATAATAATAATTAAGCTGCTTGAGGGTAGGGACTGATGTTAATGTATAATATACTGTTTGTATGTAAAATACTGTGTAATTTGACAGCGCTTTGACATAAATTAATACCCTTATTTTGAGTTATACATGATGTGGCATGAGCAGGGCTGCCAATAAGGGGGGTACCACTGGGCCTCCTGTAGGAAGCCAGGGCACAGAGAGGGGCCCGGGCAGCAGGGTGAACAGGAAGACAATTACAGAATGATGCACTGTGTCTGTATCTCTCCCTCCAGCAGCTAAAAGTCAGTGTCTTCCCCCTCTCCCTCCCGCCGGCTTTTAGCTGCTGGAGGGAGAGACAGACAGTGCATTGTTCTGTAATTGCCTTCCCATTCCACCACACCGATCCCCCTCATTGGGGTGCTGACATCTGATACCCCCTTGTGTGCCCAGGCCCCCCTCATTCCCCCACTGAACCGCTGGCTTCCCTCCCCTGCCGGTTGCTGCGGGCGCACACGTGGATGGAAAAAGGGAAAAGGGGCCAGTAAATTTGTTATTTACCAGCCCCCTTCTTTTCTGAATTGGACACAGTGAGCGATCGGTAATTGTTACTCCTGTGTCCATTCATAACTGAGCATAACTGAGCATAGTATACTGTGTTTGGTTTATGAATGAATGGGAGCCGCTGTGTCCTCTTCATTCATCTTCAGTGCAACTGAGGCTGCAGAGAAAGGAATTGAAGAATCTGTGTCTAGGGCCTGTTCACACCACATGCAGTCCAGTGCGTTTTTTTTCTTCATCAAAAATGGATAGAAAGTAGGTTATATGGTTTTCAATGGCATAGTTCACACCAGTGCTTGCAGTTCCAGTGCGTTCCAGTTCCAGAAAAAAAGTAGAACATGCTGCATTTTTCCTGCACTGGACTGTGCTGGAACGCTGTAAAAGCATCAAAAATGCACTGGAACACCCACGTTCTTATTTTAGGTTAAGAAAAAAAAGGGGGGAAAAATGCACTGGACTGCATCAAAAACGCACCAAAAACACAAAGCATCTGGATTGCGTTTCTATGGTGTGAACTGGCCCTTAAAGCGTTTGTTACCCCAACATTTCATATTCCTGATATGTTCCCCCTTACACTCGCCCCTCCCCTTCCACTGGAAAGCTCAGTTGCCTGCTGCTTCGTCTCCCCCCAGCTCCTTTACAGCTGAGAACAGAGGTAACAGAGGGAATGCGATCACTTATACAAAAAGGGATAAAAAGTATTTATATATATATATATATATATATATATATATATATATATATATATATGTGTATATATATATATATATATATATATATATATATATATATATATATATATATATTTAGATCTATAGACCAATAATTCACAATCACTTTAATTCCCTCTCTGTTTAAAAGGTGAGATGTCAGGGGTCTGATATTTCATCCAAGCCACAACCCCCTCCCCATGCAGTGTTGAAATAAAATAAAACAATAATTCAATAATTTAAAAAATGTAAAAAAATATATATGTGATTGAGTAATGGTGGCCGTACATATGTCAATTTTATTATCCTATCAATGTGTAATTCAATCAAAACAATCAAATAGGCAAACCATCATACAGGTAGCCATACCTTCCCTTCCAATGGATCGAAATCCACTTCCTCATGTGTGCCACATTGATCAAATAGGTTGTTGACTATAGATCAATTATTCCCTATCAGTAAAGATGAATTGGAAAAGAAAGAGATCCTTTATCTAAGCATATATTGACCTGGACACATTTTAACACAAATTTTTACTTTTTTTTTCTTTTTTTAATCTTATGCAACAAAGACAGCCCTAATGATTTAAATATCATATTTTAATATTACAATGGTCATATTTTCTCATTTGCAAGGACCAGGTTTTATAGATCATAGGAGGAGTTGGTATATAGTGCACTGGTTCTGTGATTCCTACTAACAACCCCAGTGCAGGCAGCAAAGCAATGATGCAGTGATCACTCTAGTCATTGGTATTGATCCCCACCATTGTATTGATGCAGTGATCACTCCAGTCATTGGGTATTGATCCCCACCATTGCAGATATCCCCCCAGTTGTAGGGGACTGATTCCCACCATTGCATTGATGCAGTGATACTCCAGTCATTGGGTATTGATCCCCACCATTTCAGAGATCCCCCCCCCCAGTCATTGGGTATTGATCCCCAGCATTGCATTGATACAGTGTTCACTCCAGTCATTGGGGATTGATCCCTGTCCCCCCCCCCCCCATTGCATTAATACAGTGATCACAACAGTCATTGGGTATTGATTCCCATCATTGGATTTATGCAGTGATCACTCAAGTCATTTGGTACTGATCCCCACCATTGCAGAGATCACCCCAGTCATTGGGGATCAATCCCCACCATTGCATTGCTGCAGTGATCACTCTAGTCATTGGGTATTGAACCCCACCATTGCAGAGATCCCCCCCCCCCCCCATTGCATTAATACAGTGATCATGCCAGTCATTGGGTATTGATGCAGTCATACTCCAGTCATTAAGTATTGATCCCCACCATTGCAGAGATCCCCCCAGTCATTGGGTATTGATCCCGAGCTTTGCATTGATACAGTGATCACTCCAGTCATTGGGGATTGACCACCATTGCATTAATACAGTGATCACTCCAGTCTTTGGGTATTGATCCCCATCATTGGATTGATGCAGTGATCAATCCAGTCATTGGGGATTGATCCCCACCAATACAGTGATCACTCCAGTCATTCGGTATTCATCCCCACCGTTACAGAGATCACCCCAGTAATTGGGGACTGATCCCCACCATTGCATTGATGCAGTGATCACTCTAGTCATTGGGTATTGATCAGGACTGATGCTATCTATAGTGAAGCCCAGTAAAGTGTCTTGTAGGATCTATTAGATGGCAGAATTTTTTTAATGCAGTAAACCGGATAGCTCCGACCTCAGCATAGAGTGCCAGTCCTAGAGGGATACCTCGCCTGATTGCACCCTGTCACTGCAGTCATTGGTGGGCTCCCCGTCCAGTGGGCGGGGCCGCTTCATTGCCCTGTCATCGCTGCCATTGGCTCCGGCGCTCAGTACCGAGGGTGCGTATAGCGGGGAAGGGGGAGCCGGCGCTGCTGCAGCTGCTGTGTGCTGGGCCGGGCGGCTCGTCCTGTACAACTGACACCCTTGTGACCCGATCTCAGCGACATCACCCGGCTGTGCCGACACCAAGGTATGCCAATCCTCAGCCTGCATGCCCCGATCCAGGCTGCCATCTAATGCATGCCATATTGCAGCACCTAGAGATCTTCTCCCGTAGGCGCCATTGCTGCCCGCTGTGGGGTAGCGGATCGGTGCCTGTGTGTCTGGGAGGGGGGCTTGCTGCATGATCAGTGCTGCGTCTGCTCCCTTGGGGGGGGGGGGGGGGATCACTTTCCAGAGAAGGGGGGATCGTCGTATTACCTTATAAATCCCATTAGAGGTGCAGTGCGGGGGGGATCAATGAATGGAAATGCTGCAACTTCATTCCCTGCCCCGCCTGGGGGGAGATCAGGGGGTCTGCCCACTCCCTGGGGGGGTTATTGATGTAGTCAGCTTGGTCAGTGAGCCCTCTGTAGCTTGTGATCATCCTCAGCCCCTGGTTTCTGCAATGCGGTGGGTGTGGTGAGCCAGTAAATTGGAGATGTGGACCTCTGCAGTGCCAGCGCTCCCTCTCTCCAGCTCTGGCATCCTCACCTCCAAACATCCAGCATTGTGTCCTCCTAGATCTGCTGACTGAGTGAGTACAGGACATATGGCTTTCATTAGACACAGCTGGACTCCCAGCAATGCAAAGGGCTCTTGTTTCCAGACTTCTTCTGGATTTAATGACTATTCCCTGAGCTGTCCTAGGAGGAGATCCCTGGATGGGGTGTGGGGTGAGCTGTCAAAGTTTACACTCAGTCCAGCTTTACCATCTCTGCTCCCAACTAATACAATCCCACCATCCACACATCATTTCTGATATTACCACAATTTATTCTTCATCTGCTACACTCTTTACTGCAGTCCATGTTTGCATAGATAGTTACTTTTCTTTCTAAATATTAAACGTTATTTGTATAATGTTGATTTGGGTGTATACACTTGGCAGCAGTACTTTACTTCTTAATATGATTGAATCATTACAGGTTTAGGAAGACTGGAGCAACTGTGCAGTGCAACCAATCAGCTTCTAGCGTTCATGTTCAAAGCTTAGCTGAACAAGCTAAAGCTGGAAGCCGATTGGTTATTACACACAGCTCGTCCAGATTCTGTCTGCCCCAGTCTTGGTAAATTCTTCTGTTTTTTTACCGTTATGTATAATGTTAATTTGGTACTGCACAAATGACAGCAGTCATTTCCTTTTATGCTTTGAAATATTAAACATTGTTGACATATTTGTATATTTATTGATTTAAATCATTTTGGTCGTAGTTTTGTTTTTTAAAACTTGTAAATATTCAATATTTGTATATCGTTGCTTTAATAATTTGATAACTTTTTTTTTTTCTTTTTAACTAATGTTGATTTATTTTATTTGGCAGTTTTTTTTAACTTGTAAATATATTAAACATTTGTATATTGATTTAATAATTTACCAGTAGTTTTTTTTTTTTTTTCTCTTGTGTGTATGATGTATATTATTCTAAAAGAAAAATGTATATTGAGTTGGTGATGCACAGTTGGCAGTAGTCCTTTCCTTTTACACACTAAATATTAAACATTGTTTTACATTTGTATTATGTTGATCTGATGATGCACTGTTGGCAGCAGTTTTCTTTCTTACACTTCCTATTGAACATTTTTTGTACATGTGTATAATGTAGATTTGGTCATGCATATTTGGCAGCAGGTTTTTTTTGCGTTAGCCTTGTAGCTGAATACAGTAACAGATGTGCTTTTGCAGTGATTCATCCTCTTTTTGTAGTGTTTGCTGATGGTGGGCTCCAAGTTTTGTGCACTGCATAGCACTCTGCTCGGCCAGATTGTGTTGCCCTGTAGCATGATTTGACATAAAGCTCTATCAGCCTGGGTTGATCCATGAAGCATACCCTCATTTCTGGTGACCTTTGCAGCCCCTCCTCATCTCTTGTGTACTCTTGGGACCTTCAGCCTACTTTAACTCATTCAGCACCATAGCAGGGCTTTTCTTACTTTGTGGTTAGCTTTTTTTGTGCAAAAGATGCATACTTTATTCTTTTCTTAGATTTTTGTTATCTGTTGTGTTACTCTTGGGATTATCAGCCTACTTTAACTCATTTAGCACAATATCAGGGCTTTTCTTACTTGTGGTTAGCCTTTTGTGCAAAAGATGCATTCTTTATCCTTTTTATTAGATTTTCATTATCTCTTGTGTAGTCATGGTACCATCCACCTACTTTAACTCATTCAGCACCATAGCAGGGCTTTTCTTACTTGTGGTTAGCCTTTTGTACAAAAGATGCATAGTTTTTATCCTTTTATTAGATTTTCGTGATCTGAAATAGAGTTGTATATAATGAAAGAAAAGCTTAATTTTTTACAAACGATTATATTATCCTGTGTACAATGTTATGTTTGTATGGTAAAAAGTATAATCCTAAAATAAAGCAGACTCAAGATGTTTAACATACAGATTTACAGTTATCACCAAAAAAAAAAAAAGAGCTTGATGACTTTAATGTTTTATACATTTATTGTAGAAGTTTGCAGGGTTTAGTAGGATGTGAGTTTATGTCATAATGCTGGGTTCAGTGTTATGTTGGCCACACCCTTTGTAGAATATGCCATGGTCTAGTCTGTTACGTGTGGTGTATATATATATATTTTTTTTTTTTTTAGTAATTTTATAATGTGCAAGTCATGTTTTATTTTGTATTTTCACATAAAGGTTGTGATCTGGCATCATCTGGCTATCTTCTGAATGTATATGATGCTCTTCAGTTTGTAATAATGGCGTGGTCCCAGCTGAGACATACCCTATGACATCATTACAGCACAGGGAGATAAGGGTGGGGTCCTCGGTGAATGTCTGGATCTTCTGTATGATTTCACATCACTAATTAAGTGAATATGACTGGTCCCAGGTTGGCCCATGCAGCAAGCTGTTTTGCTAAAAAGGATTACATCTTTCCTTTTATGCTGGACTGAACTAAAATGCCTAAATTGCTCGGTCAACATGTCTCCAAAGTCACTGGGGACTTGGAGATTGCTTCAAGAGAACGATGTTCGAAGTAATAATTTTAGTATGTCTTTTTATGTAAAGATGATAACCCCCCCTCCCTCCCTTTTTTTTTTTTTTTTTTTTTCTTGATTCTACATCTTAGTCATCTCTTGTCCTTGAATAAAGTGTTATGAGTAATGTAGGGAATTGAACTTGTGAAACAATTTACATATTATTTCTAAATCCTAACCCGTATTCATTTTAGATTGAGTAGGGGTGGATTAAAACTGCTGGTGTTTTTTTTTTTTTTTTGTTCCTTCCTCTTATTCTTCCCTTTTTTTTTTTTTTTTTTTTTTTTTTTATGTGTCTCGAGGAGATTCCCCCAACTTCCTGGCCTGTATATTAAACAGGAAGTTAGAGCAGATCTTTCTATTGGGAAAGAAATCTCCTTTTAAACGTCGCATTAACAAGTGTCCCCATTGAATGATTTCCACTCTATTCCTGTTCTGGTGGCAATTCCACTGTTATTCATGCTCACATTGGTGGTCAGGACAATTAAAGAGTGTGAATCTACCTAATTGGGACCCAGACATTAAATTAAAAAAAAAATCCCTTTTAGCTATACAATAATGCAGCAGTGTTTACTGCAGCCCCCCCCCCAATGGTGCTGCCATTTGAGCTTTTTTTTTTTTCCCCAACTGTCGATTGGTCATTTTTGCATTAAGGGAGTGTGCTATGACCATGAATCGGGCATTTGGCTTGCGTTTGCAGCATTGCCCTATTCATTTACATTGGAGAGTTTGGCAGGCGATGCCACCTGTCGAACTCAGCATTTTGTGTTTTAAAATTGCTGCACCGCAATGCAAAGCATCAGTCGCTGCAGTATGGACATTCAGGAGGGACTATTGGGTATGTCTACAAAACTGATTACTTGTGCTTTAACAATACTGCCTGTACCACTGTCTGAAATTATCTTCCTTTGTTTTCCTGCCACAAATCAATTAGACCGGTTGTGGAAGGTTATTCGCTGTCAGCCAATCAGACTTGGTTGCTTTGCAATTTGTTGTCATGTTTTCAGGCACTGGGAGACAGAGGAAGGAGTTGTTTGTTCACCTTACAAGAGGAGAAGTACAAGGGGAAGCTTATTTATGTGATGCTATATAACAGAACAGTAAGCAGATGACACAGGAAGTGTCATTCATCAATACTTTTGTCATATTGCTATGTTGTGTGGAAAGTATGTATAAAGGGCAAAAAAAATAGCTGTATTACAAATTTTTAGTCAGCTAAAATGGTCCACATATATACATTTCAATGGTTGTGTTCTTTTTTGTTCTGTGGTGTTGGGGTGTTGTCCCTCTTGGTTTGATACTAAAGCTGATCATACAGTAATATTTTTTTTCATTTAACCAGCAGGTTGAACGAAAAAAAAAAAAAAATCTGTTTCCCTCTTCCGCACATTTGAGGTGGATAGGGGGAATCGCTCCCTCTGTGCTACAGTGTTCTGATGGTGGGGAGATTTATCTGCTTTCAGAGTACAATTATCAGTGCTGCTGACTAAGGATGAGCCCCCCCCCCCCCCCCCCCCCGGTTTGGTTCGCACTAGAACTTGCAAACAGGCAAAAAATTCAGACGCGCACACTGTTAGTCTATGGGACACAAACATGAAAAATCAAAAGTGCTCATTTTAAAGGCTTATATGCAAGTTATTGCCTTCAGGGTCTAGTTTCACGCAATGTCTAGGGAAATGGAGGTCACGGCAGCCATGTGGGCGGAGCAGGCCTGTCATTGGAAGATGTATCACCAGTGGGCTGTTCAGACCAGGAGTCTGGGACTCCCCGAGACCACCCACTTCTTTTTCAGCATGCAGAGACGTATCCACATCCCTGCTCACTGAACTACAGTGGGTAAGTTACAAGACCGATGGCTGGGGCAATAGAGGGCATAGCAGCCACTGATCTTACAAAGCGGAAATCACTGGGAATGAAATCCTGTGATTCAAAAATGCACATTCATCTTCTCTTAGAGTAAAGTCATGAGGAAAGAAACTGAGTACATATCTGCTCATGGTAGGAAAGCATGAGCAACAACAGGAGAAGACATTTCTGCCTTGAGTTCAGCTTTAAGTATCTTATTAAATTTATAGAAATGATTGATTAGGTATAAACTTGACTTGGTCTGCTCTGACCAATGTTGGAAGAAGGGTGTAAACCCGAGAAGCCAATATTTTAGACCAGAACTTTATGTCCTTTTATCTAATTAGGAGATTAGCCAATAGTTCGCCAGATTAGTAATCGGTTATTGCAGTTTAGGATGAACTATGGGTGCATCTGATTTGGATGCAGCTGCTTTTGGTAGATGACAGTCCTACAGTTTTTCAGCCAACGGATGTTGGGCTGGAGGGTACCGACAAGGCCACCCACATAGTGAAGTTTGGCCAGCTCATCAGGAACCAGCCAAAATTTGCTCATTGTATGGCCAATGCTATTATAATTTGCTTCTAGGTTCACCCTAGGAAAATGCCCTTTAGCTGTAGCTAGTTTTAAAACATTTCCTAAGAGTGGAACTAAAAATTTGTCAGATGCTGTCTATAGTATTCCTTGATAAAGTAATTAATTACCAAGCAAACGCTCAATATTTCACTTGCTGTGCCAACTCTGTCAAATCTGAACTGCGGAGAGCTCCAATACACTAGTATGTGATAATATTAGTGGAACTATGGGCAAAATCTAAAATGATATACAGGCAGTCCCCGGGTTACAAACAAGCTGGGGTCTGTAGGGTTGTTCCGAAAGCGGCGTTCCACCCGTTTTTTAGTTTATTAAAAGTCGGCAGCTACAAAAAGCATAGCTGCTGACTTTTAATAAACTTACACTTACCTGCCTCACGGTCCAGCGATGTGGCCGCCCGGTGGCTAGCTTCTCTCCCCCCTCCTCTCCTCGGTGCCGTCATGGTAACTTTGGGCACCCAGCCGTGACAACTTACGGCTTCACAGCCGGGTGCACGCTACACTCTCCTATTGGCCAGCCGATCTTCTGGGACCTGAGTTATGTCCCAAAAGATAGCTGGCAGGGAGGGGCCACCTAGGGCGGGAGAAGAAAGTCCCACGAAAACAGGGTCCACCCCCCCCCCCCAAAAAAATGACATGCCAAATATATATAATTTTAATAATATATATATATATATTTTTTTTTGCGTAGCTCCAGCCAAAATTTTAATTTTTTACAATTTATGGCTAGCATAGGGAAGGGTTAACACCCCTGTAACATTTGGTTTGGTGTCTATGTCCCTGTTCAGAAGATTTCACCTCACTTTCTGTCCCTATGACAATTGGATTTTGAAAATTTGGGGTTGTTGGGGGAACAAGGATTGGTGATAAAGCTTCAGTGGAGACACGTTTTTCCCATGATAACTCTTACAGGAGTAAATTTCCCTTCCTGGAGGGAATTTCCTCTCACTTCCTGTTGCCTCCCTCCATTTGTAAGTAGGAGGAGTTTGTGAGTCAGATGTTTATAACCTGGGGACCACCTGTATGGGATGCAGTCTGTCTCTTACAAAAAAGCAGCATTTTTGTTCTTCTAAGACCCTTTAAACATAGTCTCATTACCTGCTGATTCCTCTAGTAGACCAAATACTTTTCCATGTCCTCTAAAAGGGCAACAGCATCCAACAGATTGCAGAGCAGTGTTGTCACCCTGCGGGACAGATTAGGTTTAAACAGGTAGCTTAAGAGAATTTAGGTAGAAGAAAAACTAATTTAAAGCACAAATTTAAAGTCGTCTCTCTTGGGGGGGGAAAAATAAAAATCGACCATTTTAAGCACCCCACCCACAATATTAAAAAGTTTGTCCCAACCCTTGAAGCAGTCACTTTTGCTAGTAAAGTGGAAGTTTAATGGATCTACTGACAGGACCAACGGTTCATAAAACTAGGTTACAAAGATAACATTGAAGAACATAAATGGCTGTGTTTTTATGCTAGTGACAGACTGCATCATGTTATTTCTAATTTTGCCTATAGCTCCACTTTAATGCCTATATAGAATTTGAGACCCATAAAACATCAGGAGGGACAGTACTGAATAGCACAGTTCTACTACAGTTATTTTATTTTTCTTTTAAAGACAAAATTCTTTATTAAGGAATAGTATAGCTTCAGCAGTTTGAGCAGCACATTATAAAAAAAAGGGAGGCAGTCCTGCTGAAATTCAACTCATGTTAAGATTGGTTGGAGGACCCTGCTTGTAAAAGCTTACAATCCAAAGGTTGACATATTTTTAAAAAAAATGCAGCTGATGCAAATATTTTCATGATAGCAATGTTGTCCTTTGGATACTAGGAGATGAGTACTCAGCGTTACCCAACTGAAGGTTAAAATATTTGGAGATGGTCAGGTCAGTTTCGTGGACATCTTCTTTAATTGTGTTGAAACCCAAGCAATTAATATCATATATTTCAGTTTGCCAGTCCATAGTTGTGGTGGCTGCATTTTGCTTCGGCTCGCTGCACCGTTTCCCGAGAACGTTGTGTGATTGGAGCAGTTTGAGGGAACCACTTTACCGTGAGCAAAGCGCACACCTGCCTTAGCTAAAGAAGTTCGTGGACAAAAAATTATCTTTACAGTTTTTAAATAGAGGGAAACATGTTCAGGGAATACTTTGAGATATTGACTCATTCATGAATCTTGTGGTAGATGAATGCACAGTAGTGTCACCAAGTGGGCATCAAAATATTGGCATGGTGGTCATACTAGGGTACAGCATAATTATGTTGGATGCTTTGGAATGAGTATAGTATTAGGCTATGACGAGCCTAACTTCCGCATGATTTCACCCCTCAATTAGTCATCCTACTGAATCCTTTTTTTTATTTTATTTATTTTTTTAAGTTGAACAAGCTGAAGCTAAAGCTGATTGGTTGGTTGGTTGCCATGCACTGCTGATCCGGATTATGTCTGCTCCAGTCTGTTAATTTCCCCCAGTGGCTTGACAGTTTAGTGACTGGGAGCAGGTGGGCTGGGTCTAAGCACGAGGCTTATTGTGGACTTGGATGGAAGTCAAGGTGTACATCCAGAACCTAGAATCCAAGAAGCTACACAAGGGACACAGGCGTTAGTTCAACGCTTGAGAATTTTACCCTTTTGCTACTAGAGCCCTTTTGCATGCATGTTAAACTGCACATTTTAAGTGCTGTGCTATGTAATCTGCTTTAAGGGACCAGGATATGAATTATCTTTTATTTTTTTGGGTTAACAAGCACTTTAATGATTTACTTGCACTTTGCTATAGAAATTAGGTACAAGAGAAGTACGGTAAGCTTATGTGCCATGAATTGTGTAATATTTCTGAAATCCGGAGACTTTGTCTGTAAAGAGCATTTGTAAAACTATTTTATTGAAACCCTTAGGAAGAATGTAAATAATGTTTTGCTTCTCTTAAATCTTTTATATTTTGTGAATGACTGGGAGCAGGTAGCTAAATGATGAATTCAGTTGCATATTAGAGGAATCCATTTCCTTTGAATTCCACAGATATATTCAAGGCTTTTTGCTGTAATTTCTGTTCCCACACATAATTGATTCTGTTAAATTTCAGGAATGAAATTGAAATCTGATTTGTAGGTTGTCTTTCATTCCTTACATAACCTTTCAGAAGAATAGAACTGACATTTAATGAAATACAACTTTTTTTTTTATCCAATAACACATTCACTCTGTAAGGCCATGAAACGCAATCTTGCACACACGTCAATCTCAATGCTTTGACCTATGGAGTAACTTGCCTTTCTCATTTAATCGAGATTTCATCATGCAGCTTTTAGCATGATGGCAGAATTAGCGCATTTCTGAAAAGTGTATGTATGTTTTGAGTTTTTAACATAATTTGTTTAGTTTTAGGTCACCACAGTTCATCCAAAATTTTCCGAAAGGACAAACCCAAACCTTTTCCTTGTACGATACCAGATTGTACGGTTTTCATTCAAGTACAGTTTCCGTTCGTAAATACAATGCAATATATTACATCACTTCCGAATTTTTATTCTGTTGTACGAAAATTTTCGTAACTTTAGTAACCTCTTCATTTTCGATATAGCGACTACCTTGCAAAAAAAAAAACCCAAAAAAGGGATGATCATTCATCCAATAATCTTTGTGTGTACCAGGCTTAAGAGTTGATTACTGTTCTCTCTTATGGATCAATTATTTGCCCATTGTTACAATGGGCAGCTTTACCAACTAATCGTGAGACACAAAGGTGGGTCAGGGATGAAATGTGCTCTAGACCAGCATTTGTCAACTAGGAGTTTGTGGAATCCAATGGTTCCTCCAGAGGATTGCTAGGGGTTTTTTGATGAATAGTGTCTCGCATAAGTAGGAGAAACATTGCCTCAAGGTCTGAATAAAGACAAGAAAGGGCAGCATCAGGCACCCAGGCTCCAGTTTGGAGACCGTTGGTTTAGATCATCACTCCATAGAACTAGTAAACCAGTGCAGAACTACAAACCATAGCTTGCTTTACACATGTTGATTTCATACCTAAAATATCAGCATGACTTTAGTTTGTAATTTTAAAAAAATTACAGTTCACATGAATGAAGAGGGCACATGCCCGAATTATTTAGGATGTATATTGGTTTTGTACATGTTTATATATTATAGGATAAAAAAATCATCTCTGTTGGGGTAGGCTACCTCTCATTGAAACCTTAGACCAAGTTGTTCAGTAAGGGATGAATTGCTCCTCTGACTCATTCACCTTTTTTTTTTCTTTTTTTTTTTTTTTTTTTTTTTTTTTTGCACATTTCAGCTTGAGCTACTGAACTCTGTAAACGGGACTTTTTTTTTATCAAGAGCTAAGGAAAGGAAAGTGGAAAATTTGAAGCGTAGACTAAATCTACATCTGCTTGCTGAGACAGAGGATACAGAATGCAATATCTAACAAATAAATGTGTAGATAACCAGTGTACGTTATTTTTAGAGTAGGCAGCATGGTCCTATTTTTTTAACATAGACTTGATGCAAAATTGTGCATGTCATGAAACACAAATTGAGGGAAGTGGAAAAATAGTGCTGAACCTGTAAGATAATCATGTTGGTATTGATGATGATATAAATAATCTGTTTCCTGGGCAGGAGGCTTCTACCCCCCAGAGAATCCCCATGGTCTCCTTGGCTTGTAATGTAATAAAAATGAAACTGTGCCAAAGCACTGCTAAGAGTCCCAGGTACAACTTTATTCCAATAAAAGTCAGGGGAACAATCCGAAAAATTAGCTAACAAATTCCAGGGATCTAAAAACGTCCCTTCATCCAGGCTTGAAAACGATGTGAAGAGGTAAATGGTGAACTGGACCTTTACTGTTCTTTCTTCCAGAGTGATTACAAGCACAGGCCTAATGGGGGACCTTGGGAAAATAAAGATCATGCTTGACTTAAAGTAGACATATACATGTAATATTGGCCCTCTACAACCATGGACACACTTGTTGGTATTCTTCCTTGGAAAAAAGAACCCATAATTTTCTATAAAATAACCTGAAACTTACAATGGGTATTGGCATACATCATGGTCTATTCCATATTTACCAAAACACCTAGCTTTGCTTTTGGTTCAATAGAATACAGTATTTTAAATATTAAAACAATTAAAAATAGCATGGACAATAATTGTGTGGCCATTAAGGGAGATGTTTGGCATTTCCAAACAAAGCAAACTTACTTAATCACTCCCATGCTGCAGAAGTCCTTCGCCGGCTCTATGATCAAGAACTGACCACTGATTGCTCAGTTCTCGATCAGTTACAAGCAAAGAGAGGTGACCATCAGTCACTGCTTCCGCTCTGCCCCTCCAGCATTCACTGGAGTGCCTGACTGGTAAGGGGGTGGGTGCAGCTGGCTTTGGCTTTCAATCACCCACTGAGAGCCAGAGCCAGCTGTCAACCATTGTGGGTGGGTCCCCACAATATGGTCAGGATCCTTAAAGAACCTGGACCGACTCTGACATCGGGCTGACAGCAGGCTTTAGCCTGCTATTAGCTGACTCTGGGTCACATGAGAGCAAAAGTGAGTGCACTACTGTGACCCAGAAGAGAAGTATGGGCAAGAAAAACTTTTGGTCATACTTCTCTTTTAACATATTATTTTGTTGCGCTGTGTTTAGAAGCAATCACTGCAAACAAGTGATTTTTGTAGTTCTCATTGAAACTGCTCCTGCCAACATGTAGTTTAGTCAACCCTTCTTGAGCAAATTGTAACAGCTGTCTCAGATTTGAAGTTTTCTTTATTGAGATTTCATGTTTCAGCTCTTACCAAAGATGTTCCATTTGATTCAGATCTGGACTCAAAGAAGGCTACTTCAGAATACAGCAAGTCCCCTACCTGTCCAACTTGTTCGTAAGTCCAACAAAGATCTGCAGTTGCAGCGTGTTGTCGGAACACAAAGGCACAGCGGGGGAGATTGCTGAGCCAACGTTGATTGTGTTGCTACAGCGATCTGTCAGTCTTTTTCATTCAGCCCGCTGGATTGAATGAAAAAAAGCTGAGTGTGTACCCAGCTTTACAGGGTTGGAAATTCTTTATTGGACATGTTTGCAAGTTGAATGTTCATATGTGGGGGACTTACTGTAGTGAAATGTTTAGGCTACTTCAGGATAGTCAAATGGTTTGTTATTTATTATTCTTGGGTAGCTTTAGCTGTGTGTTTGGTCATTGTAACTTTGAAGGACCCATGACCTGCGACTGAGACGGGGCTTTTTGATATTGGGCTCTGTTTCACTCCAGAATTCCTCAATGTTCCTAAGATTGCATTGTGCCCTGAACCGTTTCAATGCACCTTGTGCCAGACACATCAATGCAGCCCAAAACAGAACCAAACTGCCTCCATGTTTCACAGCAAGTTCAGTGTTCTTTTCTTTGAAAGTTTTGTTTTATTTGTCTGAGAACATAGAGCTGATGTGACTTGCCAGAAAGCTCCAGTTTTGACTCCTCTGTTAAAGGGACATTCTCCCAAAAGCATTGTGGCTTTTTTATATTTCATGTCTGGCTTTTTTGTTTTTCTTTCAACAGTGGATTCCTCCTTAGTCTTCTTCCTTGGAACCTACTGTTGCTCTAAGGCTCCATGCACACTGGCTTAAACGTTGCTTCCACAGGAATTTTGTGTTCTGTATAAGCTACTCAATGTTGTCCTATGTGTCCATGCACATTAGGACGTTTAGAAGCATATTTTGAGCTCAACGTTTAGAGGCAAAAAGAAAAAACCCTTCTGATTCGTGTTTCTGATTGGAGCTCACTGGCAGAAAAAACATAAAACTCTTGGTACAAAAAATGCTCTGTATGAGCATTTTTTTACTCCCAAGAGAACAGACTTTTTTTAAGCCCAGTGTGCATGGAGCCTTAATGTGAAGGAGTTGTGCATCCATATATTGATGTACCTTGACTATGGGGTTCAGCTTGTATCTCTTTGAAGTTTTCCTGGCCTCCCTGTATTTCATTCACTCTATCCTTTCAGGGAGGTTGACTTCTCTCCCATGAACCTTAAACCTCTTAATACTTACAGCTGTAGTTACGGGAACATCAAGCTTCTTTGGAGATAGGTTTATAGTCTTTACCTTTTTGACATGTTGGTCTATAATATATAATAATTAATTCTCTTTCTAAACTCCTCCAGACAACTAGCTCTCCTTCTCTCTTTTTTTTTTTTTTTGCTTTCTATGGTCCATTACAGTATGATGCACATGATAATACCAAACAGCAGACTGACTGATTACAAGATTGAAGACTTGTGATACTAATTAAATACTAAATAATACTGTTTCAAATATGACTGTGATCCAACTATTTATATTTTCTAGAGGTACCAATAAATCTGTCCTGGCCATTTTGTAAAATAAGCAATAACCTTCTTTTTCACACTCTCAGCTTTATTCTGACCTACTAAAGGCATGCAGGTATACACAAGACAATTATTTTTAAGTCTATCACTTTTCAGGAAGACTGAATCATTGTTTCAAGGAGCTTAAGGTCGGGTTCACATATGTGCGGCCTCATACACAGATTTTTGCCTAAATTTGCACCTGAATTGGACCCAAAGATGCACAGGACCCTTCTGCAATCCTGACCGTGGCCACCCTGGATCTGTGTGAACTGGCTCCATTGAGAGCTGGTCACACCCGCCTGTCATGCAAATTGAATGCGGTGAAACTCGCATCGAATTTGTATATACTTTAGTATAAGCCAAGTTTTTCAGCCCATTTTTTAGGCTGAACCCCCCCCCCCCCCCTGCTTATACTCGAGTGAGGGCAGGGATACCAGATATTGGGCTGCTTGCCCTGGGGCCACTTTTAACTGTGGATGCAGCGCTCCCCTCTCTCCCTCCCTTACACAGCAGGAGACCTCTATGTCTCGGAGCTGACTCTGAAACTTTCGGCCGTGCTGTGACAAGTCCCACCCTCCTCCTAGACCAGTTCGTGTGATAGACGCAGTGTTATGTCTATCACATGGCTGTCCACCAACGTTTACCATCCAACCTGACAGAACTGGAGAGGATCTGCAAGGAGGAATGGCAGAGGATCCCCAAATCCAGGTGTGAAAAACTTGTTGCATCTTTCCCAAAAAGACTCATGGCTGTATTAAATCAAAAGGGTGCTTCTACTAAATACTGAGCAAAGGGTCTGAATACTTAGGACCATGTGATATTTCAGTTTTTCTTTTTTAATAAATCTGCAAAAATGTCAACAATTCTGTGTTTTTCTGTCAATATGGGGTGCTGTGTGTACATTAATGAGAGAAAAAAATTAACTTAAATGATTTTAGCAAATGGCTGCAATATAACAGTGAAAAATTTAAGGGGGTCTGAATACTTCCCATCCCCACTGTATATGGTATGTGAACCCAGCCTTAAGGGCAGCAACAAGTTTGTCCACATCTGTATATCTCTGGATCTACCATTTACTTTTGATTTCTGATTTCAAATGCAGACAATTTCTGCTAATATAATTTACTTTTATTTGTATACTTGACTTGAACTGTCCAGGTTTGTGTCAGGTTTATTTTGTTGGTCTTTAGAATTTTGTATTATTTTTTAAAGTGTTCAGTAGATAGTAGAGTCAAATCCATACATTGTCTTTCCTTCTGTCCCTGACCATGGTACAGCTATCATAATTGTGTTAGTTTCCATGGTTGTCTGTTGGCGTATTCATTGATTGCAAAGATTCTGTAGGATTTAATCTCAAGCAAAAGAAGGATGTGCTGTCAAGTTTCTTGACCATGGCTGAACCTTAATTGCCCACAAAACCTCTATAGTTCCCACATGACAGAAAATAAAATGAACGATTAGGCAGATTATATATCATGGACGTCTGTGCAAGGTAATGACAGAGATTGTGAATTTAATGACATTAAAATTGGAGCTACAACCAAACTTTTTTTTTTCATTTTGGATGGAGGTAAGGGAGGGTTATAACCCCTGTCAGTGTTGTATTGGGGAGATTTACCTTCACTTCCTGTCCTATAGCCAAAACAGGAAGTATGCAAAACTAAAGAGTTGTGGTTTGTTTTTTTGTTTGTTTTTTTTTTTTTTACCTTTTTAGTTATAGTTTAAAGCTGAGCTTTGTGTACTGTAAGTTAAATATGTTGTTTAATTGCCCTACCTTCAGGCCTGCATTTGTGGAATAACCATATAGGCATAAGCTTAGGTAAGAAAATTTAAAGGGCGTCCTAATAATGTCCTTTGTTTCACCATCATGTTTAGAGCCCTTTCACACTGAGCCGCCCTGGGTGTCGGTGGTAGAACGCCGCTATTTTTAGCGGTGCTTTTGCGGCGCTATTCGGCCGCTAGCGGGGCGCTTTTAACCCCAGCTAGCGGCCGAAAAAGGGTTAAAAACGCCCGCAGAGCGCTGCTACACTGGGCTTTCAAACTGGAGTGAATGGAGCCGCTGTTTCAGGGCGCTTTACAGGCTATATTTTTAACGCTATAGCTCCTGCAAAGCGCCTCAGTGTGAAAGGGGTCTTAAAGTGTATGCACACTGGTTTTTTTTTCCTTTTTTGGTTTGTAAGGCAATATAAATGTCTTTTGTTGTATTTGTTTGAAAAAAACTATTGATCTTGTCAGAAATTCACTGAGTTAACCATGTTGTGCACTGAAATTTACAGCAATGTTATCCACCCTGCCTGAGTTCTTTCTGTAAACTACAGAACACCTCAACCCTATGTTATAAAGATGGGAGGGGAAGGTGTTCTGTAAGTCTAAAATACTTTCTAACCTAAGGTGAAAATGCTGCTCCTCCTTTAAAGCAGTAATAAACCCAAAAGCAAACATTTTATTTATTTTGCAGCTTACCAATTCTTATGCCATACTCACGAGCAGAATTTCAGTCAAAAAAAGTGTGATGGGAGCTTTTGGTCAGATATTCCAACCGTGTGTATGCTCCATCCAACTTTTTATGTCTGAATTTCCGCCAGCAAAAGATTGAGAGCTGGTTCTCTACTTTTCCGACGGAAAAAGTTCTTGACGGAAATTCCGTTTGTCTGTATGCAATTCCGACGCACAACAAACCACGCATGCTCGGAAACAATTTGACGCATCCTCGGAAGCATTGAACTTCATTTTCTCGGTTTGTCGTAGTGTAGTACGTCACCGCGTTCTTGACGGTGTAAAGTTCAGAGAACTTTTGTGTGATCGTGTGTATACAAGGCAAGCTTGAGCGGAGTTCTGTCGGAAAAAACATCCAAGACTTTTCCAACTGAAATTCCGCTCGTGTGTACGGGAGGTGTGCATTGGATGTGATGGCTGCCTTTTTTTTTTTTTTTTTTTTAGGCTTGCGTTCTTCTATTTTCATCTGGATATCCTGCCAGAAAGTCTGATGTTTTTCAAAAGAACACACTCTTCTAGATGTATTCATTTGCAGAAATTAGACAAATCTAATTACAAGTCTCTTTAACCACTTGACCTCCGGAAGATTTACCCCCTTCATGACCAGGCCATTTTTTGCGATACAGCACTGCGTTACTTTGACAATTGTGTAGTCATGCTGATAGGGCAGAGCTCTGCCTTGTTTGCTATAGGTACATAACAGTGCAGCGCTAAGAATATATACAGAAACAAAATAACAGATTGCTCATAGCATAAGAGGTGAAAAAGTCCCCTTTGGTATAAAAGTTGACAGATAAGATCTCCTCAGCGGTGATAAGGGTGTTCATAGACATTCTTGTGATATCTCCTAATCAGTGATTCCTCCACCAGCTAGCCAAACCGCTCACCTCAATCACTGGACCCCTGAGGTAACAGATGGGTCAAACAGGCGTTTGCCACTTACAGTGGTCACAGATGGAAGCTTGAATGTACAGATGAATAAGATACGATGTCCAACCACTTTTAACAACCGCACATTGTCACTCTTAAATTCCAACCGTAGTACCATGTAAAAACCAAAGAAAAAATATGTAGTGCACACTGTGTGGCTAAAGTACTTTTCTTTTTATTCATAAAAATCAGGTACTCGCATAAAAAGCTCTGTGACCCCAGTGCTAGGATGAATGGCATGTAATATTGTCGGTATACATAGGTGGATAAGGTGGCTACAGTGACGTCATAAAGTCCTCTCGCACGCGTATCGTCCCTAAGCGGGACTTCCTCAGCGAACGCCTGTTTGACCCATCTGTTAGCTCAAGGGTCCAGTGATTGAGGTGAGCGGTTTGGCTAGCTGGTGGAGGAATCACTGATTAGGAGATATCACATGAATGTCTATGAACACCCTAATCACCGCTGAGGAGATCTTATCTGTCAACTTTTATATCCATCTTTAATACCAAAGGGGACTTTATAACATCTTGTGCTATGAGCAATTTGTTATTTTGTTACTGTATGTATTCTTTTCTTTTTTTTTTTTTGAACAATGATGTTTATTCAGTTTTTAAGCATACAAAAGGGTGCAAGCATATGTCGTACATCAACAGGTATCATAGATTGTGATAATGATCCTGTATGTATTCTTAGCGCTGCACTGTTATTTACCCATTACATGTTCAGAAGGATTTTCATATATTGACCTTTTAGTGTACAGCTGCTTTAATTTTGTGAGTTTATGTATATCGTCTTGCGCCGACTGAACCCCCATTTTTTACATTGTTTACAGAGCCCTGTTCTGTGTGCTTTTTGGACAATCAGCGATCATCCATTGGCCGGCACTCGCTGATAGGCATCTGCTGTGTATAATCACAGCATAGCCGAGTCGCCGGAGGCACGTGTGTGCGCCCCCTACCTGGAAGTGCTGGATCATGTAGCTAGTATGTGATCTGGCACAGGAGTGCCACCTTGCCGCCGTATATGTAATTTATACGGTTGGCAAGTGGTTATAGGCATTCAAGCGCCCTAAATATATCATGTTTTCTCAGTTGCCCTTTGTTTTTTTGGTTTTACATTATTTATTATAGCAATGTATATAGTGCTCTATTGCACATTCACATTAGTCCTTCCCCCCCCCCCCCCCCCCCGACAGCTTACAGTCTAAAGTTACTTTCTAACATGTAACACACATCTAGGTTCAATTTGGACAGGAGTTGTTTCACCTACCAGCGTGGAGTGTGGGAGAAAACTGGAGTACCCAGCGGAAACCTGCGTAAGCACATGCAAACTCCATGCAGATTGTGTCCTGACTGGGATTCGAAATCTAAATTTTAAACTTGTTCACCTCTAAACCACTGTTCTGCCCATGGAAGAGATTTAGTAGTAAGAAAGTTAATCTGAATTTCGTAATCTGAATAATATATTGTACCATGAAATTCTTTTCTTCTGAAGATGATAAAGAGGGGGTTTAGTGTCATTTTAGTTTTAGTAAGCGTGTGTATCATTGCTATTGACATCCATGCTTTGAGGAAGCATGGCTTACATTTGTCTCCTCTTCTTGCCAGTAATGAGGGACTTGGTTTTCTGCTCTGATGTAAAATGTGTTGTCCTTTGTACAGCACTTGATGAAAAAAACAATTCATTGCAAATGGCCCAGACTACAGATCCGTTACATTACTTGGTTTAACAACTATACTGAGACAAAGAGTTGCTCCGAGGCCTTTCCTAAGCCATTAAAGAGAAAAGTTGAGCTTTCCAACAACAAATAATAGAGTTGGAACACTGTTATACCATTAAAATCGTGACATGAAACCTGATAGCTTGTGGCTTTTTCAACTTGGCTGTCATCCTTAAATGGTTAAGTTGACTGCCACATTATTACCAGAGGAAAGAAAGGAGGCTAAAGGAGGCTAACTGCAAATACATCAATGTTGCAAAGGACATCTGTCAGAAATATAGCTGCATTTTATCTTTGTAACTTCCTGGGAAAAATAGAAAATCATAAGATCATAGGAACTGTGCCATGGAAATGTACACGTCTTGCTGTGCCCTTTTCACATCTAGCCTGTAGCCCTCTCTGCACCTTCCACGACACCAAGGCTCTGCCTAGAGCCAAACTTCCTTCACTACTTTGAAAGGTTTAAAATATATATATATATATATATATATATATATATATATATATATATATATATATATATATATATATATATATATATTAGACTTTTTTTTTATTAATCATTTAGTTTACATAAAAAAAATATACAAAATATGACAGCTACCAGCTGTTGGCTTTGGTACTCACTAACTACAGAACTCAGTAGTGATTAGGAGTTGGTGGGAGGACACATTGGCCATGAGTTTGTTGGCAAGCTATCAGAAATGTGCAGGAGTGTGTGGAATCTGTGGCACCTGGACCTCTGCAAAGTTACACACACACACACACACACACACACACACACACACACACACACACACACACACACACACACACACACCACCTGTCAGACACCCAGGGGCAGACTGACAACTCATGGGGTCCTCGGGCAATGGGAGAAGATTATGGGGCCCCCAGGCAATAGATTATGGGGCCACACAGTATACACACACAGACTACACATACATACACTGAAAAGGTACTGGAGAGGCAGGGAAGCTATAATCTTGGGATTTTTTTTTTAAAAACACAGATTTTTACATACTGTCCCTGGTTTTATTGAGGCTGGAAAAACTGATGGGGCCCCTTAGTGGCATGGGGCCCTCGGGCAGTGCCCGAATGGTCAGTCCGCCCCTGCAGACACCTTTTTCTCTATTTTCTGTAGGCTGTATCCAGTTTTTTTTCTCTCTTTTTTGAGGAAGCTTTGGGCTGGGTTCACATATATGTGATGCGGGAACCAGCGCGATTCCTGTGCAGGTTCCCGCATTGCATCTAACTCGCAGGCAGTTCACACTCCTCTCTGCGAACCGCTGCGCGTGTCAAAAGAGAGTTAAACACACCCCCAAATTGGTTCTCAGAACACAGTGCGAACTGTGAAATCGGATCGCGTGAACACCCATGCGATCTGGGTCCTGCACCATTTGTGTGTGGATGAGATGTGATTTCAGCCATACAAACTGGCTAAATTCACATCGCACGGACATCGCATGCGATCTGCAATGCGGTACGAATCACATGAAATGTCTGACATAGCTTATGTGTATGCCCAGCCATAAACCACAACATTCTCTTATGTTTTTGTGACCCTTGAGGAATATCTTCACCCTTAAAAACAACTGAGTGGCCAGCAGTAGTATTCCATTGCCCAATTAGTCCACCATTACTTCATAGACCGTTTGGGAGTTTCTTCAATAACAAAGTAGAACTAAGGGCAATTTTTCCCACTTTGGATAGAATAAGGGAGGGTTATAACCCATTGAGGAGATTTTGCTTCACTTCTGTCACATAGCCAAATAGGAAGTGAGAGGGAATCCCGACGTGTCAACAAGGTCATCAGAACTAGTGTCCACACAAGATGATTTCCCCATTATGTCTGTTCAGGAGTTTGGAATTTTTTTACAATTGTCATGGAAAGTGAAATAAAGACAAATGGAGAGGGTGAATCGCTCTAATAAGTGCACTGACAGCAATAAAACCCTGACAGGTATTCTAATCCTTCTCCACTCTGTCCAAAAAAAAAAAAAGTATCCCTTCAGTTGTACTTTTAAAGGGTCACGTGTTAAAAGCCTTTGTGGTTAAATGCCATTCCAATAATTTTTCTTGGTTTTTTTCTTGTGTCATGGATATGTGGCTATCATATGACTGTATTTTAAAGGAAAACATGAAAGAAAACATCATTCATTAGAAAATTACCTGGCATTGTGTCACTTAAAATCACCATTGCTACCTACCCACAACCACTGATGACCAGTCCCCAGGCCTGAGCAATCTAATGTGGAGGTGGAAAAAGATTCTTTTGTCTAAACTCCGACCAGATTGGCTGGAAGCCTTTTTTTTTTTTTTTTTTTTTTTAATATTGCTTTCGCTGGAAGAATTGGACAAATGGGCAAACGAAAGGTAAGTAGAAGCCCACTGGGCCGCGTCATTCATACACAGAGTTCTGTTTGAATGAACTACAAGTCCTGACATCCTTTGTGGATGTCGGCTTGTAGTTCTCAATGAACTACCACAGCACTCCACTGTTCATCGATACTCCCTGTCATTGTATCTGCTTGCCCATATGAGATGTACAGGCACACAGATATACTGACAGAAAAATGTGCATTTTATCTTTTTTTTTTTTTTTTTTTTTTTAAAGCAAACTTATTTAAACAAGGCATGTCAAACTGATGTTTTGGGGGCCACATTGGGCTCTTTCACGCAATTTTTTGCAGTCCTGAGTGGGTTATGAATTTGTATCGATCAAGGCCCCAAGCCGTTTTCCAGTTGATAAAAGCTGCACTTCCTTTTTTTTTTTTTTTTTGTTAACTTTGCAGATAAATACTTCAGAGAATATTTTATGGCTCCTTTTTCTAAAATAAAGTGTAAGTTGCAATTGTTTTTATGGTAATTACCGCTATAATCGCCCTTTTTTTCTGTAATTAAATGGATGCTGCCTACAGTGGTGATAATGTGACTCATTGAAGATTTATTCCATTAAAATTATCCCAGTGTTTTTTTTTGTTTTTGTTTTCTTTAAGTTTAACATGTCTGCTTTAAGACAAGTCTCATTTATCTTTGTAGCTATAGGCATTGTGAAGAAATGCATCTTCAACAGTCACAACAGAGGCACTGTCATTAGAGAATTGGCAGCCTCTCAGCTGTCCAATCTAAACAAACAGGTGTTTGTAAACTGTTAGACCCCATGCATATGGATGCATAAAAAGCAGTTTTGAATTGTACAACTGATTTCTTTTAATGAATCATGCCTCTATTATAGCTAATAAGTCCATGCACGTGTCATCTTTTTAGATTAGTAGAACAGCCTTTAGATCACAAAAAATAAATTAAAAAAATACCTTTTTTTCACTTATTTTTGTTGTAAGCATTTGTGCTCAACAAAATGAGAAATTAACCATGTGATATACGTACTGTATGTGTTTTTGTATCTGGTGCTGTACAAGAATATGGGCAACGAATTATTCAAAATGGTCGTGATCAGACGGAGTTTAGTATTCCAATGTCCCAATAATGTGGTCACTGTCAGAACCTACATAAAAATTTTACTTTACCAAACAAGTTATCTTTTTGAGGAGAGATTACTAGGACAGAGGATGCACTTGTCTTTTTATGTCTGTGCGACTTTATATGGCTTTGTGTTGCAAGCTTTTCAACTGCTGTCTGACCACCATGGTCCCCCTTGAAATATTCCAGTAAGAATGTTTTATGTAACTTTTTTTCCTTTTATGTAACTTTCTTTTCTTTATGCTACTTCTCTTTCTTTTATGCTACTTCTCTTTCTTTTATGCTACTTCTCTTTCTTTTAGGCAATTTCTTTCAAAAGAGGCTGCTAATAGTAAATGTTCTGTTTGAATTTATTCATTGGTTTTGCACTTTGCAATAAATTAGCATTATGTTTGTTATTTTAATACTTTCAAATTGCCGTTGTGTCTCCACCTTTTTACTACTAGCCCATGTTGATGATTATGAAAACACTTGATGACATTCTTGGCACGTTTAATCGGCAGTAAACACTGTAGTAAAAATAGCTACAGAGAACAAGCTTATTGTAGCAAACGGCGGTGAATTTATAAGGCAAAGGGCTGTGTGTGTAGGGGGTGGGGGTGAAATGATATATCCTAGCACGGGCTGTCTAATGGGGGTCAGTTACAACCTCTGGCAAGTGTCAGGAATGCTCTAGGGCATTCTTTACCACCTTTTAAATGATAAGGAGCAGATGTGTAGACCATTTTGTCTGCCTGCAGTAATGGAAGTTTAACTCCTTCAGTGGTAGCGGTATGCCCATCTCAAATGCCCACAGGGTTAAAACAAGGGGACATGTATTTGCAGTAGCAGATGGAAAGTTTAATTATAGTCTGGGAAGCCTTTTTGGGATCAAGACTTGTGATAGCAGAAGGGGTGAATGTTAATGACAGCTGTGGTCCCTAGGCACGTAGTAGAGCATTTGTAATAGTGTTAAATAATGTAAGAAAATAAAATTATTCATAAAGACACCAAGTTTATTGTCTTCTATTAAAGGGGAACAAGATCAGAAAACTATAGTTGACTTATTTGCAAAATGCACTAGTGCAGCATTTTTGTTTTTTTTTCCAGTAAACTCAAGATCGTAATGGAAATGTATTGGAGCATGATTATAAAAATGGGCAGCATATATGCATTGCTGTCAACAGGTCATCACGCAGTTGGAGCTATGCTCCCTTTAACAATTATTCACTTTTTGCCCAGAGCATACCCCCACCCCCCTTTTCCCTTCTGTACATGGTCTTTCAAGAGCCATCCTACCACCAGAAGTCAATGGGGAAAAGATGAAACGTGGTAAACCAAAAGCTACACCAGCACTGGTTTATTGCAAATGCTGTTTCTCCTGACAGTAGAAAATCGGCATTAGAAAAATTTGTGTATTTTTTTCAAATGTGTTTTAGGCGTGTTTAGATGCGTTTAATGTTTGGCCGTTTATGTAATTGGCCAGAATTTTTATTTATTTTAATGAATAAACACTCAAGTGTAAATGCACCTAGCATGTAGGCGTGGTCCATATGGCTTGTAGCGCCACTCAAAGCTGATGAACAAAAGATCTCCCTGCCGGTGATTCAGAGAATGGGATCAGGTGTCTGTGCACTATTCAAACGTGTAAATACAACAGGGATGGAATGAAACAGCAACTCAGTGCTGTGATAATGTGTGGCCTTAGCCAGCGCTGCCCCCTAACACATTTTGCCACTGGGGCTTGGCCACAGAGGACCGGGTTGGTGAGCGGTCACCCCTAGCATTTAGACATGTTTGGAGGTTTTTATGCCCAAAAGCTCCTCTCCTGAACGCGATTCTTTTGTGTTCAGGAAAAAGGAGCTTTGACTCCTCTAATAGGCCTATGTGTGCATTAATACAATGGGGTTGATTTACTAAGTGCAGAATGGAAAATCTGGTGCAGTTGTGCATGGTAGCCAATCAGCTTCTAACTTCAGCTTATTCAATTAAGCTTTGATGAAAAAAACCTGGAAGCTGATTTGTTTCTATGCAGAGCTACACCAGATTTTGCACTCTCCAGTTTTCGTAAATCAACCCCATAGGCTTTTTTTTGAGGTGCATGAGGCCTTATCACCATAATTGAAATTGAATTAAGCAAAACTGGTTATCTATCTAGTCTAGAAGACTACATAGACGTTTGTAATTTTTTTTTTTTTTGTATATACAGTATCTCGCAAAAGTGAGTACACCCCTCACATTTTTGTAAATATTTTATTATATCTTTTCATGCGACAACATTGAAGAAATGACGCTTTGCTACAACGTAAAGTAGTGAGTGTACAGCTTGTATAACAGTGTAAATTTGCTGTCCCCTCAAAATGACTAAACCGCTGGCAACAAAAGTGAGCATACCCCTAAGTGAAAATGTCCAAATTGGGCCCAATTAGCCATTTTCCCTCCCCAGTGTCATGTGAATCATTAGTGTTACAAGGTCTCGGGTGTGAATGGGGAGCAGGTGTGTTAAATTTTGGTGTTATCGCTCTCACTCTCTTACTGGTCACTAGAAGTTCGACATGGCACCTCATGGCAAAGAACTCTCTGGGGATCTGAAAAAAAGAATTGCTGCTCTACATAAAGATGGCCTAGGCCAGTGATGGCGAACCTTGGCACCCCAGATGTTTTGAAACTACATTTCCCATGATTCTCAACTACAGTGCAGAGTGCATGAGAATCATGGGAAATGTAGTTCCAAAACATCTGGGATGCCAAGGTTCGCCATCACTGGCCTAGGCTATAATAAGATTGCCAGGGCCCTGAAACTGAGCTGCAGCACGGTGGTGAAGACCATACAGCGGTTTAAAAGGACAGGTTCCACACAGAACAGGCCTAGCCATGGTTGACCAAAGAAGTTGAGTGCACATGCTCCGTGTCATATCCAGAGGTTGTCTTTGAGAAATAGATGTATGAGTGCTGCCAGCATTGCTGCAGAGGTTGAAGGGGTGTGGGGTCAGCCTGTCAGTACTCAGACCACATACCGCACACTGCATCAAATTGGTCTGCATGGCTGTCGTCCCAGAAGGATGCCTCTTCTAAAGATGATGCACAAGAAAGCCTGCAACAGTTTGCTGAAGACAAGCCTGATGAGACCAAGATAAAACTTATTTGGTTCAGATGGTGTCAAGTGTGTGTGTGTCAGCAACCAGGTAAGAAGTACAAAGACAAGTGTCTTGCCTACAGTCAAGCATGGTGGTGGGAGAGTCGTGGTTTGGGGCTGCATGAGTCCTGCCGGCACTGGGGAACTACAGTTTATTGAATGCCAACATGTACTGTTACATACTGAAGCAGAGCATGATCCCCTCCCTTCGGAGACTGGGCCGCAGGGCAGTATCCCAACATAACGACCCCAAACACACCTCCAAGAAGACCACTGCCTTGCTAAAGAAGCTGAGGGTAAAGGTGATGGACTGGCCAAGCATGTCTCCAGACCAAAACCCTATTGAGCGTCTGTGGGGCATCCACAAATGGAAGGTGGAGGAGCACTAGGTCTCTAACATCCACCAGCTCTGTGATGTCATCATGGAGGAGTGGAAGAGGACACCAGTGGCAACCTGTGAAGCTCTGGTGAACTCTAAGGATGAGCTCCGGCGTGTTTGCACACTCCACGTGCCGCTCCCGCCAGGAAGTTGGCACAGTGCTGCGCTAATCACAGGCAGTGAGACATGAGGGGTGTACTCACTTTTGTGAGGTACTGTATATATAAATGTTATCATGGGAGATTTTTATTTCTCAACTGCACAGATATAACCTCATGATGGATTTTTGTATTGCATTACTTTTAAAGCAACTATCTTGCTAAAATGGCTCCTCTTCTAAGAGGATAATAAATCCTTTTCCACCTCCTGCAGCACTGATCTGCTATTTTGAAGAGAAACTGCCCACTAAAGAATCTTGACAATCCAACATTTCCGAGAGTGTTGGATTCCCCCGGTATGAGACTTGTTATCCAGCATACCCAGAAGTGTTGGATAGCTACGGTGCTCTGTAAGACAGCCAAGATTTCAGACACTGCCCGCCAGAGAGTAAAGTATTCAGCTGGTTCTATTACAGAGTGCTGCTAACTGGAATTTTTTTAGACAAGTGACAGTGTTGCTTTAAGATGGATGTGTTAGTCATATATTGAACACACAAGTGACTTTCCTTAAAATAATCTCACAGGTGTGAACTACCAACTTTCAATTAAAGGTGCACTGACACTGGGAATGGTTAAATTGGACTGTGCCTGAGTTCAATTGTCCCTCCACCCCACTCCACCACTAGTCTGCAATAACACTGTTTACAAAAAAGTGTTCCCGGACACCCTTATATCATCCAGGCCACAGTGATCCCTGCTTCTGTGCTTGGTGATCTAAGAAGAGTTCTGTACTCGGGCATGGCTTGTACTCACAATGAAGTGAACCATTCTGGACTACAAGTGAACCACTTGGTGTTATTAAACCCACTAATATGAAAAAAGTTCATCCGCCCCCCCACAGTGCCCACAGCTTATAAATCTTTTTACATGAAAATACTGCCACTATATACCTTTTTGGCTGATCTGTATACCACGGCTACATGATAAACTGCAGTGTCTGCCCGAGTGAGGAGTGTTCAGGTAGGAGGTGATTTCCACTACAGCCTGTGTCCTCATGCTGTTATGGGAGGCGGATCATCCATTAATCAAGATGTGACATCCAACCTCATTGAGTATAACAAGCATGCTATTCTGCACGTACAGGTTTTACTGTTGTGGGTTTAGTAACACTTTAACTGTTCCTAGGACTAATACGGCACAATCGCACATTAAAATAAATTTATATACACAGGACGGCTCATAAGACAGTACAGGCAGCCCTCCTGTACTGGGTCCAGGCCCCACCAGTTCCAAAGGATGGGGCCTGGTCACCTGTTAAGCAGAAGGGCCGGCTGTACGCCTTATTGATAGTTGTGGCTACCCCTGCAGCGCTGCCAGCTTCTCCTCCTTTTTTCTCCCTCTGGCTGTGCTCCAGGGGGATTGGTATCTGCTCCCCCATCCCTGCAGTGCTGCTGGCTTCCCTCCTCTCCTCTTCTGCCAGTTGCTGCTGTGGGCACTTGAGGGGATTTTTTCAGGATGGAGATTGGGGGAGGTAAATATGACCTATTTATTGGCCCCCTTCTTTCCTGAATGAACGATCGGTACTAAACTCTCCTGTGTCCATTCATCACTAAAGCATTGTAAACTGTGTTTACAGCGCTTCAGTTCGTGAATGAACAGGAAGCCTCAGAGTGCTTCCTATTCATTCATCTCCTGTGGAGCTGAGGCTGCAGAGAAAGGGACTGAGGAATCTCTGCCCTCAATCCCTTTCTCAGTCTAAAAAATGAGACATTAGGGGTCTGTTTAGAGCCCTGATATTCCACCAAAGGCAAGGGCCTGTCAGGTAGTCTGTACGGGGCTCCATGATTTCTAAGCAGCCCCGTGTGTGTGTGTGTATCTATCTATATCTCAGGGATGTGCGGTGAGGCACTGGCTAGAATCCGAGCCAGATATACACAGGTTACATACGCAATGGTCTAACAATCGTTCTAGCGTGAGCAATAATTCTAACACTATACCTCCTCTGTAACTCTAAACATGTGACCTGTAAAATTTTTTACAGCATCGCCTATGGAGATTTTTAAGTACTGAAGTTTGGCGCCATTCCACAAGAGTGCGCAATTTTAAAGCATGACATTGAGTATCTATGTACTCGGCATAACATCTTCCACATTATTTAAAAAAAAAAAATCGGACTTACTTTTAATGAGCGTGTTTATTTTTTTGTTTGTTTCCAAAAAAAAAATTGCTGCACAAATACCATGCAATGACCGCCATCTTATTCCCTAGAGTGCCTGCTAAAAAAAAAAAAAAAAAAATATATATATATATATATATATATATATATATATATATATATATATATATATATATATATATATATATATATATATATATATATATTAATGTGTGTGTGTGTGTATATATATATATATATATATATATATATATATATATGTTTGGGGGGCTCTGAGTAATTTTCTAGCAAGAAAATAGATTTTTACATGTAGGAGAGAAGTGGCAAGGGGTTAATTACCATAAGTAAGTAATATTCAAATAATTTTATATTGTTTTTAAAGTAATTTATTATATTTTCAAAAACTCTACTCAAGCAAGTGGCTTAACGGATAAATTACTGAAGTTTGAAGTTATAACTTCCAACCAGTAATTTCACAGTAAATAGATACATATAGTAAATAATAAATTATGTTATAACATATAGCGCATAAATATATGACTTGGCTTGATTGAAACCATACCTTTTCAGCAGATTCTCATTCTCCCTCTTAACTTTGTGGGTAAATCTTATACCCATAAACCCATGCCTTTTCCTTCTAGTTAAGAGGGCTGGGCTGGAAGACAGATTTTGTCTTTTGGACACATGCCCCTTCTATGACACTGCAGTGAGAGGTGTGCCTCCACTGCAGCATTTTTATTGGGCAGCTTGGGCCAATGGTACTTTACTATTTGTCCAAGACTCCAAGGTGTCCATAGGAGTTCAGTGCTTCTGACAAGAAGTGAGGACAGCCACTGTAAGCTCATCCTCTCAGTCTGCTGCAAACAGTGTGCCAGCTTGTATTTAAACCGGCTGCTCTGTATGTAGCTTCTGACAGGCTACGCAAGGAGCCCCATATCTCCAGAACCATAGGTCGTGCATATGGGTAGGACTTCAGCTACCTCTCTGTGACCCCAGGTTGCCGAGCAACAACCCTCGAAGCTCAATCTTTTTCTTTTTCTTCTTTGGCTTCTTCTGCTGCTTCTTCGGTTGTTTCTTCTTCTGTTCATGGCAGGTGAGGCCCTGATTGCACGTCCCATATATGTATATACAGTTGTGCTCATAAGTTTACATACCCTGGCAGAATTTATGATTTCTTGGCCATTTTTCAGAGAATATCAATAACACAAACATTTCTTTCACTCATGGTTAGTGTTTGGCTGAAGCCATTTATTATCACTCAACTGTTTACTCTTTTAAAATCATAATCGCAACAGAAACTACCCAAATGACCCTGATCAAACGTTTACGTACCCTGGTGATTTTGGCCTGATAACATGCACACAAGTTGACACAAAGGGGTTTGAATAGCTATTAAAGGTAACCATCCTCACCTGTGATCTGTTTGCTTGTAATTAGTGCGTGTATAAAAGTTCAATGAGTTTCTGGACTCCTGACAGACCCTTGCATCTTTCATCCAGTGTTGCACTGACGTTTCTGGATTTTGAGACATGGGGAAAGCAAAAGAATTGTCAAAGGATCTGCGGGAAAAGGTAGTTGAACTGTATAAAACGGGAAAGGGTTATAAAAGATATCCAAGGAATTGAGAATGTCAATCAGCAGTGTTCAAAATCTAATCAAGAAGTGGAAAATGAGGGGTTCTGTTGAAACCAAACCACGGTCAGGTAGACCAACTAAAATGTCAGCCACAACTGCCAGGAAAATTGTTCTGGATGCAAAGAAAAATACACAAATAACTTCAGGTAAAATACAGGACTCTCTGAAAACATGTGGTGTGGCTGTTTCAAGATGCCCAAAAAGGAGGCACTTTAGGCAAGATGGGCTGCGTGATCGAGTCACCAGAAGAAAGCCATTACTACGCAAATGTCACAAAGTATCCCGCTTACAATACGCCAAACAGCACAGAGACAATCCTCAAACCTTCTGGCACAAAGTTATTTGGAGTGATGAGACCAAAATTGAGCTTTTTGGCCACAACCATAAACACTACATTTGGAAAAAAGTCAACAAGGCCTATGATGAAAGGTACACCATTCTTACTATGAAACACGGAGGTGGATCGCTGATGTTTTGGGGATGTGTGAGCTACAAAGGTACAGAAAATTTGGTCAAAATTGATAGCAAGATGAATGCAGTATATTATCAAAAAATATTGAAGGAACATTTGCATTTATCAGCTAGGAAGCTGCACATCGGACGTACGTGGACATTCCAACATGACAATGATCCAAAACACAAGGCCAAGTCCACCTGTGATTGGCTACAGCAGAATAAAGTGAAGGTTCTGGAGTGGCCATCTCAGTCTCCTGACCTCAATATCATTGAGCCACTCTGGGGAGATCTCAAACCTGCAGTTCATGCAAGACAGCCCAAGAATTTACAGAAACTGGATGCTTTTTGCCAAGAGAAATGGGCAGCTTTACCATCTGAGAAGATGAAGAGCCTTATCCACAAATACCACAAAAGACTTCAAGTTGTCATTGATGTTAAAGGGGGCAATATACAGTATTAAGAACTAGGGTATGTAAACTTTTGATCAGGGTCATTTGGGTAGTTTCTGTTGTCATTATGATTTAAAAAGAGTAAACACAGTTGATTGATAATAAATGGCTTCAGCCAAACACTAACCATGAGTGAAAGAAAAAACATTTTTGTGTTTATCATTCATATTCTCTGAAAAATTGGCAAGAAATCATAAATTCTGCCAGGGGTATGTAAACCTATGAGCACAACTGTATGCGTGTGTGTGTGTGTGTGTATGTGTGTGTGTGTGTGTGTGTGTGTGTGTATATATATATATATATATATATATATATATATATATATATATATATATATATATATATATATATATATATATATATATATATATATATATATAAATATAAATTCTCACACACACACACACCCCTCCCTTTTTCACTACCTGAGTAATTGCAGCATGTGTAGTTTGGTAGAGCGTTATTGCTCTGTTTGTCACTGCAGGGAATGTCTGATATATTCCAGTTGGTTCATATGATTGTTATATTTTTGTTTCTGAAATGAGTGTAATGTGACCTGCTTGAAATGTTGTTCTCGTGTAATGTTGCTCATTAGCCTTCTGTTCAGTAAGGAAATGAGTTGGAATGTGCTGTAAATGAGCATTTAGCACCATATTTTACAATGGCAGTTTTCCATAAAACTTTGCCAAAGTTGCTTGATTACTTTCCAGTATTAATAATAAGGATGCAGCTTTAGTGTTTGTGCAGGAACAGCACTGTAGTTTAGTGTCTTATGTGTATTCTGAAACCAGACCTATTGAAATGTGGGCTGCTTAATGTGAAATATTACATTTGTATTGCACTTTTTTATTATTATTTTTTCCCTTCCTTTATAACATTGAAAGCAGATTGTTGTATAAACGTTTGTAGACTATTTTGGCATTTAAAAAGAAAAAAATCTACCTACCACAAGATGAGCTGAGAGTAACACAGATGTTCTTTTTGAGCAATAATAGAATATAGTTAAGGTGGTTTTATTTAGGAGCTCGATATAACCCATTCAAGCTCTATTGGGGTTGAGACAGTTCAGAGCAGTAGTCATTTGGCTGGTTGCTTGGCACTCTTCAGTTTGGGCTTTTGTAGATTTGCCATATTGTTTATATGACACAGCACATTATTTCTGTTTTTGTTCTTCGCTTGCGAAGTTTGGCTCTCTAACCTGAACTGTTACAAACACTCTGTCGTTGTATTTATTTTCCAAATTTCAGTTTTCAACTGGGGGATCTCTTGGCTGAAGATTCTTCACCCGTAAGAGCTCATGCACACAGGATGTTTTTTTGCAGCTGCTTTTTGGGGCGTCTGTTTGTTGTTGTGTTTTTGTTTTTTTTGTTTTTTCTGCCCCTGATCTCTCCTCCATGTTAGTTGATTTGTCAATGTGCACACACTTTCAGAGGAGTTTGGAGGCATAAGCATTTAGGGGGCAGTAGATCAAAAACGACTGCCTGTGCGTCCAGCAGCAGAGGCTGTTTAGCTGTAAAAACGCAAAATGTGGCAAAACACGGCCTAATGCTGTAACCAGCTTTTAGCCACATTTTTAGATTTTAGGGATTGTTTTTACTGTAAAAACGCTTACAAATGCTAACGCTCAAAAACGCGGCAAAACGTAGAAAGACGTGGCTAAAGCGTGTTTTTAACGCTGCTTTTCCTGACCGCAGCTCTGTTTTTTAAACATCCTGTGTGCATGAGCCCTAAAGATAAATGGTATTCTGAAACTAGATGTAGAAACGAAAATATTGTATACACTTGAACATGTTGCTGTAATTTCAAAAGTAGTTTTCTGTGATGGGGTGATGACCTTTTTATGTTTCTGTCTCCCAGTTGTGCTCCTGTTTTGTCACATGGGCTTCCTTTTGACTACAGATGGTTGTTTCAGCACACATTATGCGGGCATGGTCCACTTGTCGCAATCTGGAAACCTGCCCTAAGAATGCAGCCATCACTAAACTGCAAAAAGCTTCTTGTATTACATGGGACTGACAAGCTATGGCTATGACCTATCAAATGGCTTTACAGCACTAGACATGCAGTCATATGTGATTTATTATGCAATGAGAGTTCATAAACTTGCATGGTTTCAAAATTGGGGGAAAAAAAATGGGCAGTGCTTAGTTCTGCCCTGCAGAAACCCTACCCAGTTTTTCCAAAACCACCCCTCCTTTTTAAATTCTTAGTCATAGTTGGCTTTATAGGACATCCTACTGCAACAAAGATGTGGATTAGTTGCATAAACTGCCATTCCAGTCAATAAGAGCTGGAAATGCCAGTTTTATATCCGTGCTATGGCATTATTTTGAGGAATTCTGGATTATCAATATGTTGCTTAATAACCATTGTGAAGCAATCAAAATGTCTAGTCTTGGTCGACAAGTTTATTCTGTATATTTAGATTCATATAAATTACTGCTTGACCATAAAAATTGAATATTTGATATGTCACATTGTAGAAACTTGCACATCACTGGGGTCCTGTGCTCCTTTTTGACTTGTGCATGAAAACCTTTGGAGATTCACATCTATATTAATACAACAGAGCACTGCTATACACGATCCACAATCATCACTTAAGTGTCACTATGAGATTCGTTTTCTGTATTCTGCCAAAAAACCTGGTTGATCCTGCTGCTCTCTATCTATTTTGCAGCTGGGGTGGCAACTCTACACATAATCAGTTTTTAGGGAGAAAATGCTCAGCATAGAAACTCACTATCATATCTATGTGACCTATAGAGTCGCATGTGGGAGTATACACAGTGGTAAATGACAGCCCACTCCCCCCCTCTTCCTCCATGCCCACTAACCAGTTAAACAGAATGGAGTCAAAATTTTACATGTAGCTTAATGGAGGAATCCCCTCCCTCTTATTCTAAGACACAGGCTGGAGGGGTGTGACACATCCTGTGACTGGCAGAAATTCGCCCACACGATGTTGTTGCCAAAAAATAGATTTGATTTTAAATATATACTTGTATGACAATTTTTAAAACCGTTTATTTTTAAAGGCTGTTTTTGTTTTTTGTTTTTTTTTGTTTTTTTGAACATGTGACCAGCAGCAGAGGACTAGAAGTTCCTCCTGCTTATGTTACCCTGCAGACAGGCTGGGAAAGGTCTGGGTTATGTGACAGCTGTATATCGATTAGGAAAAAGGTACTTGGATTTTATTATTTTTTATTTAAAATAATTATTGTCATCACTCGCATGCAGAAAGAGATGGGATGATGTAAATTAAAAAGTGTGTGCTTAATATCATTTTAATTTTAGTTTACACACCTTCATTGGCAAGGTACATGGGGTACCATCTAGAATGGATGGCACTGCTGGCACCATTGCAAGTAGCGTGCGGTTCAGCCATTGCAGTAGAACATGCACATTCCCACAACATGACAGTGTGAACGAGACTTTAGTAATGGTTCCAGTAGTCATTGGAAGACCACCTTCTTGTGATCTGGCCAGGATGTGTTTAGGGTGGTACAGCGCATGCAGCTGCCATCCACTGGCTTGGGACAATTTATGAAAAGATTATACAATGCAATACAAACCATAAACAACCAGCACCTGGAACAGATGCAGTGGCTGGATTGTTATTGTTCGAACAAGCGCCGTACACATATGGATGTTGCCATGTAGAGAACATGCTGCTTGTTAATGGAGAGGTGAGTGCTCTGTTAGTACTTTAATGCTGGACTGTAGGACCTTGGCCAGCACAGACAGAATTTGGGTGCTCCAGAAGAGAAGAGAGCTATGGCATGTAAAGAGGGAGAGGTTGTCCTAGGACAGTGATGGCGAATCTTGGCACCCCAGATGTTTTGCCACTACATTCCCCATGATGCTCAACTGCACTGCAGAGTGCATGAGCATCAGGGGAAATCTAGTTTTAAAACCCCTGGAGTGCCAAGATTCGCCATCACTGTCCTAGGGAATTGCCTTTCCTGGAGAAGTCAAATTTTTTTGCTTGCTCAAAGGCAATGTTGCACCTGAATTAAAATAATAAAAAAGAAAGGAAAAACCTACTGGAAGTAGGCATTTAAAATACTTGATTTGTTTGTGCCTTTTTTATCTGCATTTTTTTTTATGTTTGTGACAGTATTTCTTTAAGATGCTTCTAGATGTTGCAAGAAGATGGAAGGCCCCTTTAAATGGGCTTTAGGCATATTTTTGTAGAATATATCCAGATTAAGAAAAAATGATATGTTGAATTGTGTAATTGACCTTCACGTATTTATGTAAACCACTGTGTGCCCTGATTTACAATTATTTTAACTGTGTCACATTTGTTATTTATGTTTATTTTTGCTTCCTAATTCTGTAGGAAAAGGTAAAGGATGCGATAGGAATGGCAAACATCATAGCTTATCCTAGGGCACAAAAGCAGCTTATATCTGTCATGCATGCATTATGAGCAGTTTGATTTTCTTCCCCACTGTGCTTTTTCCTTGCAGGCTTCACATGCTAATTATTTTAATGCTACACAACCATTCTGATCAAAATGAGCATGTCTTATCAATGTTCTTCCTGCACAGTACATACAAAGAAAGATTCAACTTTTTTGCACTGAAAAACAATAGATTTATCTTCTTCAGCTGCTGACTGTTGGTGTTCTCCAGGGTCCTCTCTCAACAATCGGCTCTTTGGATAGTTGTCTCAAACACCTTAAGGCTGCCACATGTTTTGGGGGTGGGTTCCCCTGTCTCAAGTCTATGCACTGCCCCAGTATGCATTTAAACACTGGCACTGTTTTGAGGAAGATGACCCTTACACCATCAAGGTCATGTTGTCAGAGTGAATCAGGTGTACTGAAGACTTGTTTTAGGCCTTATAAACATAACTGCAAAGTGGCCAGCACACCCAGTTCTGGTTTCTTGAAGATGAATTCTAGGTATGGATATTTTATACATAGTTGGTCCAGCTTAGCCTAATGTAACTTTGCATATATCCATAAAAGTGATCTGCCAAAATTGATAACTCTAACTGAACATCTCTTATGACATAGTAATCTGACTTCACTAGAGACAAACCCAAAACAACCAGCAACCCCCTCACCTTTCCCAATGGAGGGAGAGCGAGATGGACAACCACCCCCTCCGTTCCTCTTATCCTTACCAAAACAACCACACCACCTCTTTCCCCCCCCACCCCCTTTATCAACCTCCTCCCCTTCCTCCTTCCATATCGTAAAAATTCCCCCCTCCCTGTCTTAAACCAACACCTTCACCCCCAGATCACTGAATACCCTTTTAGTTATACAGAAACTTGCTCTGACCTTGACTTAGAACCCTACATATAAATTGAATCCTATTAATGACACTTCGACCTAGCTTGATAAAACTAACCCCTCTATCAACTTTCATATCATAATTTATGACTAACTCCATATATTCAAAATGTACTCAGTATATGAAACCTGACAAGCTCTGCTCTTGTTTCAACAGAAATGGGGCTTTCTCTTAATATCTCACTGATAAGATGATTTATTGATGTTAACAGCCTAAAAGTTAAGATGTTCTAGTACCATGCCTAATGCCATGTTATTTGTATTATGTGTTCTGTAATACACATAATTTTGCTTGTTCTCTTTTGTTTCCAATAAAAACAATATGGTGGGGTGGGGGGGGGTGGGGGGGGGGGGGGGAGTGATCTGCTCCACCGTTGCTGCTCTTAAAATCTTGTTTATTGTTGAATTTTGAAACCACAGTGTACAAGTCATAGATACAGTGATTTGATGCGTTTCTGTCTACGCGTCCTTAGTCAACTCATGAGTTATGATTAAAGCGGTGTAGGCTGAAACGTGTCAACCCACTGTATCTCTGACTTATACACTGTGATTTCTACAATAAAGTTTTAAAGAGCGGCAGCGGTGGAGCAGATCACTTTTATGGATATACAGTACAGCTGTGAGACTTTGGGCACTCGTGAGCTCTACTGATGCTGGACTGATTGTGTAGCAGCACAAAATATTTCACCTTAACTATGCATATAACATACCTGGCCAATGCCCCAGGAAACTAGAAGTTGCTTAAGTAGACACCACTACTCCAGTGATCTCCACTTGCTTCCGGGTCCCACGCTGAGCAGATGCCCTGCTACATTCTAGACACAGGAGCGTTCTCTGAATGAGGTGGAGAGGCGGGCGGTGACATCACACTTGCCACCTTTGCATTCAGCAAATTAAGGGGAGATCATTGGAGTAGCAGTGTCTACTTAGTAATTTCCAGTTTCCAGGAGCAGCGGCCAGGTATGGTAATGAACTATGTAATGTAACTATGTATAAATTATCCTTACCTGGGATTCTTGAATAAATATCCTACTCTGAGAATTAGAGCATTCTCTTAAGTGCAGTGCAGCAGTCATGAGGAAGTATAAAAGCTGCTGCTTTTCACCCTTGTATATTTGCTAAAATTGGAGAGTGCAAAATCTGGTGTAGCTGTGCATGGTAACCAATCGGCTTCTAACTTCATCTTGCTCAATTAGGCTTTGAGAAAAAGAATCTGCTTTCTGATTGGCCTCTCTGCAGAGCTGCACCAATTTTTGCGCACTCCAGTTGTAGTAAATCAACCGTTAAGTGTCAGGGAGCACTTGACGGGTGTTACAAAAAGTGCACCCAGTTTTATTACATTGGTAATAGGGTTCTTCCAGTGTACCTGATGCAGCATAAAATAGAGAGATAAAGTATAATGTATCAAAGTAAGCACAAGGAAAAGTACTGACTAGAAGTACTGTTTGTTTTCTTATATTTTGTACCTTGTATGTCTTTGCCTTGGCAATGACGGTGAAATCAAAAATATGAAAAATGAACTAACATAGTAATTTTGGACTATCCTGGGGAAGAACAAGTTTTGTGTAAAGGACGAAATTATTATCCAGGTAGTTTGCTGTGACTTTCTAAATATTAGCTTACTGCAGCCACTATTTCAGGCTTGAAAGGATCCTGGCTGCTGCATTGAAAGCGGTATTCAGTTATTTTCCTTAGAAGAAAGATATGCTTTTTAGACCTAATGCTGGAATACTGAAATCTGTTGTATTAAAAGAACATCGGGGTTGTTTACTAAAGGCAAATAGAGTGTGCACTTTGCAAAGTGCGGTTGCCATCCGCAAGTGCATTTGCTCCAGAGCTTAATAAATTAGGTAAGCAGGGGTGTAGCTACAGCAGTCACAAGGGTTGCACTTGCGACCCGGCCCCATGCTGCATGTTGCCCGTGAGGCTCCCCTTGTACAGCTGAATAGGAGGGGTGGCATATAGCGGAATCAATCCCCGCCTCTTGCAGCAGCTGAATGCCTGCTTCTCCTCCTTTCCCTCCCGCAGGCATTCAATGGCTGCAGGAGGCGGGGATAGATTCCTCTATATGTTACCGCCCCATCGCCTCTCCTATCCAGCTTCCCTCTGCTGCCCCCGGCCCCTCTCTTGCAGCTCCACACTGAGCTTCTGTTCGGTGTTGATGTCACGCCAAGCAACCCTCTGCTCCCGAGTTCAGAGTAAGGCATCCCTGAGCTGCCGGGATCCGGGTCACCGAGCAGTTGAGAGCTGTGTAGGG
Source organism: Lithobates clamitans (assembly GCA_037952925.1). Lineage (NCBI taxonomy): Eukaryota > Metazoa > Chordata > Amphibia > Anura > Ranidae > Lithobates > Lithobates clamitans. The sequence continues at coordinate 10,787,872 of JBBGZY010000584.1, forward strand.
GGGATAAGGCCCTAGAGTTCTGCCACTGTGGGGGGGACCAATAGGGTTGCTTGCTGCAGGACTCTAGGCGTCTCTCTTATACAGCTCATGGCCTGCACTGACAGTTGTCTCCCCTCCCCCCCCCCCCCCCGCACGGACAAGAGAGCTAATCTGCTCCTTTTCCTTCCGCCCTTCTCCTGTGTGCACTGCAGGAACTGTGAAGCTAAGCTGCTGAGTTTGATAATTCAGCTGCTTAGCTTAACACGTTCAGCGGGGCACACAGGAGGAGAGGTGCTGGAGGAGAAGGAGCAGATCGGCTCTCTCGTCCGTGCTGGGGGGACGACGACTGTCAGTGCAGGCTCTGAGCCATATGAGAGAGATGTGCTCAGCAGCTCAGAGTCCTTATGATGGGCACTGATAGGCGGCATTAATGTGCACTGATAGGCACGGATAGGGGGGCATTGATGAGCACTGATATGTGGCAGCATTAATGGGCACTGATGGGCGCAACTGATAAGTGGCATTGAGCACTGATGGGTGACACAGTGTAAACAATGTGCTGACGGTTTTTCCAGTTAATGGCTCTCCTTTCCTCAGACACATTGTGGGAAGAAAGGACTGCCGATAACCGGCAAGCCTGTTTACATGTGATTAAGGATGAGCTCCGGCATGTTCACATAGCCCACGTGCAGAGCCCGCCAGGAAATCGGCACTGTGCTGCGCTAATCACAGGCAGTGAGACATTTCCCGATCTCTGCAGCCACGCATTGGGACAATGTCTCAAAGCCTGTGGTTAGCGCAGCGCAGTGCCGACTTCCTGGCGGGCTCTGCACGCTGGAGCTCATCCTTCCATGTGATCAACTGATCACATGATAAAGGGCCGCTGTGGTTAGCCCTTTATCGTGTGATCAGCTGTGTCAGAGTAGGCACACGGGAGACAATGTTCTGGGAGAATGTCCATGGAAGCCCTCCTAGAACTGGAAGCCCAGGGCTTGGATGGAAGGGGGGCCCTTCATGGTTTCTTGCATCGGGGCCCTGATGGATCTAGATACACCTCTGGAGGTAAGGCTTCACTTTGCAATGAGTACCCAATCACATGCAAGAAAAGAAAACAGCATTTTTGCTTGCACATGCTTGGATGATGGAAGTCAGCACAGCTTCTGCTCATTTACTAAGCTCTGGAGCAACTTCATTTGCCTTTGGTAAATCAACCCCATTGCCTTCGACTCATCAATCTATTATGTCACAGGGTACACTATTCTAGTATAATCATATGGAAATCTACTCTTGGTGGGTAAAAGGAAAGTGCTTTGTGCACCCCATTTTAATGCTCCTGTGAATGGGGCCTTATAGTGTATTGAGTGCACTATAAAATAGGAGTAGCAGTATATATATAAAGTATAGCCTATCAAAGTATGTGCAAGAGAAAATTTGATTTTATGTCACAAAAACAATTCATATTCTGAGTGTGGGTCAATACAAAGTTTTTATTTCTCCGATTCTTTCAGGGCCTAGTCATATATGCTTGATTTCCTGCAGCAAGACACAAGAATTTTACTGTAGATAACTACATTTCAAGTTGAAATCCAATTCTATACTAGATGGCTGGTTTACATCTGCACGTGCTGCAGTTTAGTGCATTTTTAAAGGGGAAACTAAGCGGGACACATTTAAACTTCTGCATGTACAACCCTGATTCCAAATAAGTTGGGACGCTGTATAAAATCTAAATCGTAAAAACAATGCAATGATTTGCAAATCTCAAATTCAGTTTAAACAATTTTAAGAAGAAAAAAAGGTCATTTGGAAATTGATGGCAGCAACACGTCTCAAAGTTGGGACAGGGCAGCAAAAAGCTGGCAAAGTGAGTGGTAGTAACAAGGAGGAGCTGGAAGAACATTTTGCAACTAATTAGGTTAATTGGCAGCAAGTCAGTAACAGTGGCGGCTGACGCTAAATATTACGGGGGGAGGGGGGGCAAACTAATGCAAATCCCCCCCCGGAGGCAGACGGGAAGGCAGCGCGAGCAAACCCCCACGGTGTTAGACGAACTGACCTTAAGACTGAAGGCAGGAGGAAGGAAGAGCCGGGCCGTTGCTTCTCCTCCCGGCTGAACAGGAAGTGTGTCCAGGGCAGGACTCTCTTCCTGATTGGCCGGGAGGAGAATCCAGAAGACAGTTGGGAATATTAATTCGCTATATTTTCATACAACTAGGTGGGCTTAGGGCGAAGTGCTAAACGCCCCAAGCTCACCCCTTTTTTTTTTTTTTAAGCCAATTAGAGCCTCAGGATCTAATCGTGTGCTTAAAAAAAAAAACAAAAAAAAAAAACCCTCGTTGGAATCCATGCGTCAGGTGCCCTGCATGTAGATTAGGGGCCAGATGCATGGATTAGGGGGCGGCGCCCCATATGGATGGGCCACCACTGGTCAAACTTGATTGGGTATAAAACGAGCATTTCAGAGTGTCTCCGAAGTAAATATGGGCAGAGGTTCACCAATCCTGTGAAAAGCTGACCATTTTTTCTTAAGGTGGTAAATTTTCTCAGTTTTTTTATATTGTGAATAAAATTATGGGTTTATGAGATTTGCAAATTTATTGCTTTCTGTTTTAAGCATAGGTTCACACTGATGTGGTGCGAGTTGAATCAGTTTTGCAGCGCAATCTCCAGGAGCAGCTCCCGTGCGAGTTGATACGTTTTGAATGCATTTTTGCTGCGATTTGGATGCAGTTGCGATTTCATTTCTTGCTCTCTCATACAGGGATAGGACATGGTGCAGGGATAAGAGGTGAGGAGCAAAGCAAGGAATCTTGTTACTTTCGGACAGATAAGCAACCTGCATGCAATGTCCATTCAAGTCCATGTAGCTACAAATCGCACTGCACTAAACTCGTGCATCGGATTCACACTGCATATACGTGAACGGCCTCCGTAGAAATGTATGTTCTTTCACTTGTGCGATTCCAATGCGTTCTGGAATGCATCAGTGTGAACCAGGGCTAAATGTTGATTTTACAGTGTCCCACCTTTTTTGGAATTGGGGTTGTACATTACCATGCACATTGCAGCCTACAAGTAGAGATATAAATGATCCCTAAAACAGGAGTTGGAGTGTTAATTTGAAGGATATTTAAACCTAAGAATAAAAATGGTGAATATTGCAGTTTACCAATACTTAGATGTAGTAGTTGCAGTAATTTCCCTTTTCACCAGGCGATCCTGCCTGTAACGCACTTTCCTGGTGCCTCCATGGCAGCATACCTGTGACCAGGGGGAACTTGGTGGAACTCAGTTCTACCACCTTTGGCTCAGACCCTTTGGTGCCTGCTCACCACAATCACTTGTAAACACAGAAGTACGGTTTCTGTGTTTACAAGTGAAAGCTCTGCACTCCGTGTGCAACCCCCATGAACTCTGCACTCTGTATGTAATGCAATCCTGATATGTAATGCCCCTTTAAGACCCTTCTACTGTTTGTGAAATATGACCACACCCACTATTTGATGTGATTTGGAGGGTGTGTGTGGGGGGAGGGGTTTTGGGGGGTCATGGTTGAGTTCCAGCACCAATTGTTTGAGGAAAAAAAGCCCTGCCTGTGATAAGCTCCACCCCGGACTCCTCCTCTCAGGATAGTGAATTAATTATAAAAAAAAGGGAACCACACCCCCCTAGCATTCTCCTTTTTTTGGGGGGGCAGCAGCATTAGTTCTTCGTATAGGTTTTGGCTAGTACCATGCTGTGGGGGCAGGTAAGGCAACTTTCCTTTCCTATCTAAAACTTACTGCTGCCATATTTTGCATTTCATAGGTTCTTAAAAAAACAAAACTTCTCTTTTGCTCTTTTATTCCTCTCTATCCTTGATGGCTTCCTTTGGTCAAGCGGCGTCCCTCATGCAGTGGCGAGCACGAGCGCGCCGCTGACTTCTCCCTATGACTGGTCGCATATTTCCGGAAATCATGGGCGGGTCAGGAGCGACGGGGTCTGCCTTACGGGGCATGCGCAGGAGCCTGACTCCTCGGGCGCCATTTTGCTTGAGGGAAAAACCTTACCGTTTTTCCCTCACTGCAGGTATTGAAGGGGGTGGGTTCTTGGGATCTGTGTCTTCCCCTCCTCCCCTTGTCCTACTTTAGAATGAGGGGAAGTTAGTGGAGCACTATGCATTTGATCTAGCAGGTCCTTTCTCTGAGTGCTCCTGGTTCCCTAAAAACGTTTTCTCTGGTGAGTAGCTTCTTTGTTGTGAAAATGTTAAAAAAAATTTTTTGAAAGGAAGTAGTATAAGGTTTATTATTATAGTTTTATGGAGCTTTAGAATTGTGTATGTTTGTTTTTAAAAGGGAAAGATTTTCTTTTACCTTTCCTCTTTTTTCTGTTATCTCTCTTGTAGTCTGTTTCCCCTTTTCTCTGCTGCCTATCTGCTACTGCCTACCCCACAGTAATCAGTCAGTCACCTTTTGATTAAGACCCTCGCTATCTTAGGTAAGGACATACACTTTAATCGCGTGTTCCTGAAGAAGAAGAGAAAATTTTATTTATTTTTTTTTCCCCTTTTTGGATATCTTATTTTTTTTTGGAAATAATAGTGCCTTACGCTGTTACTTTTTTGTTTCAGCCCTATGCGCCATTACAAGTTTAACAAGACTTCTGGTCGCTGCAGTGGTCATTCGCAGCCAAGCTCCAAACACAGCCATTCTGGTGAAAGGTCCACATCTAAGAGACACCGTTCATCAAATTCTAACAGACGGGAAAGCTTTGAGAGGTGTCGAGCTTGCGGGGCCGTCCCTATGGCAGATATGCTGGTCTGCAACGACTGTTTTGGAACCATGTCACACTAGAGGAAGCTGGGGCCCAAGTGACAGGTTAAATCAAGAAAGTCGTCAGGAACTCCGTGGCATTTATGTCAGTTGCAAATGCCATAGGGGTCTGGACTGAAGACAGCGAGGTGGCCATTCGGCAAGTTGCGCCAAAGGATGATATAGATGCACTGAGGCAGCTCAAGATATCAGCAGACTTTGTGGGAGAGACGGCAATCAATTCAGTAAGATATGCAGCTAGGGCTATGTTGCACATGATTATGGCCAAGCGGGAGCTATGGCTGAAGCCTTGAGCTGTATATGCATCCTCTAAATGCAAAGTCCTCTGTCAAGAGAAGGTCTTAGTTGAGAAGGCATGCTCCCAGGTGACTCGAGGGAAGTCGGGGTTTTCTTCCTCAAGACGGAGGAGGTCAGACGTTCTCGAAATTTTTCCTCCAAAATTAATTCCTCCAGGAACAGGAATGTTTCACGGTTGCGGCAGAATACATATCCTAAAAAGATTTGGAGAAACACTCAAGCCACTGTCTTGAAATCTAGTAAGCAATGCAATCTCCCCAGGATGGGGCGAAACCGTTTTGTTGCAGGGCCACCTCAAGGATTTCTGGTCAGGGCCAGGTTGAGTCGATCTTCTGGGGTCTGGTCCAGCCGTTGCAAGGATTCCTGAATGGTATCCACCGTCCGTTTTGGGCATTTCTAGACTTCTCAGTCCATCCCCCTTAAGTTTTTTTGGCTGGGCAAAGTTCCAGTCTCCCTGCCAGGGCAGGAGACTCAAAAGGCTCTATTTAACGCTTCTTGTGTTCCCAAAAAGAATGGGGAATGAAGACCAGGAGTGGATTTAAATCCTCTATTTCTCTTCATTAACTTAAATATCTGCAAGTTGGAATCCTTACTAACGATCGTCCAAATGGTGCAGCCGTGAGTTTTGCATGATCTGAGAAGAGCCTCAAGATGTTTTTTTCCAGGGGTGGCGGTTGGTCACGCACATCTCCAGTTCCAGTGTCTCCCCTTCGCCTCTGTATCTGCCTGGGGGGGCCTTCAATTCTTGGCTTAATGGTGATTGTCTTCTTTGGATGCCATTAGGTCTACTGAGCCTATTGTTTCTCCTTGAAAAAGGGCCAATTCTAGGTCTCTCTTCAACCTTGATCCTATTTTCAATGCTTGTAGTACTTCAAAAACACTTTAGTTTGGACATGCCAAAAAGAGGATGATGTTCTAACCCAGGCTACAAAGATGCAGGCCCCTCTATAGTGTTCTCAGGCCTAGCACCTCTCAGGGGGAGAGGTATGAGAGTGTTTCACTTCTTGGTCGGCATCTTATTTCTTCCCCAACCTTCAGCAGCCTCTGCTTCACAAGAGAAGTCCTGCTTTCCTCTCTTCCAGAATTCAGGTGGCTAGTAAATGGGGTAAAGAGTCTTCTTATCCCACTCATTCATTTACTTAAGTGCTCTTGTCATTGCCTCAACCAGAATGGTGTGACTGCCTACCCAGAGGGGAGCAACTATTTTTCAGAAAATCTGTTGCGTCAGCTCACTCTCTCACCTCTCGACGTCAGGCTGTTTAAGTTGGTTCAGGACCATGTCATCCTGCATCCCGATACTGCCTTGGGCTCATTGGCTCCTGAACTTTTTTTTTTTTTTTTTTTCAAGGAGGCTTCTTGTCACAATAGAAGAGACGGTACTAGGAAAATGGGATTTTCCCACTACGAGAATAGTCTCAGATGCCCGGAAGATGTGGGCGGCCTATCTAGCCCTAGTGGGCCTGGGAGTTCATCTACAACAGAGGCTGGTCCTGTTTCGCTTGGACAACAGGATGGCAGTGCCATATATCCAACGATGGGGTACTCACAAATTCCCTTTTATTGAGTTTAGTGGGGAAACCTGCTGGTATTGGGGTCAGTTTACCTTCCGGGTCACCAATACGAGGAGGCAGTTCATCTGTCCTGGAATCGGCAAGACAGCAGCGAGTGGTCTCTTCACCCCTCGATTTTCAGCTGGGTCATGACTCTCCAGGGTCCTCTGGAAGTCATTCTCTTTGCCTCATCGATGGAGGCCAAGTTTACTTTCACGTCTGCCTCACCCTCAAGCGAATGCGGTGGATACTCTCTCGAGTCCTTGGCGGTGCAGGTCAGCCTTTGGCATTTCCTCCAAACCTATAATCTCGAGGTTTTTCCTCAAATTGTTTAAGGAGCTGGTCGAAGTGGTGACAATACTCCCCTTCTGGCCAAAGAGGCCACGGTTCCCCTGGCCATTGTATCTCGGGGCCTGTCGCCTCGTCAAGATTCCGTTTCTACCTCATCTTCTCTCTCAAGAGGTTTATTCACTCAGCACCTCACAAATTGATCCAGCATGGTGGGATACTGAGAGGAAGAAATTTCCAAAGCCCTAGGCTGCTCAGCAAAAGTAATGTCAACACTTGTGGAAGCCAGAAGACCTTTCACAAATTCTTAAGTACACAAAAGTCTGTAATGGATTCAAGTTGTTTGCAACTTACAGGTGCTTGGATCCCGCGGTCATTTCTCCCTCACCCCTCTTCATTTTTTGTACAATCAGACCATATCATCGTCATCATCGTCTCAGTTCTCTGGAGGCTCAGGTAGCAGCTATTTCTATAGCGACGCAAGAGATGGGGGAGAAAACTTGCCTTTCATCCAATTCTTCGAAGCAGTTAAGAAAATTCGACCACCTGTGAAGCTTTCTTTTCCTTCTTGGGATCTGCCCTTTGTCTCGGGCTATCGAATGGCTCAGCCTTTCGCCCCAACAGAATCCTCCCATCAATGGAACCTGACGCACAAGACTACCTTTCAGTTGCGGTAACTTCTGGAAGGAAGGCTTTGGAAGTGCAAGCCTTTTGGAGGCAGAAGATTTACACATATCCTTTTCTGGTTAAGCGTGGAACTGCAGACAGTGCAATATTTTGTCCCCAAGGTACCTTCCCCGGCTACACTCTCGGCCACAGCCCATTGATCTCGGTGTCACTCGTTCCCATCTATGCGACTTTCAAATTCAGCGACTTTGAAAAGGTGACTACACTTCTTTGATGCGGCTTTGGAGTCACGCCAATGGAAACTCTGCCCAAGAGGGTGTTTCCCGCATGTTCAATAAGTGTGACAACCCTTTAGGGGTCGTCGAGATACATTCGGGGCTTTGCCTGCTAAGGGATAATTGTCGCGGCCCAATTTAAGCCAATGCTTGATGGCGGCCAAACCGGAGGGACTAAATGGTAAAAGCCCATAGTTAAATTATCATACACCTGTAAGTAAAACCTCTTACCTGAACAGTGCCCGTTGTCTCCTTGGTATCGTCCGGCTACCAGGAAGCGTTGACACTCATGGCTTAGCAATATAAGCAAGTGGATTTACAGCAAACTGGCAGTAAGAAAGACGAGGAGGTAGCTCTCTTGGAAGCTTGGGTCCTACTTACCCTCCCAGTTCCACGATAATGGTCTTTGCAAGGTTTGGACATTTCCAGAGTCCTAAGATGTTTCCTACAGCACCCTTTGGTGCATCAGGCATTTTGTTCATACTCCCTTGGGGTGAAAACACAAGGAAGAAAATGGCCTCAAGAGCGATTGCTTCCTGGATTTGTAAGCTGGTTCAAGGGCGTATAGGACTAGAGGGTTGGATCCTCCGGCGGTTAGAACCCACTCATCAAGGGCAGCTTCTTTGTCCTGGGCGACAATGTCTCTCTGGAAACAATGGGCAGAGCGGCTCAGAAAATCTCAGTTCACGTTCATGCGACGTTATAACATTTGATCCAGGGGTACTCTCCTCAGTGGAGTTCGGAAGGGGGACAATTGAGTCAGCTCTCTCAATTCCTTAATTTTTGTTTTTTCGTTATAAGCATTTCTTACCCAGTTTTTATAGCTATTTATTTTATCACAGGTATGTTGCCATGGAGGCACCAGGAAAATGGAAAATTGTTTCATACTTAGCGTAATTTTCCTTTCCTGGTGCCTATCCATGGCAGCATACATGCCCTCCCTTGGTATTCAATGTAACAGGAGAATGGTGGGGGGGAGTGGGTACTTCTCTTTTATAATTCACTATCCTGAGTGGAGGAGTCTGGGGTGGAGCTTATCACAGGTATGCTGCCATGAAAGAAAAATTACCGTAAGTAGGATGCAATTTTTTTTTTTTTTGTTTTTGTTTTTTGTTATTTTTGTCCTGAGCTTGCTATGCTCGCTTCCTGTATTGTATCCGTGGAGGAGCAGCATTGTGCAATATGTATAAATGTCTTTCAGTTTTAAGATGCATCATTTACACGACGATGACATTTACACGACAAATAATATTTAATGCTTCTCTGACTTTTTCTATAAATGTAGCTAAAAATTACAGTCAGATGCCATGCATTTATTTTGGGCTGTGACAGTAATAAGCAATTTCAAGACAAAGTGGACACTGGATTAGGAGCTCTAAATGGCACTTAGCCATCGCCTATAATAATAGCCATTTCAGACACTAAATCATTGGTGTAATCAGTGATGTTCAGGATAATTAAATATTTACTGTACTGTAAATCCCTTGGCAATTTCCTGCATTGCAGCATATTATATATGACACTACGTGCCTGGGCATTTGCCTAATGTAACCTTTTCAAAATTCTTTAATTCAAATTCCTGGTCTTAATTTGAACAGTACCATTACATCTCATTACTTTTTGCTAATATTAGAAGTGACTAATGATTAACCACTTCAATACAGGGCACTTATACACCTTCCTGCCCAGACCAATTTTCAGCTTTCAGTGCTGTCAGTTTGAATGACAATTGCGCGGTCATACAACACTGTACCCAAACCAAATTTTTATCATTTTGTTTCCACAAATAGAGCTTTCTTTTGGTGGTATTTGATCACCTCTGCGGTTTTTATTTTTTGCTAAACAAATAAAAGACCAAAATTTTTGAAAAAAATAAAAGTTTTGCTTTTGTTTCTGTAAAAAATGTAGTAAATAAGTAAGTTTTTTTTTTTCTCTTTCACTGATGGGCACTGATAAGGCGGCACCAATGAGCGGGCACTGACATGCGGCACTGACATGCGGCACTGACATGCGGCACTGACATGCGGCACTGACATGCGGCACTGATGGGCATTGATAGGCAGCACTGATGGGCACTCATGGGTGGCACTGGTGGGCACTGATAGGTGACACTGGGCAGTGATAGGCGGCACTGATACGTGGCACTGATGGGCAGTGATACGCGGCACTGATAGGCATCCCTGGTGGCACTGGCAGTGGTAGGCATTGTGAGTGGGCACTGATTGGCAGCTGCCTGGGCACAGATTAGTATTTCCCTGGGGGTCTAGAGGGCATACCTGGTGGTCCAGTGTGGATGGCTTCCCTGGTGGTCCTGGGCGGGATCTGAGGGGGGGCTGTGCTGATAAACAATCAGCACAGACCCCCCCTGTCAGGAGAGCAGCCGTTCGGCTCTCCTCTACTCTCATCTGTCAGACGCGAGTGAGGAAAAGCCGATCACCGGCTCTTCCTATTTACATCGTGATCAGCTGTGATTGGACACGGCTGATCACGTGGTAAAGAGTCTCCCTCAGAGACTCTTTACCTGGATCGGTGTTGCGGGGTCTCAGACTGACACCCCGCAACAACGATCACCGCGATGCTCGCCCCCGAGGGCGCGCAGTGGCTCAATATTCTGCAGACGTCATATGACACCCAGTCAGGGTATTGAAACCACTTTGCCGCCATCATTCGGTTATGTGGCGGGCGGCAAGTGGTTAAAGCTGAAGTTTAGGTATGGCCATTTTTACATATTGTACAGGACACCAGAGATGGGTTCTGGACAGCAGGTATATTTCCCCACTATTGGTGTTGTGGCCTCTTTTAAAGGGGGGTGGTTGAAAGACATTATTGAGTAGTTAGATGTTCCCACCCATTGCAGGTTGAGGGGTTCCAGGGTAGTCCGGTCAGAGAAGAGGACTGATTTTCAGTACTCTCTGGATTGGCATGTCCTCATTTTGCGACCTGGATTACAGAGGTTAGCAGAGACTTTTGGGTGGGAAAAGACCTTCAAACCCATACATCTTCCTCGGTGTCCCTGAAAGGAATGGGAAACCAACACCTGTTTGTGAGGTGGAATAGAGCAGAACGCAGCTGAGGGAGCAATGTGGGCAAGCTGGTGGCTGAGACACAGTTGCTGAACTGTGGAGACCTCCTTTTTTTTGGACCCCTGAGGCAAATGGGAGCTTTCACACCCTGTTAAGAGATGAGTGTAACTGGCGGTGAGCCCATCCTTTATTTTTATTTTTGTACCAACAATTGGACTTTTTTGGAGATAAAAATGACTGTTTAGTTGGCTGGTCATCTGGGGCTCATCAAGGTTACAATAGTTACATTAGTCCAGCTTGGAACAGTGTAAGTATGTATGTGCCATACTTGTGGGATCCGCATGGAAACTGGCAATCACTGTAGTAGGCACCCTTTTCTACAGTGATCTGCACTAGTTTCTGGGTCCTGTGATGTCACCATCCAACCTCTCCACTTTGCCCAATCATTGAACACTTTGCATTAAGTGAGAGAATTCAGTTTGTTCCCTAAATGGCGCTTCTGCCAAGTAAATAAACTCCTGCATTCACAATGCAGCAAGGCAGCCACTTGGCACAGGACCCAGAATCTAGTGGGGATCACTGTAGTAGTTGTGTCGACTACAGTGATTTTGAGCTTCCCAGGGGAACCCACAGGCATGGCATACATACTTGCATTGGTCTAAGCTTGACCCATGTAACTATGTAAAATTTGCCATACCTAAACATAAGCTTTAGGGTTTAATTTTAGGAATTTCACATATTTAGATTTTGTTGGAATGTGTAGTGCATTGTTACTACATTTGCCCATCTACAAGATCCAGCCCTTTTCAGTATGCATGTCTCTGCTTCTGTGGCATGGAACATACTTTGTGTTCTTGGGTTTAAAAAGGTCCCTAAAATAAAGATAACCAATCCTTTACATGTAGTGCTACACAAATTTTCATCTTACTGGATTTGATCAACTTCTGCATATACAGAAAATACCTATTGATCTGGCCAGAAACGCAGTGTCCTTGTCACAACCTCTCAACTGAATTGAAAGTACACATGATGTTATCACTCTTTTTTTCTAATCTGATAATGGAGATGTAAACAAGATGTTTCAATTCTAACCATAGTTACAGTGGAGGAGTGAGGGTAGCCACCCTAGGATAGGGTCTTTTTTTTTTTTTTTTTTTTTTGCAGGATCACCGGGTAAAAATGAATGGGAAGATCCTGAAAAATGTAAAACCATTTCAGTAATTTTATTTAAAGTTTTTCCTACCCCCCCCCCCCCACCTAAACAAAACATATATAAACCTTCCTAAATACACTTCTTCTGTTAGTCTTTAATATAATTCCCTCCTGTAATGGAGGTTACCTAGTAATATTGGTATTAGTGGGGCTTCTTCATGGCAATGATCTGCAGTCTGAGTGTGTGTCCATAATGTGTATGATCCAATTTAGCCCAGTAAATGAGCTATATAATAAAATACACAACTTTCTTACAAGGACATGAGATCGCTCTTCAATTCCCTCAGCATGGCCCAGCTTGAAGGCGGAGCTAAAATAAGTACATCACTTGTCATGCCCTCCCAGGCCATTCAGAGTGGAGTGTGGTGTCAGAAATTAAGCTCCGCCCCCTAGGCGGATCAGATGCCTAGACCTAGAATATGTATAAAAAGGTAAAATCAACATTTTTTTTATTTTTTTAAAGAAATGTATATTTACATTAGTGGCTGTTGGTGTGCCCTGCCTATGGAGGGGGTCGGGCAGGTTACATGACTTTAGTAACACTTTAATGACTGCTAAGCTACAATATATTAAATATTTGTTTTTGTTTTAGTTCTGATTTAGTATTACATAATGGCCTTGACGAAAACTATGATGGGATGGTTATTGCAACCTCTACTATCCTCCTGCAGGGCCCCTTCACGTTAACCAGCCAGAGTTTACTGTTCATTGTTTAGAAGAATGCAGAATGATTGCTATGGTTGCTGTGTCCTTACACCATCATTGCTGTTGGCACTGTTGTGTTAAATATGCCTTGTGTGTTTTTAGGCTACTTTCACACTGAGGTGCTTTACAGGCACTACAGCACTAAAAATGGCACCTGTAAAGAGCCTCTCCTGTCTCTCCAGTGTGGTGCGCTTGCAGGACAGTAAATTCCTGCAAGCCGCATCTTTGTAGCGCTGTAGGAGCGGTGTATACACCGCTCCAAAAGCTCCCCTGCCCATTGAAAACAATGGGGCAGCGCTGCTGCAACGTTTTTCGGGCGGTCTTAACCCTTTGTTGGCTGCTAGCGGGAGTAAAAACCGCCCCTCTAGCTGCCGAATAGCGCCGCTAAAACGACGCAGACACCTGCCCCAGCGTACACTCGTTCAGAAATTCAGCCAGCAAAAGACCGATGAGAGCTTTTGGTCGGAAAATGCGACCGTGTGTATGCTCCATTCCTGCCAGCAAAAGATTGAGAGCAGGTTCTCAATTTTTCGGTCGGAAAAAGTTTCTATCCAAAAATGCGATTGTCTGTACAAATTCCTAAGCGCAAAATTCCTACGCATGCTCAGAAACAATTAACTTCATTTTCTCCTCTCGTCGTAATGTTGTGCGTCACCACGTTCTTGAGGGTCGAAAGTTCAGAGAACTTTTGTGTGACCATGTGTATGCAAGGCAAGCTTGAACGGAATTCCGTCGGAAAAACCATCCAAGTTTTTTCCGACAGAAAATCCGCTTGTGTGTATGCGGCATAAGAGTACTTCTAGCTCGTCAGTACCCTCTAATAATATTAATAATAATAATAAATGTAATTATGCAGTTATTTTATCCAGTGATGACATCCATGGTTTTCAGTGTTCGAGAATGTCAGATGATTAGTGACACAGAGGACTAAAATCCTGTTCTAAATAAACACAATTAAATCAGACAAGTGAAGCATAAGGGAGGCTGTTTACTCTTCCACCTTTTGTACTGAACAATGGGGTGGAAACAGGCTTTTGAGATTTAATTTGTTTAGTAGATGTCACATCCCAGAGTACTGACTAATGTGTTTTCCCAGGCGAGAGTAGAGAAGAGTGCTTATCTCTGCACTATTTCATTCTGCTACCAACCGCAGCCTCCATTTTCTGTTGCAAAAGCACAGAGGGACACTGCAGAGTGGATTAACACCACAAATTGTTGATTAGACAGTTTTGCTAGAAAGATCTGGTTTGAAATAATAAAATAAAATGCCATAAGTTTTTATCAAAAATTAAAAAAATACTAGAATAACATTTTGTTGTTGCTGACAGCCCTGAAAAATGGTTTTGTGATTCAAACTGTAACTATATCATTTGCACACTAAAGATTTTAAGGGCTGTCTAAAGAGACAGCAGATTAGTGCTTTCCTCCATGTAGAGCCACTGGCAGATGTGTGGGTGCATCTACCTCAGAGCCATGTGCAGACAGCCCATAGAAGCTGATGCACATGCAGTGCTGGCACAGACAAAATCACATTTCAAATTTTGACATACGAGCAGGAACGGGTGCACAGATCCAAACAGAGGCACTGCATTTGGATCCGTGCATGCTTGTGAAACTGTTGAGATGCAATTTTGACTGTGCCAATACTGCATGTGCATTCACTTCATTGGACTGCCTGCAAACTGATGGGAATGCACATCAATCTGCCAGAGGTTCTGCATGTAGGACGGCACTAATCTGCTATCTGAGCCCTTAAGCTGACATTTATGGTTCAATTAGTTTTATTGATTTTAGACAGATTTATAACAAAAGAAGAAATACAACAAAAATAGAGACCTGACATGAAATCACTTGGCATACCCAAGTGAACTAAGTTATAACATTCAGACTAGTGCAATCAATCGCTCAGACTTAGCTACTTTACATTGTTTCATTTTCTGTAGGTACTGAGTATGAGACTTGAGTCTGTAAGGCATTAGGTACCCTGGTCTAGGAAGCCCCAATGGGGATCTTCTGCTTCCACAGACTCAGGGCCCTATGGAAAATAACTAAAATAAGATTGTGCAAACATATCATCTACCATAAAGTGCGTATAGTCGTAAAGTGTAAGAAGTATAAGACAAAAATAAACCTCTACTAATGGAGGAGCCGTTATTGAAATAGATTGCATTTATATAGGTCTTATGGAATCTGGACGAAGAGATTAGAAGTAAGAAAAGAAAAGAAAAGAGAAAGTGGGAAGAACAGATACAGTCAGTAAAAGAGTAAGGAAAAGAGGGGGGGGGGGGGGGGAGACAGCGAGCCCCACTCTGTAAAACAAACCAAACATAGGATTCATCCCACGTTTTACTGGTGTTCTATGTGTGACCATTAGGGGGGGTTTGTGTTCTTCAATCTCTGTTTAAGTTTGTCTGAAGTGGAGTAATGCCTCCAGACACTCCAGATGTATGAAAATTTAGCTTGTTTGTCCAGGACATTGGCTTGCATTTCCTCCATTAGCATTACATTGTTTATTTCATTGACCCATTCTACAATAGAGGGGGAGTTGGTAGATTTCCAATGTCTGGGAATGAGTTGTCTCCCTGCACTCATAAAAAACTTCAAAAGACTGTTTTTCTGTGATTTTACGGCTCCGGGGAGAATAGACAGGAGGGCAATGGTGGGAGAAGGCATAAGGGGTTTATCGTAGATCTCTGAGTAAATGTGGAAAATCTGCGTCCAAAATGGTAAAAGCCTATCACATTCCCACCAGATGTGTAAATAAGTACCTCTCTTGGAATTGCATCTCCAGCACGTTTCTGAATTGGCCGGGAACATCATCCTGAGTGTTGTGGGGACCCGGTACCACCTTGAAAGGACTTTATAGTTCTTCTCCTGTATGTAGCTCGAGATCGAGGTCTTGCTTGTGAAGAGAAAGGCCTTTTTCCAGTCTGCCTCAGATATATCAATTCCGATCTCTGCTGACCATTTTGTTGTGTAGGTAGGAGGGACATCATGTATGTGTTCTAAAACTTGTTTGTGTATAAGTGATAAAGGGTGTCTTGGGGTTTCCGGTAGGATGCAAAGTTGTTCAAATCCTGTTAAAGGTCTATGAGTTAAGTTAGAGTTGTGTAGTTGTTTGCAGTATTCGCTTAAATGTCTACGGGTGAGCCAGGTCACCCTAGAGGTGGTATCTGGAGGGGCCGATGCGAATGTACCTAAGATGGGATCTACAAATTGTCGTGCAGTGGGCCAGTGCTCTCTAGAGTATTTGTCAATGGAGTTTATGGAATAACCTTCCGGAAATTTAGGGTTATCAAACAAAGGGGTGAGTGGGCTGGGTTCCGAGGATAGGGCGTAGGTGAGTTTCTTACGATACCAGATAGTCAAAGCGTCTCTTGTGAGGGGGGACAATGTCGCTAACGATTTAAATGAGTGGTCATATCCCCATAGGAGGGCTCTGAGATCATGTATGGCTAGATCTTGCTCCACAAGTGTGGTAGCTTTGGTCATGGGTCGAGGAAACCACTCAAGGATACGAGAGAGTACTGTAGAGGTATGATATAACTCGAAGTCAGGTAAACCCAGCCCACCTTTTGCAATAGGGGAGCTCAGGAGTTTGTGTTTCAGCCTCGGGTGTCTGCCCTTCCAAACGAAACGGATAGCCATTGATCTTAGGGAGCGGAAAAAGGCAGGGGGGAGGACTATGGGGAGGGCTTGAAACAAGTATAGGAGTTTGGGGAGTATGTCCATTTTTAGTGTATTGATACGGCCCATCCAGGATACCGCTAATTCCGTTCGTTCTTCCGATAAACGTCTGAGCTTTAGGAGAAGGGGGCTAAAGTTAAGGGCGTAAATATCCGAAAAATTTTTCGGGATGGCTGTGCCTAGATAGGAAATGGAGTTCTGTTTCCATTGAAATGAAAAATTTGATTGGAGGGTTGAGAGTGTGGGTTGTGATAGAGATATGTTTAATGCTTCAGTCTTAGAGATGTTTAATTTATAGTTACTAAAGCGACCAAATCTGTCAATCTCTGCTAGTATAGAGGGTATGGATGTGTGGGGTTTGGTTACGTACAGGAGTAGGTCATCAGCATAGAGAGAAAGTTTACAGTGAGATGAAGGGGTATGGATGCCTTGTATGTTGGGGTTCGATCTAATGGCTTGGGCGAGGTGTTCTATGACTAGGGCAAACAGGAGAGGGGAAAGAGGGCAGCCCTGCCTGGTGCCGTTAGTGATCGTAAAGTTTTGTGATTGGGTGCCGTTCACCAGGACGGTAGCTGAGGGTCTAGAGTAAAGGGCCATAATGCGCGCCAGCATTTTCGGGCCAAGGCCTATTTGGGAAAGGGTGGACTGGAGAAAAGACCAGCTGACCCTATCAAAGGCTTTCTCCGCGTCACAAGAGAGAAGGCAGGTTGGTATACGGTGGCGCTGGGCAAAGGTGATTAAGTGTATGGTCTTGGTGGTGTTGTCCCTGGCCTCTCGGCCTGGGACAAAGCCAACCTGATCTTTATGTATTAGATTTGGTAGTAGGGGGGAGAGGCGGTTAGCAAGTATTTTGGCATATAATTTTAAATCAATGTTTAAGAGAGATATCGGTCTGTAGTTGGGACAGATGGACGAGTCTTTTCCAGTCTTAGGGATGACCACTATTTGAGCTTGGAGACTATATGTAGAGAGGGCAATGTTATCCTCTAGAGTGTTAAAAGCTTTCGCTAATAAAGGAGAGAGTTGCGTTGCGAAAAGTTTGTAGAAACGAGATGAGAACCCATCCGGGCCAGGGCTCTTACCATTTTTGAGGTGTTTAATGGCAGAGAGGAATTCCGTATCGGATAAGGACTCCTCTAAGTCTTGTGAATCTGATGTGGGGAGAGTTGGAAGGGCTGTCTCTTGAATATAAGAGGCTAAGTCAGGCGGTGAGGATGAGGATAGTGGAGTCTGGGGGGTAAGGTTATATAGTGCTGAGTAGTACTGGCGGAATTCTTCGGCAATGGCCGGGTTCTGCCTGATTTTGCCTTTAGTGGGAGAATTTATGAATGGGATGGGTGTTCTCCTTTGGCGGGGTTGAAGGGTGGACGCGAGATGTCTACCGCACTTATTGGCTTGAGAGTAATGAGTGAATCTGCCCTTGTCCCTAGCTATAAGAGATTTCTCTGCATATATGCGCAGAAGGTCTCTCCTGGCATTGGTGAGGTCAATGAGTGTCGCGTCGATGGGGTTTTGTTTGTGTGAATTTTCTAGGGTGGCTATGGTAGCGAGAAGGCGTTTCGTGTCTATGCGCGCATGTTTAAGTCTGGAGCCGTGTTGCATAAATTTACCCCTGAGCACACATTTAAGAGCCTCCCATTTCGTGAAGGGGTCCGTAGGGTCATGAGTGTGGTCCGCCACAAAGTGTTTAATAGTCTGTGATATATCTTGGGAGCACACCAGGTCGTTTAAGAGATTGTCATTCAATCTCCAGGACGAGTTTCGGTTGCGTGTTGGTGTGCGTCCCAAGCTGATGTGGATAGGGGCGTGGTCAGACCACAAAGAGATCCCGATAGATGCTGACGGCGAGAAGTCTAGTAGGGATTGTGAGATAAAGAGGTAATCTAATCTCCCGTAAGTGGCGTGTACGGGTGAGTAAAAAGTGTAATCTTTGGTGGAAGGGTGCAACATACGCCACACATCCACCAAAGATAAGTCAGTAAGGAGGGTTCTGATTTTGGTCAGAGAGGTTGGAGAGATCGAGGACTTACCGGTTGAGGAGTCAAGACGGGGTATCAAGGTGGCATTCAGGTCCCCTCCCAGGATCATGTTGACCGTGCCAAACTTTTTCAAACGGGCGATGACGGAGGTGAGGAATTGTTGTTGGTTCTGGTTAGGAGAATACACGTTAATAACAGTGTATATGACATTTTTATATGACAATTTAAGAAAAATATATCTGCCTAGCGGGTCGATATAAGAGTCAAGCACATCTGGCGAAAAGGATGCGTGAAAGGCTATAGAAACCCCTTTGGATTTTGCTGAGGGATTGGAGCTATGGAACCAAGTAGGATATCTTTTATGAAGGATTTGCGGGATTTTGTCTGACCTGAAATGGGTTTCCTGTAGAAGCAGGATTTGAGTCCGCATTTTGTGGAAATGAAAAAGAATTTGTCGTCTCTTCTCAGGAACATTAAGACCCCTACAATTTAGTGAAGAAATTTTCAAGGCGGTTTCGGTTGCCATAGGAAAATTGTGCTAGTGGACAAAAAAAAACAGGTAGAAAGGAGGCTCGCTGTCTCCCTAGAGAGATAAAGGGGGACTAGGGGAGGGGAGGGGGGACATCTAGTGGTGAGAAAAAGGAAAGAGTTGAAGTTGAGAGACGTGAGAGAGGAAGAAAAGAAGGGGAGAGAAAAAAAGAGAAGAAGAAAAAAGGGCCAGTACGGCTTCACTAATGGTGTTGTCAACAACGAGTCAGCTAATACCCCGAAGGGCGCTGAGTGGCCTAAAAGGGGGAACATTGGTCAACACAGGGGGGAGCCCGCACACGCCGGGCTATAAAGTTTGCAATAACAAGAGTAACATAATGGCTCTGTATGTTAACAAAAACTGGTAACAATGAACATAACATTTCAAGGCCCTGTATGTCTAGGTAGGTTAGAAACTGTACTGCTGACCTCATAGGAGAGATTATCCCCCAAAGGTTTCAGATTAAATGTATTGCACACAGGGCCATTACTCCAGCAACAAGGGATGAGGGGGGGGGAGGGGGGGAGGGGGAGAGGGATGAGAGGGGATGGGACAATACATAGGATTTGAAGGGCAGTGTCTTTGAAACAGAGCACCGCACTTCAAAGATAACAGGGAACATAATCTGTAACGTTAGACCTGTAGTAAGGAAGAAAAACATATCGTGTTGGTTATTTAAATGTTCCAATACAAATGTAATCGGGGACGCCGCCACCGATTAGGAACCTGTGGGAGAAATGGTAAAGAAAAGATGGAACGATCGAGGAAAGAGTTCATCCTTCGGTCGCCGAGGAGAAGTCAGACTTGGGTCGTTTGCTCTTCTTCGATCGTTTCTGCCAACCTGGCGCAGCTTTGAAACCTGGAGTGGCGGCATGAAGGGGCCAATCTGGGATGGAAATCTGTGGCAGTTCAAAAGTTCCAAGAAACTTAGGTAGATCACCTAGCGTGCGGAAAGTCGCAGATTTTCCTTCGTGGGATGCAGACAGGTTGAAGGGGAAACCCCAGCGATATTTAATCTGCTTGGCTTGAAGGGCCCCGGTGAGAGGCTTCAGGGCTCGTCGCATGTCCAGGGTCAATTTAGATATATCAGGGAGGAGAGACACTGGGGTTTCATTAAAGTAGATGGCAGCTTGAGCACGTGCAGCTTGCATGATGGCATCTTTAACTGCATAGAAGTGCACTCTGCAGATCACATCTCTGGGGTGTTCCAGGTTTGGATTTTTGGGGCCTAAGGCTCTGTGGACCCTGTCTAACTCCAGCGGGTCATCTTTATCTTTCTGAAGAAGGTCATTAAAGATGGCAGTGACAGCCGACGCCAGGTCTTTGGTTTCAACCGACTCAGGCAGACCGCGTATGCGAATATTGTTGCGTCTGGCTCTGTTCTCTTGGTCGTCCTGATGGTACATCAGTTGCTGTATCTGCAGAGTGTGCTCATGTAAAATAATGTCATGCGTTTGTAGAGTGGATGCGGTTTCCTCCATAGTGTGTTCTACCTCCTCTATTCTGTGAGTAATGTCTCTGCGGAGCTCAGACCTTAAGCTGACATTTAGACATGCCAATTTTTACATGGTTTGGTCCAGCTTGGTATGTAGGAACATGCCACACCTGTGGGATCCCCATAGAAGGTGGAAATCGCTGTAGTGGGCACCACTCTGATTGGATGAGGTACAGATTGTGACGACATTGTCCTGCAAAAGTGCAACATTTTCCTCAACAAGACACAGAAGCTACTGGAGACCACTGTAGTAGCAGTGATGGTCCAAGCTGGACCAATGTACCTATGTAAAAAATGCCATATCTAAACTTTTTTTTCAAAGCTTTATAATTTCGAGAAGATAAAATAATTACTATGAAAACCTTTGTTTATGTGGACATCTGTTAGATTTAAAATATTTTTTATATTTTATTTTCAATATAGATGTCCAATGGTACATATTATAAGGGACAAGAGAACTCCTCATAGTGTAGTAAATCCCAACATTTATTTGTGTAAAGTCCTAAAACCAAGTATAAAAACAAGCCAGCAAAAAAGACACTTGCATAGAAGCCACTGAACACCAGGACACAGCAGCAATAGGCGTCGGTGTGCACAACAGACTCCACCCAAAATTTTTCATCTAATAAAACTTCTTCAGGCTGAAATGCTGGAATTTACTACACTGTGTTTTCTCTTGCCCATTATGATATGTATGTTGGGGATGTCTAATATGAATGAGAAGATTGGGGCTGTCAAAGCAAAGATCTGCTGGCTCTTGTGAGATCCACTCGTTGTGGAGACGCACCTTGATGTGGCCCGATGCTAATACATGCTAAGCGCAATATACCTCTGCATGTGAGGTTTTCACTCTGGTAATCCTTCTAATTGTCGGTGATGGGCTTGCACATTAAGATCGCTACTGCATGGAGTTGAAGCACACAGTTGTTATATCTGGACTTCACTAGACAAGTTTGAGTAGCTTGGACTTTTTTTTTAGTTTTGCACAATTCGTTTTTAGGTTGTTTAAGTTAATATTGAGGAAGCACAGCATTATATTTACTGTAGATGGAAATGGTGGAAGGGGTATGTCTTTCTTTTTCATACATCATGGGACACAGAGTTCGGCTAATATTCATTACCTGCTGGGTTATACTTCATCTCCAGGTGAATGGACACTGGTAGACCAAAAGGTCTTTAGAGGTGACCCCCTATATAACCCCTCCCATACAGGAAGTACTTCAGTTTTCTACCAGTGTCTGCAAGGTGGATGGCACAGTTTTAGCTCTCTGAGCTCCAGGTCTTAGTCCCACAAACGGTTCTTAAATAAATCTAAGGATTGACCAATCAGATCCACTTGACACAGGCTTTATGTGCTTAGATAAATGGTACCCTTGCCCCGCAAAGAACACTCAAGATCCTGCAATGTTTTGCCTGTAATGCAGCCTCTGGGCGCTGGACCCTGCGAAGTGGAATCCTGGACACTACAGCGCTAAGGCATTCCTGCAGGGCGTTGTAGAGGTCCAAGGGAATGGACCCTAAACATGAAAAAGGGTACCCAGCCCTTGAAGGTCTTTAAGTGACAGGAACCCGCCGTGATGGGTGAAAATTGGGCTCATAGTTTCTAAGCTGCCCTGCGCATGGACAGGTAAGTTAAACCCCTTTAATAATAATCATAATAATAATAGAATATATTATTATTATGATGATTATTATTATTATTGGGTGTCCCAGTGATTTGTAACAATCAGTCAAGTTAACTAGAGGTTGGACGGTGCGGTGATCATACAGGGGAGTTTTTGGACTAGCTGTAGGTGTTTACAAAGTGTACCTTTTTTGCTTGTGTCTGGCTGTTTTTTCCTGTATGATGGCACACGACGGTGCGCCATTTCACCTTGGTTTGCCATGGCGCACGTGCGTTCGCAAAGCGCTGCTGGGCTCAGCAGTTTGTATGGCGGCCATGGCACACGCGGCTTCGCCACACATGTGCTGTGGCCTTTATCTGGGCGCACAAAGTTTCGCTTCATACGCGAATACGGCCACGCCTGTTCCCTGGGACCTCGCACGTGTGTGTGCATGCATGCGCAGAACGTTCCGACGCGCAGCCAGCTTATTTAAGCTGTGTATGCCAAGCATGTGGTGCTTCCAGAAGGCAACTGCGGGACACAGAGCAGGCTCTGAACCAGGCACTCGCAGCGGTTAATTTCTCCTTACCCGGGTCACACGAGTCACCGGGTGTTGCTTGGCAGGATTGTTGCATAGGGGCTTGGTGAGCCCTATTAAAGGGTCTCCCTTCTGAGGTGTGTTAATACTACACCCAGGTACTCCCTTTTTGTGGCTAGTAAATGTCTTTAAAAAAGGGGAGCGGGACTAACACTACAGGGAAGGGCACACTTATGTCATTAGTAGTTCCTGATGAACATAGTCGTATCCCTAGTGTTGTATCCCCTGAAGGACCTGAGGCTTCTGAGCAATCTGAACTACTGCGCCTTTCTGGGATTGTGCCTACAGTCAATGCTGCTGCTTCACCCGTTATCACTAAGGATGAACTGTCCTCAGCCCTAGCCGGTTTAGAGCACAGGTTTGCTGGCATGATTGCCTCCATCCCGCAGGGTGGCAGGAAGCGTGACAGATACCCCTCCCTGAAGCCTCCTAGTCTGGAGCAGGAATGGGTTGAGGATGGGGAAGTGCTTAAAGCTCAGGATTCTGTGGATGGAGTCTGCTTCCAAGCAATCTGGACAAGAAGATATCCAGTTGGTGTCTGCCTCTCAATCACAGAGGCTTTCGATCCTGACTCTTACCGAAATGGTTCCTTCTGCCTTGAAGTTTCCTCTTGCAGAGGTTACTGAGCCTCACTGGTCCTCTTTGGGATCCCTGAGGCCTCTTCAGGCCACACAGGCTTTCCCCTTTACACCCTCTGTTGGAACAGGTATGCTAATTGGGCACATCCTGACGGGATTTTTGTTTCTCCTAAGAGGTTTCCCCTTTTATATTCCATGGATGAAAAGTTTAAGTGGTGCATGCCAGCCGTAAATGCAGCAGTCTCTTCCTTTAAACAAGAACTTGACTTATCCGGTAGATAACGCACAGGGCTTGAAAGACCCTGTTGACAAGGAATTGGAGTCATTATTAAAGGCTTCCTTTTCTTTGGCCAGTTCAGCTATTCAGCCAGCTGATGCAGTAATTGATATCTGCCAGTCAGTAAAGGATCAGATGGCCTTACAGGCCTAACCAGGAGGATGATCTGACTGAAAATAAGGCAGATATTCCTTAAGCGCTGTGTTTTGCTGTTGACGCCTTTAAAGGATTCAATACAGCAGGTTTCTGGTTTGGCTCTCTTGTCTGTACATATGTGCTTAATGTGGCTTAAGAAGTGGTCAGCCAAGCTTCCTTGTAAGAAGTTATTGGCAGGTTTCCACTTTCATGGGAAACCTTTATTTGGTGATCATTTGAACAAATATATCGAAGATTTCCGGAGGGAAGAGTTCTCTACTTTCTGTGAAGAAAAGCACCAGGCATCCCTCGTTTAAAGCCTCAGGGACTGCTTCCTCAAATGTCAACAGGATGCTAGGGCCAGGGGCAAGCCGCAAGGCCAGGGCCAGAAAAAGCCCTGGGTCCAAAATTCTTCTAAACCCAGCACCAAGCCCTCCATTGAGGGGACGCCCCCACTCCATCAGGGAAGGCTGCTGCACTTTGCAGACATTTGGAGAACAATCGTTCAGGACGAGTGGGTCACCTCAACTACATCCCGCGGTTACAAGCTGGAGTTGCGGGGGGGTTCCCCCTCAGAGGTTTTTAAGTTCCAGCGTTCCCTCAGATCCTCCAAAAAAGAGACTTATTGCTTCAGGCACTACATCATCATTTAGTGCATCAAGGAGTGAGGGTTTTACTCGAACCTATTTATGGTTCAAAAACCAAACTGGGACACAAGGCCCATTTTGGACCCAAGATCCCTGAACCAGTATCTACTGATCCAGTCCTTTTGGATGGAGTATGTCCGCTCAGTAGTAGCCTCACTCCAGATGAGAGACTTTCTAGCCTCTATCGATATAAAGGATGCGTATTTACACGTACCCATCTTTCAGCCTCATCGGAGCTTATTGCGATTTGCAGTAGAGCAACGTCCTTTTCAGTTTGTGGCTTTACCCTTCGGGCTTACTACAGCTCCCCGGGTGTTCACAAAGGTCCTAGCACCAGTACTGGGTCTTTTAAGGGCCCAAGGGATCCTGGTGCTCGGGTATCTGAAAGATGACCTGCTCAGAGATCACTTACCACAGGCTCTGGAACAGAGCATAACATGCACAGTGCGGTGTTTGGAAAGCTTAGGCAGGATCAGAAATACCGAAAAGTCAGCCTTGAAACCAGCTCCAGGTCTAAAGTATTTTTAGGCTGATCCTAGTCCAAGCAAGAGTATTCTTGCCAACCCCAAGGATCTGTGCCCTGAAGGATCAGGTGCGTCAGATAAGGGGCACCAGACAACCCTCCATTCAACTCTGTATGAGTCTTCTAGGGAGGATGGTATCCTCCTTTTGAGGTGGTGCCCTATGCCCAGTTCCATTTTAGTCCTCCTACAATAAGACATCTTGTTGGCTTGGAACAGGAGGGGACAAGCCCTGGATTATCCAATGTTCTTATCTCCTTGGGCGTGCTTGATCCTAAACTGGTGGTTGCAGGATCAGAACCTGCAAAAGGGAGAATCCATACTTCCCGGTAACTTGGAGAGTACTGACTACAGATGCCAGTCTCTCAGGCTGGGATGCGACCCTAGAAGGGCTCACAGCTCAGGGGAAATGGTCAAGGACAGAACAGATCCTGCCCATCTATGTCCTGGAATTACAGGCAGTATATCTAGCCCTTTGGTCCTGGACGGCGGTGCTTCAGGACTGTCCTATCAGGGTTTTTACCTATCGTCAAGGTCTGACATGGCCACTGCAGTGGCCTATAGAAACCACCAAGGCGGTAGCAGGAGTCGTTCAGCTCTGAAGGTGGTGAACCACATACTAGAATCTGCTCCTGTCCCCCTGCCCAGGCTATCGGCAGTCCATATCCCGGGAGTATAGAAATGGAAGGCAGATTATCTCAGCTGCCAGCTGATCTGCCCGGGGGAATGGTCCCTACACCCAGGGGTGTTCCCGGAAATTTGCCAAAGTTTGGTATGGCCACAGGTTGACCTACTGGCATCCAGGTGTTCAGCAACAAGCTACAGCGGTTTGTGTCCCGAACAAGAGATCCTCTGGCAATCGGAGCAGATGCTTTGGTAGTTCCATGGAGCCAGTACTCCCTGGTTTATGCTTTCCCTCTGATCCCTCTCCTTCCACATTTGTTACACAGGATTCGGAGAGAGGGAGTTCGTCATTCTGGTGGTACCAGCCTGGCCCAGAGGGCCCTGGTTCCTGGAGATTGTGAGACTGACAATAGACGGGCCATGGACGCTTCCACGTTCCACGATCTACTGTCTTGGGGTCCTATGTTCCACCCCAATTTACAGTCTCTAAATTTGACAGCATGGCTGTTGAAGCCAGGGTGTTAGAGGACTGTGGCATCTCGGGACCAGTGGTGTCTACCCTAGTGAATGCTAGAAAAGCTGTCACTAGGAAGATCTATCATAAGGTCTGGAAGACTTGTATTGCTTGGTGTGAAGCCAAAAAATGGCATCCTTGGAAATGCGTGATTGGGAGAATTCTCTTTTCTACAGACAGCTGTGGAAATCAAATTGGCTTTGCGTACAATCAGAGGTCAAGTTTCCGCCCTATCAGTATTCTTCCAAAGGCCTTTAGCCTCCCATTCACTGATCCGAACCTTTATGCAGGGGGCAACTCGCTTGCTCATTAGGTCACCTATATGTCCTTGGGACTGTAACTTGGATTAGTGGGTAGTGGTATACCATTTCACTGCAGAAAATGCCCACCAGCCTGTAAGTTAATGGCATGGTATGGCAGTCTAGAGGACAAGGCATCTTGTAAGAGATGTATTGCTTTCAGTGACAGCTGTCCCACCTATCACATTAGAAGAAGCATATAGGACCGGGACATCAGATGGAGGTTGTTGGCATCTGTGGGCTTTAGCATTTTATAGGAAGTCCCATTCTGGTTTGTTTAGACTTTAAAGGGTATCTATGAGTATGTCTAGAAATAAAAAGGGGTTTTAGCAGGAGGGGTTGAAGGGAGCCAACTTCTGCACATACAGATGGAAAGATAGATTACCACAGTTTTTTCAAGTGTAAACTATTGTGTCTCAGACCAGCAGGTATCTGAAACTCTGTAATGTGTTTTCATTATGTGAAGTGTGTTTAGTACAAATAACAAAACTGGGAAAGACTTGCTTGAAAAATTGTCTTGAGTGTATCAGAATTCTTGTTTTGCTGTATGAAGTCATTTTTGCTGTTCTTTGTCCAAGGTGCTGAAGACAGCTGTTGTCCCTAATCTGAAGGCATACTGGCAGCAACAAAAGGTTTCATATATGTTCAGTTGTATATTGGGTTTTTTATTTAATTAAGGTCTTCTTTTTTCAGGTATTTATGCGTCCCCGCTTTCTTTATCTGAATTTGTTTGTATTTTCTGCCATTTAAACAAAACACATGGGGATATACAGTATATATAATTTGAAAACTTGAGGTGGGCTTTTAAAAAATTGGAAATAAACAAAGATTACTAATATACCATTCCAGTGTGCCTTTATGAAAATAAAGCAGAACATTCAGGCAAACTGTCTGTCTTTTGTTGTTGGGATATAAACTTGCCATTTTTTTTTATTGCATTGTAAAACACCTTGGTTGAACCTAAGCATGCAACTTCTTTTCAGACAAAATTTAAAAAGCCTATGTAATGTACATTGTTTTTTCAAATGGGTTCAGGTTCATATCCTTGCCTAGTTCCACATTCCATGTCTCATAATCGGCGCTATAACGTGATGGATAGCCACATAGACGCTGGAATGGGCAGGACTGAGTGTGACTTTTATAGGGTTTGTCATAATTTGCATATAGCCTCAGCTGCCTAGATCTTTGGATCTACTGATCATTTTGACATGAAGCTTTCATGGATGGTCTCTGCATATCATTTTTTTTCATCTCATGCTCAACTTGTGTTGCCTGCTTTTGGAATAGGTTAACCTTCAAGTGCAGAAGATGCTAAAGATACATTTTGCAATAAATTCCTAGAATTTGCTAAATGCTCAAAGCCGAGTGAGTCACTCGAAAGTGTTAACAAATATTTGCCTATTTTTATATGTGAGTTCAGATGTTAATTACCTAAAATGACTATAAACCTGTCAGTCCTGAGTTGTAGTGGTGGCATTGGTTTCCTTATTTTTTTTAGGTGTTAGCCTTTTTGTTCACATGGGATCCTGCCAGTAGCACATTTTCTGTCCAAGGGTGTCAATGCTCACTCTCTGTACCAAATGCAAGAGCAACATTATCACCTTAGGTTCCTCTCCTCATTAGGGCTACAATCACCTCCCCTCTGCTCATTACCATTACACAGTTTTTTGTTAGTTTACAGAAGATAACTGGGAAACCTGATAGTGTTTTCTGAGATTTCACTTGAGTGAACAGAAGTTAAAAGGATACAGGATTTCTGACAAGACCAACAGGTAAATTTCTGTAGTTGTAGCCTAAAAAAAGAAATCGGAAGCAGTCTCCAAACCTAAGGACTGGTAAACTGCAACATATTACATTTTAGTTTATGGGTATACAGATTACAGATTAGCAGTTTATAAATAACATTTTTAAAATATGTAATCTGTAACATGGTTCACTGAATGTTTCATATCAGCTTCTTTTAAACCTTTTTACTTGTTGAAATTTTGTGGCACCTCAGCCATGAAGAGAAATGTCATATCCTACAGGAGGCTTATATGTAACAATGTTCCTCTAAATTGGAATGTGTTACGAAGAATCTGTGATGTGTCAGACAATCAATATATTCCTATTCACACCTGCCAAAACCACCGAGGAAAAGTGTGTGATCTGCATATCAAATTAGGAACTGAAACCTCTAAAATATCTAAAAAAACAAAAAACAAAAAAAAAATCTTACCAGTGAATTTATAAAATTGTCACAGGCTGAAAAACTGCCTATTTTTGTGTTTGATCAAAATTCAGATTTGCTAATTATTTATCTCTGTAAATGGGAAGAAATCTACAATTAAGTGATTCATAAAATGTGTTCAAATTATTATATATTTATTTTATATTTTAGCTATAGCTGTTAGTATTTACTATACTGGAGATAAGTTATGATTATTTGAGGGAATTCATAAAGGGTGTTTGTAGATGCCCTTTAGAATTCTGTTGTAGCACCAAAAGGTTGGTGCTTACAGCTAGTTCAGACAAGCAGCCAGGTAAATTAATTTGTCTGTGTTTACACTGAGCACTTCTTCCCCAGTGCACTCCCACCCTGGCCACTGTGTCTGTCACACTGACACACTGGCCGAAACGCGTCAGCTTTATTGTTTTATTGTCACTCTGATGTACCAATAAACGTCACTTCAAGGATTACAGTTTTGCCGGCTCTCCTTATTACTGTCACACTGACAGGCCCTTAGCTGGGGAGTTTTTATTAGAGATGGGCAGTGTTAGATGGGGTCCTAGTTCCCTTTTGGGTCCTTTCCATGTTTTATTGACCTCACATGACTGTCTGTGCAGATCCATGACCGCTATTCAGTCCAATTGTGGCCTAACCTGTAACTAGGGGTGCAACGGATCGTCATCGATCCGTGCCGCGGAGGTTGATCCATACGGGACACCCGCGATCCGCGGAGCGCTCTGTGGCCTCGGCCTAGCTCTGGAGCGGCGGCCAACTTGGTACACCCGGCGGCCGTTTAGCACGTGATCGCTCTGTCAAATGACGGAGCGATCACTTGTAACAAACCGGCGTCATGTCATGACGCCGGTTCCTCTCTCCTCTCTGTGTACTGATCTGTACAGTGGAGGGGGGAGATCAGATGGCAGCAGTGCCAATACTCTGCCATGCCCTGCCAATACTCTGCCACGCCTTGCCAATAGGGAGATTGTGGATATTACAGTGGGGGAGATTTTTTTTTTGTTGATCCGAAAATGATCCGAACCGTGACTCCTGATCCGAGGAACGATCCGAACGTGAGTTTTTTGATCCGTTGCACCCCTACCTGTAACCTGCCACTGCTGTGCACCGTCTCTCCAAAATAAAACAGATCTGATGCGGAACCAGTGTCTCACTTCCCCCATTATCCCTGACAATGGGTATTGCCCATATTTGAGTAATCCCATCAGCTATATCCTCGGACCTTTTGTTTACATTTCACTTTTGGCCAGGTGATCTCCCAGCTGTCAGCTAAAGAAGATACCGTGCTCAGCCTGCTCTGAGTACTGGTGTACTTCTATATTAGGCCCGGGCAGTTCTTAATGGAACTACCGCCAAAAAAGTGGTGTTGGAGCCATTTTGAATTTCCCTGATTGTCTTTAAAATTGAATTAATTTTTGTATGGAAAGAATCAAGCAAATAGTCCACAGTGGTAATAAAAATGTAAAAGGTTAAATTAACTAATAAAGGTATATAAAAGAAGATTTTTCTGTTGGGTTGAATGTTAAAAGCTGGTCATACACGGAGTGAATTTTGGATAGTTCCCGATGAACTGGATGAAAACAATTCACTCCATCGGTGGCCCTGTTGGCATCCTTCTGCCTGACAAATTGACAAAATGAAAGCCAGTTGAATAATTGTCGGGCGACCAGCACCTGCAGCCAATTGGATGTAGGCACTGTTCAGGTTATTGACAGCAGGCATGGTTGGAAGAAAAAAAAAAAATCTAAGTATTTATAGTCAGCTCAAGGACTCGTACACATGAACTGAAATACAGGCATATGGCCATACAGTAAAAAATACACCTGTAGTTACAGCACCTTGGAGCCCCAGCTGCAACATTTTTCTGCCCATAATACTCTGTGGTGCTGTAATGCATGCATACGTTTTCCTCATTGCAAGAGTAGGTCTTTCGGGAAAAATAGCTCCATGGGCATGCACATTTAATCAAACACAGGCGTTTACATGCAATGATTCTCCAACAAAAACTTATTCCTCTGTTTTGGGTTTTGAGGCCAGGTTTTGGTTTCTTGAAGATCCTTGAATAATGTGACTAACTTAGCTACACTTTCAGCTTTGCTAGTGTTGTCACTTTCCTTAGCAATTATTTAATGTATTGTTTCAATATTGTATATCCTGTGGATAATATACTTGGGGGGGGGGGGGGCGTTATACACTTTTTTTGTGACTACCTCTGAAGCGGTACTTCTTGGAAATGGATGGAGAATTTATTTAGGCCTGTTTTACTAGTATAGCCATGATGTGTTTGGAGGTGCAATCTGTCTGCTGGGTATCACTACAGGGAATAAAGCGCTAGCTACAGTCATTCAAATCTGAGTAAATCCATTTTGGGGAATTTGCTTTGCGGCATTGTTCCGCCATTTGGTGTGCTCTCTCCGTGGTTCTAGAATCATGATGCCCAACCTGTGCCCTGAAGACCACTTGCGGCTTTTTGGTACTTGCAGTGCAGCCCTTGGACTCCATCAATCATAGTGGAATTTTCAATGGGACCATAGTGACAGTAATCTCTAGTAGTCTCCATCCTATAGCATATCTACATTCTGACAATTTTTTTTTTTTTTTTTTTAGCAAGTCTGTAACTGTTTTCTGTTCCATTACATACAGAATACATACAGAAAAC
Source organism: Lithobates clamitans (assembly GCA_037952925.1). Classification (NCBI taxonomy): domain Eukaryota; kingdom Metazoa; phylum Chordata; class Amphibia; order Anura; family Ranidae; genus Lithobates; species Lithobates clamitans. Next base: position 10,819,009 of record JBBGZY010000584.1, read on the forward strand.
TATGTGCTGTCTCTGGGTGATGTTAGGGAGGCCACAGTTGAGGTCCCCTATACCTTCTATGTTGACCACCACCAATCTAGTAGTATAAGATAAATATATAATAGAATTTTATTTATTTTTTTAATAAGTGGATTTACTGTACAGAACATAGATGCTATATCTATATTTCATTATACTTTTCCAGTGAAAGTGCCAGTGATACTGAAGTGTTTGAGTACCCATATCCAACGAGATAATTATGAGTTTGTACTGCATGCCAGGAAGTTTTCAAGTGTTTGTGTCCAGATACAAGTACAGGGGACATGTTACGAGTTCACAGCTCCTTATGAATATTTATAGCCATCTAAAATTTTCTGCAAACAGAAAAAAAATGTACTGGTATTCAATATCAGGATAATGCATGATCAATTTATATGCAGGATCTTTGTAGGCAAATGAATATATAGTTGACAGATCTACTCTTGGAAACCTCCCATTCAAGATCTGTTACACTGGCATGTACTTCCAGCTGAGGCTTGTCTTGGAGAGTTGAAATTGGACATTTTAAAAATGTTTACCCACTTATTGCTGTAGTTTCCCCCACATAAGATTTGGAGGTGCCTGCTTTGTGCCTCCTCTGCCCTTTCAATAGCTTAAACTTGATCAGTCACGTGATCATAGGCGTGTGCACAGGGTGTGCCGGATATGCCTGGGCACACCCTAATCGCCCTGTGTGGTGCCGATTCCCCCTGCTTCCTATCTCCCCCCTGCAGTGTTGCTAGCTTTCCTCCTCTCAGGAGCGATGATGGGGCTGGTAAAATATTTAATTAACTGGCCTTCCTTTTTTGAATGAACTATGTGCGTGATCTGTACCGATCGCTCTTGTCTTCATTCCTAACTGAAGCACAGTAAAATATGTTTACTGCAAGCTGCAGAGAGAGGGACTGGACAATCTGTCTTCAGTTTCTTTTCTGTTTAGAACCTTGATATTTCACCAAAGCCCCAAAATGGGACTCCTAAAAATAATTGTAAAACATAATAAAAAAAACAAACAAACTACCGACACTGCCCACTGCTTTACTGACACCAATCTTTGCTCTTATGACACTGTCAACCAGTCTGCTGATATACACGCATGTGTGTTTGTGCTCTGGGGTGCACACCCTAATGCAATAGGCTGAGCACACCAATGCACATAATGATAATGTTTGTGCTTATGAAAGCATTTTCAATTGCTGATTATGCGGATGGTGAGAAGCGTTATGAATTTGGGGCAAGTTAGGAACATGACTGAGATATATTTTTATAATTCTCCTGCATGAAAGGGATAGAAGTGTTTATTTTAAAGCTTGCAGTCCTAATTTCTTCTGCTTTTAAGTCCAGTGCAAGCAATATGCAGTAGTATATAAAATAGATTTTTTTTTTCAGATCCTTGTGCACAGGGATCTATTATTAAAGCCAACCATAAGTAGCTGCGGACCCTTTTTATAGAAAATCCCTTGTGACATTTTTAACGTAGTGCTCACCATGTAGCTTTGAACTCTAGTTGCAGACATGGAGGGAGGCGCCCAGCTCATAATTGAGTTTGGGTTTAGCATAGACATGGGGAGAATTAATTTGTAACTAAAAGCTTCAAGAACCAGGATGACATAATGTTCCCAGTGGTCATTGTGGATATAAAAGCAGCATTAATGTTATGACAGATCAGTAGGCACTCTGTTCATAAGGGCGGAAAGATCCATAAAGGCTAGTGAAAAGTATTTTTTTTTTTTTAAATGACAAGAGGCTCTGCTATTTAGATATAAATACAGACCAAATACATGATAATGCAACTGTAGATCTGCATACAGTTCATTTGAAACTCCCAAATCTTCTTGGCCCCAGCAACATCATCATATGAGCTGTGGGACTTCTTACAGCACCATAGCCAGGTGAAGGTCCAGATGCAATGCAGGCTCTACCCAGTTGAACAGTGGACAGCACTATTCTGTCAATCACAAAGACACGGGGTGAAACTGAGCCAATTTGTTTAGATGAGGAGGGTTGTCAGCAAGGACAGTGCTGATAGTCCTCTGCAGCCCTGTAGTCCAAACAGCTGCAGCCTGCTGTGTACAATGACCACACAGGGCATTTAGTATTGTCACACTCAGAGGAAATCTCAATCATTGGCATGATCTTCAGGGTTTTTTTTTACATAAAGGAAGATGAAAGCATACAAATTATGCAGTAAACGTGCACCTTTCATCGAATGATTATTATAATTTACCCAATGTATTTCAAGACTCTACTGTTCAACTTGTATCAAGGTGTACCATCCTAAATATGAAGATTCAAAGAATAAACAAAAAGCAAAGTTGGGACATTTCAGGTACAAATAAACTAGAAATTCTGCTTCTTGATCCAAAATTAAATTTATTTTAGAATTCATATTAAAAAATGTATAAAGGTCTGATTTTCATAGTACAGTAGCGGACTTATGATAACCTTAGCTATAACCTCTATATATACAGTATTATAATATATTTATGTTCTATATAAATTATAGTCAGCTAAGTGTAGTGTTTTTTTTTTTTTTTTTTTTTTTTTTTTTGCTATACTTTTTTATTTTTTATTTTTTCCATTTCTTATATTCTCAGTTTATTGGATTAGAAGTAAAGTCAATTCCTCTACATTGTATGTCAGATTGTTTAAAGATCAGAACTGTAATATGTATAGGGCTATTTTGTTTTTTTAAGATTGGTTAAAGGCGAAGTTCTTTTTTTTTTTTTTTCTCTTCCCCAAAGTCCAGCTCCCCTATGTACCAATAATATACCATTAATGTATCTCTCTTGCAGAAAAGTCTAAAAGCTTTTAACAAGGGCTTACCTTAGCCCCTGGTATGTAAATTTAGGATGCAGAATCCAGTAAGACACCAGCTGACCTCACTGGCAATCTACTCTGCACCCGTCAACTGTTTGCACGGCATCCCCAGCATCTCTCCAAGTGTGTGTTTGCCTGGCTTGTAAATGTAGGCTGCTATGTTTGCATGCCATCCCCAGAATGCTTCCAGACGTGCCCGGGCCACAACAGAGGTACATTAATGGTACCGTATATACTCGAGTATAAGTCGAATTTTTCAGCACATTTTTTTGTGCTGAAAGTGCCCCCCTCGACTTATACTCGAGTCAAGCACTTTTCTGCAGCAAAAAATTTCATTTTCCGAACCGACTTTGAGGCCCCGTATCTCAGGGCCACTTGGTGCTAGGAACCCTAAATTTGGTGTGCAAACCCAGTAGAACTGGTACCACAACATATCCAAAGCTGAAGTTCCTAGCCCTAAGTGGCCCCGAGATACTGGGCCCCAAAGTCGGTTCAGAAAATGTCATTCTCTGCTGCAGAAAAGTGCTTGACATTTTCTGAAGCAACTTTGGGGCCCCATATCTTAGGGCCACTTGGTGCTAGAAACCTCAAAGTTGGGGTGCAAACCCAGTGGAACTGGTACCATAACATATCCAAAGCTGGGGTTCCTAGCACCAAGTGGCCCTGAGATACGGGGCCCCAAAACCGGTTCAGAAAATGTCATTTTCTGCTGCAGAAAAGTGCTTGACATTTTCTGAACTGATTTTTGGGGCCCTGTATCTCAGTGCCACTTGGTGCTAGAAACCCCAGCTTTGGAAATCTTATGGTGCTAGTTCCACTGGGTTTGCACACCAAATTTGGGGTTCTTAGATACAGGGCCCCAAATTCGGTCAACTGTGTCCATCTGCAGCAATGTCATTTCGGGACCCTTTGGGTTCAGAGACCCCAAATTTTGGCTGCAGCTAGGGGGCATCTAGGAACCCTTAACTACCAAGTTTGAAGTTCAGGGGACCTATGGCTGCAAATGGGCACAGTGAGGCATGCAAATGGGCACAGTGATGCTGCAAATGGGCATCGTTGACCCTCTTTTCCACTTACAGTAGCTGTGCATTTCTCACCCTCGTCTTATACTCGGGTCAATAAGTTTTTCCCATTTTTTTTGTGGTAAATTAGGGCCTCGACTTATACTCGGAACGACTTATACTCGAGTATATACGGTATATTGGTTCATAGGGGAGCTGGGATTTAGAAAACAAAAAAGGTGAACTTTAAGCAGATAAAGGGTAATCCAGGGCCATATGCATTGGACAGATTAGAAATTGGATAATTATCCAAGCACAATGCTTTTACTCATACAAACATGATCATATTGTGACAGGTGAACAGACTGCTCATCTCGCAATGTGTTTGTCCTTGCTGTGACCTGAAAAATATTCGCAGAATGCTGGTTGTGTTTTTTACCCCAGTTTTTCAAAAAACGTGTTGCATAAAAAATAACCTTTTCCAGAATAATGACATTGAACTGTACCGCATATGCTTGCAGTTGTTGAGCTCCATGTGTTCTACTACAAAAATGTCCATTTTTATATCTTTAAGTGCTTTAAAGTGTGAACTTTTACCTTTTTTTTTCGAGGTGATCCATATTTGAAAGTTACAACTTTTTCCTAACCAAAAAAGTACAGAACCAAATTTCAGTAGTTAATAAAAAAATACATAAAAATAAGCTATTTTCACACCCCTGCCTCTGGATCACATGATATGGCAAAACTGACTTGTAATCTTCATTATTGCATATATCTGTATGGGCATTCATTCTCCATTGCAGCTGGTCTTGCAGAGCTCAGCACATGGAGGTGGACAAGATCACATCATTACCCAAGCAAATGACCTTTGCCTTCGCGCTGTCAATAGTAAATGACCCGTGATGTTTAAAGCAATTATTTTATCATTTTCGTTAATATTTTGAAAAGTAGATGAACAGAGTTCTATTTGCCAAGTTTGGATGATTTGATTTCATATTTAAAGCAAAATTTATTCATCGTTTTTGGTGGTGTAGCATATATCTTAAAGATAAACATATGACTTTGCGTCAGTGACTTGGAACAGATGTGTATATAAGATGTTTCAACTTCACTGTGATTTGATACTTATTTATTCTGGGTCGGTGGTTTTGGACCTCATGCATATAGACATAATACTCCCATGGTTGTACAGCTCTGTCAGGAGCTGTAAAAAAAAATCCAGGTAAAAAATGCTCATTTTGGTGCATATAGAGACTTGTGTACATAATCTATTTCTATGGACTAGAATATTTTGGCTATTCTAGCAACTAGAATATGTTTACGCTTAAGCGTAAAAAGCAGAAATGCGCTTCTCCGAGAACGTGAGTTTGGGGCATTTTTTTTACACAACTGAATTCTTTGCGTAAATACGTGCTTGAATGCCTGCCCATGCATGGGCACATTAACTAATATGCAGCTGTGTCCCGAAGCGTAAAAAACATACCAGTTCAAAGCAAAGAAAGTCAAGCAACCAGTGTATACAGAAGGAACAGGATATTTAACGGTTTCAGCTCTTTCACCTGTATAACCTATATGGACAAAAGCATTTTTTTTTCTGTTATAAGCCTGTTTTTGCGCTGAAAACTTTGTCATTACTCAAGCTAATAAAGTAATTGTTTTTTGCAGTGGATAAGAACATTTTTTTCTTTTGATTTATAAGTGGTTCTAAAGGAAGACGTTTTTTAACTTAAAACATTGCCTGCATCAAGTTAAAAAAAACCTTCTGTGTGCAGCTCCCCCCCTTATACGTAAGCCTGATGTCGATCCAGTGATGTGCACGAGAACAACATCCCTGCGCTCTCTCCTCACTGGCTCAGACACACAGCCATTGGCTCCCGCTGCTGTCAATCGCAGTGAGTGGGGAGGGAGCAAGAGGGGTGCTGAGTTGCACTGTGTGTGTCAATGGACACACACAGCACGGCTGGGGATGGAGCCTGCATGAATGCCCTCATAGCAAGTGGCTTGCCATGGGGGCACTCAGCAGGGGGGGAGGAACCACGAGTGTCAGAGGGGAACCTAAGAAAGAGGGTCAGAGTTGCTCTGTGCAAAACCATTGCACAAAGCAGGTAAGTATACCATGTTTGTTGAAAGAAAAAAAAAATACCTGTGCAAACTTTTGAGCTTACTATGCAAAATTATTTTTTCTATGTAATCTTTAGACAAAAATAAATAACCTAATTACAAAAAATAAATTTTTAATCTGTGTTAGTTTTTACTGTAGTAACAAAGATATTTGTTCTATATTGTTTCCTGATAATGATGATACTGTAATTACGATTCTGGTACAAAATTATTTTAAAATAAAACAAAGGATCTGTTGACATCCAGCACTAAAAAATATTAATTGACAAAAATTGTTAAATATTAATAGTTAAATATAAATTAAAAAAAAAATTGTAAAAGAAAAAAAAACAAGAATACTTTAGGAGCAATGGAACTATAATGTAAAAAAAAAAAACCCACAATGCAAGCAGGCAGGTTTTTTATTGTAGAGCCAGGCTGTTCATCATCCGCAGTAAACCAAATGACCTTCCCTATTCGTAGTGTCCTTTTTAGAATGTACATTAAGCTCCACATGAAATGGATGTGACATTCCTTTTTCAGGTGCATATGTCTTCATTTAGATTGATGAACCAGAATGTTTGGTGAATGTCCTTTTCGTGGCTTTTATAAAAGTAACAATATTGGTGATTGTTTTTATGTTGACATGTTTAGTAAAAGCAGGGTAAATGATTAAAACAGTAGGAGATCTGAAGACTGTACAAGGGTCAATTCATACTTGTGCACATATTAATGGACATTTTTAGGACATAGATGGGCATTACTTTGAAAGGGGCCAATCATTTTCTAAATGTCCATGGACCAAAAAAAGCGCACCTTATAGTTTTTCTAGGATACTTCAAAGCAACACGTATTGTAAAGCGCTGATAATATATTATTCTGCTAAATGTGCAGTATTGGTGCTTTACCTAACATTCATTAAATAGTGGGGTGGACAGTCTCAATCCATTTGTATGGTACCCCTAGATAGATCTGTAAGGTTGCTTCATGTCTGTATCTCCATTCTGTTGGTTTAATGTCCTGTACCATTTACTCCTAACTTGCTCCCTCCTCTGGATGATAGTAGTTTTATTTATTTTTTATTTTTTTTCTTGACATCGGACACTTAGTCCAGGCAGTGAGAACTAGATCCAACTCAAAGGAGGTTCCCAGTGCAGGAAGATGTCCTATTTACACAGTAGACCTTATTCGTCACCAGCACAGCTACATATGTGAAAAATGTTTGTTCTCGAGCAAATTTAAAATGAATCATGTCTTGCATATGACACCCCAGCCATGGCATGGATTAAAATTATGCAATGACCTTATCTGCCCATGTGTATGGTTTGCCTGCATCTTGTTCAGCAAAGGTCAGGCTTGAAATGTTTAAGCGTGTGGACAGTGTAATAGTGGCCACTATGAAGTCTGCTCTTGAAGTAATACTATTTATTCACTGTATTCAATAATGGATCTGACCATTTATATGATTTTTTTTGTTTTTTATGAAATGTGGGATATACACCTTGGCCTATAAATCTATTAATATTTTTTTTTTTAGTTTTACTTTTATAGCTGTACCCGACAGACAAGCAAAATGACTCAATATGCTGCAGTGATAAGATTTTTTTTTTTCTTTAAATTATTCACCAGTGCCCAAAAGCACAAACGCAGTTTTTATAAAACATTTATGACAAGTTCTCACAGCTCTTTCTATCTAGCTTTATTTTAATTATGTATTCACTTTGTTTTATTCAAATTTTTGCTTTTAATTGTGACTCAAAGCTATATGAATGCATTTCCCTGATTTCCGTGCCTGGTGCATTATTAGGTTAAAATGTTGTTTTGTTTTTTTTTCTTTTGCCAGAAAATAACCGATCATGACAACAGAAACGGGCTCCGAGTCTGACTCCAAACAGGATCAGGAGAAAGACCAAAAAGATTCAGCCCAGAAGAAGGAGACGCAACCAGGTCAGCAGCCTGGCGAAGATAATCAGAACGCACTAGAACATTTCCCAGCAGCAGCGGCACACAGTACACCACTAAAAAGTGAAAAGGCAAGCATTTTTTCAATTTTACAAAACAAATTCCATAAAAATGTTGTCTAAATCTCAAAAATGGGGGAAAAAAAATCATGCAGATATCGGTATGTACTGATAAACTGAGATCTTTGCTAATTATTCAATGTACAACTGTGAGAATAAGTTGGTGAGTTCTAAAAGGGGCAGTCCACCTGCACATTAGATCTCAGTTTTTAGTGGATGCTAGAGAGTTAAATCACCCAACAGTTTCAATCCAGTAAGATCCCTGCTCTTTGGGTACTAAGTCTTTAATCCTGTTGTGGCTAGGGTAAGGGAGTTCCATGGTCCATGTTGGATTTTTAATGTATTGTGTATTTATAGTGTCGTTATTTATTGGTTTAAAGGTAGTAAATACAGAAGACAACAATGTCACTGGCCTGGCACGCAGGCCAGCCATACGGAGTAATCGAATTCCAGCTGCCTAGTATAGTTGAACATACTAGAAAGAGAGTAAGGTGGCATCTCAGGGCACTGATGGAGCTTCAAATGAGGGTCATAGAGGATGCAGTGAAATAGTGAAAAAAAAAAGGGAAGAAGAAAAGTGAAGATAGTGGAAGGGTTGGGGTTGTGGGGAGGAGCATTGCAGAGAATGAGGGCCATAATTCAGTGAAGGGTAGGTGGATCCATTACTCATAAGTCTAGTTGATGGTGGTCAGAGTCTGGTGGTATACAAAGTGAAATCCAAAGGTCCCAGGTATTCTATAAGCCACACATTGTATGAGTGATTTTGGCAGTCAATTTTTCATTGATGAGCATCCAATGGATCTTGCATTGTACTGTTACCAGAAAGAGGGAATCCGACAACCTGGCTCTAGCTATGGTTTGTTTAGTGGCCGTGAAAATACAAGTTGTCAGATGAAACTGGCATCTGGAAAGCCCATCAGGTTTCAAATTTTTAGTAATGCCTCTCCAGGAATCATTGGGATAGAGCAGGGGTCTCAAAGTGCCAGCCCGCGGGCCATTTGCAGCCCACGGACCAGTTAAAAATGGCCCGCAGGCAGGGCCGATCCAGGATGTCTTGTTGCACTGCACCCAGGCACCGCAGAAGGGGAGGCGCTGAAGCGCTTTACCTCTCCCTCTCCTTTCTGCTGCACGCTGCCCAGAGAGAGACCAGAGGGAAGGAAGGATCCGCCCATCGCCCTGCCCACCTAGGCACTGACTATCGACCAGAGCCCTGAACCAGGGTCCTGCTGCCACCTCAGGGCAGGAGATTGTGTTCTCTGGGTCCCCTGTCACTAGCCTTGTGTGGAAGCCAGGAGGAGAGGACTCAGGAGACAGATGATCCTGACTGCCAGGAGAGGTGAGTGAGCCATCACACTGAGGCAAAGTCCTTAGTGGGGTGACTGGGGTAGAAGTTTGTGCAGTGTGGGGGGTATTTTATGGAGTGTGGTGCGATTTGTGCAGCGTGGGGCTATTTGTGCAGTGTGGGGGATATTGCTGGGGGTTAATGCGTTTGCTGACACCAGTGCTGGGGGTTAATAATGCGTCTGTTGACACCAGTGCTGGGTATAGTATATTATTGCTGGGTATGGTTTGGTTTGTTTTTTAAGTTTTGAAAGTTTGTATGCTGTTCCCATGAGATATGAAAACTTGTCATGTGGCCTTCATGCAATTTGAGTTTGAGACCCCTTGGATAGAGACACCAAAAATAATTCTTAACATATCATATGAATTGGGATTATAGAGTCTGGGCAGTGAGGCATATTCACCATGTGTGAATATATGTGCCTGGTTCTAGGCAGCCACGGGAGGAGGTCCCTGAATGTCCCAGGTGTGTAAAGTGGTTGCAAATGCTCAAGGTTTTTACCTTTATGCATTCTACGCATAAAGGTAAAAAAACCTTTTGTGTAGAGCAGCCCCCTCCAATACTTATCTGAGCCCTATCTCGAAGGTGCACGAGAGCAGCCGCTCTCCCGGGTCTCTTCCTCCTAATTGGCAGACAGCAGCAGGAGCCTCCCACTACTCTCAGTCACAGCCAGTGAGCCAATGAGAAAAGAGCAGGGGCAGGGCATAGCCGCGCCTCCATGTTTAAATGGGCACACAGAGCAGCAGCTAGGGAGCAAGCCTGCTTGGGTGCCCCCATAGCAAGCTACTTGTTTTGGGGCACTCGGCAGGAGGGAGGGGACATGAGAGCCAGCTGGGGACCCAAGAATGGGAACATCAGGCTGCCTTTAAGATCACTTTAAGGCAAATAGGCTGTTCACTTTGCAAAATGAATAGCCTTTTTGTTTTCAGCAAATCAAACCCTATGCCTTTACTGAAATTCTAAGTAAGATTGCCAGCCCTGTTTTGTTCTGTGCCCCTGGATCACAGAGCACCTACTTCTTTCCTCATTTCCATAACATATGGAGAAGGTGTTCTATATTCCAAGGGAACAACTGGGCAGGGCTAATGACACTGCTTGGGGATTAACCTCCCTGGCGGTATAATTATGTCAAATTTTTGATGCTCAAAGCGGTACAATGTTTTGCATAGAAATTTGGCGTTTTATATTGTAGGTCTGTAATTCTTAGGAATAACTCACTTAAATCTGTCCAAACAAGAGTCCAGTAGACATAGCGGGTATGATAGTCTGAAACACGAAACATAAATTATAATAAACAACTATAAATATTTATAACATACAATAATATAATAATAAAAATGATTCAATAATGTAATCAAAAACACTGAAATTTGCTCAGTTGCATTACTTTCAAAGTTTGACGACTTTCCCCCAAAATAACTATCGCTCAATTCTGCGAGTGATTCTAATTTATTATCTCTGTTTTCAAGCTGGTCTAAAAGCGCTTTTGATGTAAAGAGACACTATTTGGTTGCTATGGACAATCTTCAGTTTCTAGGTAGAAAAAACAGTGTATATATAATATAAATATGCATGCAAGGCACTAGACAAAGCATTAGGGACAAAAGGCAGGTGACATAATTTGATACAGTAATGTAATCTGTAAGATGTGTTATGTGTTTTTAACTTTTTGAATTTGGCGCCGGGCTCGGTCCCCGTGCGTTGCGATGCTCGCAGGGAACGGAGCTCGACACTGTGATAGATCCGGCAGAGGACACAGCTCGCACACACAGCGGGGAGACATCGCAGGATCCTGGGGACAAGGTAAGTAATTTTGCCTGGATCCTGCGATGCGATCCCGAGTGTGGCTCGGGGTTACCGCTTTTGGTACACATTGGAGTGAAGGGAGAGGCTATTTTTTGCAGGCGCCTGTAAAGCCCCTCAGTGTGAAAGGGGTCTAATGGAAGGAAAGAGGAGGATTTGGGATGGAGAAGATAGGGTGGTAAGGGGTGGTTGATATATTGGTGTTAGCAGTTGAGGGGTGGGGTAGGTAGTGTGAGTGGCGGAGGAGGGCAGGTGACAGTAATGCAAAGAGGGGGGGATTATGCAGAGGCAGCAGTGGGGGGGTTGAGAAGGAAGAAAAGACAGGACTAGAAGGAAAATTTTCATAATCGTTGGCACCCCTTTTTTTGTAGTTTACATACATATCCAGTGCAGCAGATACCGCCTACATACTCAGAACATTTTTTTACGATTCCTTGATTAAATGAACTACCTTTTTTATATTTAGACTGAATTCTACATCCGTTTTGTTGAATGCTCAAGATTAAAATGTATTTTTTTTACTTTGATTATCCATGAAACAAGCTTTAGTTTAATAGACTATAATAACAATCTAACTAGTATGTTTGGAGAATGCTGTGGATATGAATTTGATGAGTTTGAGATTTTGACAACTTTTATCCAATGTTAAAAATAGCATTTGCTTTTTCTTGTAATGACATAAAAGTCTTAGCGGGTTATTTAATGTGTGAAGTAATTTGATCACAATTTTGGGCCAGCTTGAGAATGTGCAATGTGACAGTCTCTAGGGGAAGGCAGAATTACACTGGAGTTATTTTGGAAGACAAATGCATTAATCATGATTGCAGTGTTGAAACTGTGCAAGCATGGCAAGAAGAATAGTGTAATAAAAAGTAGGTCTAGCAACGTTAAAATAATATGCTTAATTTCATGTCACGTACTGACTCTTAAAATTTATCCAGGGTCGTTACTATGAAATATGTGTTGCCACTTTGCACCTGTGTACGTAAAAATCTGTCTTTTCAAATGCATACATTATTAGGTTTTGAATGTGGATTTTTTTTAAACTAGATGAAACCGTATATTTACCTAGTAAAAAAGCTGAAATAGTTGCAAGATAAGTAACACGAGAATAAATGCTCTTGCACACAGCTGTACATTAGGCATACGACCATTCAAAGTAGAATATGCTTGTTTTTGTGGCTCCTGTGGGCCACAGTTGCAAAATTTTTTTTTTGCCCATAAACATGCTTTACAAAAAAAATGCTGCGTGTGGATAAATGCCAGCATGCATGTTTACACACACGCAAAGGGGCGTTATTTTCAAAATGTAAAATTTTACTAGTTCCGTTTTTATGTATGCATAGCCACGTTTTTGGTGTCTATAGCCAAAAATATGCTACAACTGTGGCTTCTAAGAGCCACAACCAGAAGTGTATTTTACTCTGTACAACAGCCCGGCTCACCCTCTTCAACCAGTGAGCCGATGGCCTTTCGGACTTCTAATCGCTAATGGATACACATGACAGGTGCTCTAAGAAGGGAATCTGAATGAGCTGCGCTACTGGGGGAAAAAAAAAAAAAAAAAGAAAATAAGTGCTTTTCTTGTGAATTTGTGTTCTTTGTGTCACGTTGTCTGTAGGTATAAGTCAGTGAAAGCTTATTTTAAAGCTCATTTACTGCTTCAGCAGATCTTCACTGCATCTGAGCGCCAAAAACACTAATTCATTTGTAATATTCAAAGCAAACCCCCCTTTCATCCATGTCTTCATGCTTTATTTTGTTAAAACACCCCCCCCTAGCGTTTCTGGCTGTTGCCATCTTGTGTAAGGGCAGATAATTCTTGTAGCATTTACAGTGATGGAAAAAAGTATTTGATCCCCTGCTGATTTTGTACGTTTTCCCACTGACAAAGAAATGATCAGTCTATCATTTTAATGGTAGGTTTATTTTAACAGGGAGAGACAGAATAACAACAAAAATATCCAGAAAAATGCAAAAAAGTTATAAATCGATTTGCATTTTAATGAGTGAAATAAGTATTTGATCCCTTATGAATCAGCAATATTTCTGGCTCCCAGGTGTCTTCTATATTGGTAACAAGCTGAGATTAGGAGCACTCTTAAAGGGAGTGCTCCTAATCTCAGCTTGCTACCTATATAAACGACACCTGTCCACAGAGGCAATCAATCAAATTCCAATCTCTCCACCATGGCCAAGACCAAAGAGCTGTCCGAGGATGTCGGGGACAAGATTGTAGACCTACACAAGGCTGGAATGGGCTACAAGACCATCGCCAAGCAGCTTGGTTAGAGGGTGACAACAATTGGTGCGATTATTCGTAAATGGAAGAAACACAAATAACTGTCAATCTCCCTCTCTCTGGGGCTCCATGCAAGATCTCACCTTGTGGAGTTTCAGGAGAACGGTGAGAAATCGGCCCAGAACTACATGGGAGAATCTTGTCAATGACTCAAAACAGCTGGGACCATAGTCACCAAGAAAACAATTGGTAACACACTACGCCATGAAGGACTGAAATCCTGCAGCACCGGCAAAGTCCCCCTGCTCAAGAAAGCACATGTACAGTCTGAAGTTTGCTAATGAACATCTGTATGCTTAAGAGGAGAACTTGGTGAAAGTAGTGTGGTCAGGTGAGACCAAAATCAAGCGCTTTGGCATCAACTCAACTCGCTGTGTTTGGAGGAGGAGGAATGCTGCCTATGACCTCAATAACACCATCCCCATCGTCAAACATGGAGGTGGAAACATTATGCTTTGGGGTGTTTTTCTGCTAAGGGGACTGGACAACTTCACCACATCAAAGCAACGATGGACTGGGCCATGTACTGTCAAATGTTGGATGAGAACGTCCTTCCCTCAGCCAGGGCATTGAAAATGGGTTGTGGACAGGTATTACAGCATGACAATGACCCAAAACACAGGGCCAAGGCAACAAAGGAGTGGCTCAAGAAGAAGCACATTAAGGTCCTGGAGTGACCTAGCCAGTCTCCAGACCTTAATCCCATCAAAAAATATGTGGAGGGAGCTGAAGGTTCAAGTTGCCAAACGTCAGCCTCGAAACCTTACTGACTTGGAGAGGATCTGCAAAGAGAAGTGGGACAAAATCCCTCCTGAGATGTGTGCAAACCTAGTAGACAAATGCAAGTAATGTCTGACCAACATGGGTTTTGCCACCAAGTATGAATTTATGTTTTGCGAAGGGGTCAAAATACTTATTTCGCTCATTAAAATGCAAATCAATGTATAACTTTTTTGAAATGCGTTTTTCTGGATTTTTTTGTTGTTCTGTCTCTCCTGGTTTAAAATAAACCTACCATTAAAATTATAAACTGCTCATTTCTTTGTCAGTGGGCAAGCATACAAAATTAGCAGGGGATCAAATACTTTTTTCCCCTCACTTTACTTCCTAGAATCTATCTGCGCAAGCATGCATGCAGGAGAGTGTGCTTAGCTGAGAAAACCCCTCCTCCTCCCCGCCTGAAGACTCCTGGGATGTACGACTTAATTTCCCTAGGCAAGAAGCAAGTAACTGAAATGTAAAAAAAGTAAATATGATATACGGTCTTTATTTACTAATGCTCGCAGCATAAGGATTAAAAATAGTCAATGTCTATTGGGTGAGTGAAGTTCCACTTTAAGAATATGTAAATACTTGGATGTCTATAGCCTACCTATAGATGCACTTTAAGACAGAAGTCTTAAACCTCCTTTATGTGAGCAGACAGGGAGTGATGGTACTTAACTGCGGTTTTAACCCCCCCCCCGACTGTATTGGTTACAGTGCGGTGTATTAAAATGTACACAGGTCATGTTCAACAGGCAGTGCTACAACCAAACACAACCCAGTCAAATTATTATATTATTATTATTATTATTATACAGGTTTTATATAGCGCCAACAGTTTGCGCAGCACTTTACAACATGAGGGCAGACATTAGTTACATTATAATTTGGCACAAGAGGAATCAGAGGGCCCTGCTCATTAGCGCTTACAATCTAAAAATGAAGGAGGCAGTATGGCAACCGCTTGCAATGCACACAGTTTTCAGTGCTATGGGCTTTCCATGGTTAGCACAGACAGTGAGCACGTGACATTGCCTCCATGCCACCTATCAAAGGCCTATAATACCAATCAGGGTGGCACAGTGGTGTAGTGGGTAGCACTCTCACCTAGCAGTAAAAAGGGTCGCTGGTTCGAATCCCAACCACGACACTACCTGCCTGGAGTTTGCGTGTTCTCCCTGTGCAGGTTTCCTCCAGGCACTCTGGTTTCCTCCCACACTCCAATGACATGCTGATTAATTGGGTTCTGTCCAAAATTGGCCCTAGTATATGAATGTGAGTTGGGGACCTTAGATTGTGGGCTCCTTGAGGGTAGGGACCGATGTGAGTGTGAGATGGATGTGTGGAGCGCTGCGTAAATTGACGGCACTATATGGGTACCTTAAATAAATAATGATATAATGAGCATCTTAATGAGACCCAATGTACAGGGATAGGGACAATTGTAGACATGCACCCACACTCTCAGGTTGAACTGGATGAACTGGTGTCTTTATTCAACCTTACTAACTATGTAACTATGTAATCCACTGTGAATTACTTTTCAGAGTGGCGGCAATGACCACCACTCATAAAAAAGTGCCCTTAATGTATTGGTTGATTTTCTTCACACATCATGAATATATCAGTTGGTCCAGCAGCGTAAAATTGAGAAAGAAGGGGCATCTCTCACTACCATCATTTTCAGTGATATGGCCAGTGGCGGCCCGTCCATTAGGGGCACCCGGGTGCCACCCCCTCTGTCACACCTGCCCCCTCTTTAGAATGCATACATTCATGCATTGCGTGAATCTATTCATGGCCGTTGTAGCCACCCCCTATTCAGGCTTCCGGCCCCTTCTCGGATGCCAGGTGCCTGAATTACAGCGGCAGGGGTGTTTCTTTTGAAGCACCTGATTAGAGCCATAGGCTCTAATAGGCTTCAAAAAAGGTGGACTCGGAGCACAGAGCATTGCGCTCGCAGCTCACCCAGGTGTGTTAGAAAAGCGAATGAATATTTGCTTCTCTATCGCTGAACCGTCTCCCAGCCAATCAGGAGGCGTGGGTCCAATACCTGTCACCAGATTGGCTGAGGGCACAGGCATTCCGATTGGACATCTAGCAGGAAGGAAGAAAAAACAAATGGAGGACACAGGAGTCACCGGCTGACCCGCTGCTCATCCCACAGCTTACCGCTGTCACCCGCTGCCTGATTCCCCCCCCCCACCAAGATGGGGTAAGTTCCGGGCAGGCGGTGGGTCAGAGTGGTGGGAGGCATTTGACGGGCACAGTGGCGGCATTTGACGGGCACAATGGCTACTATTGATGATTTTTTTTTTGTGTGTATTTTTCAAAAAAAAATTGTTTGCGCCCCCCCTTCCCCCCTCCAAAGATTTTGAGCACCAGCCGCCACTGGATATGGCTGTCCATGTATTGCAGTATAACCCCAGGCTCACACTGATCTGCGGGAATGAGGCCGTGCGAGTTCAGCAGAATTCGCACGATTTCACTTCCGCGTGTCAGTCCCGAGTTCAGCGGCGATTTTACAGACATCTGTGAGGGATTCTGCACAGATGTCAATGGAAATCGCAAGCTGAAATCGCAAAAAGTAGTACAGAAACTACTTCTTGAAATCTGTGCGTCGCCGCACCGATTAGGACGGTTTAATTGCCGCTGATTTGACATGTGAAATCGCACCAGTGTGAACCAGGGCTTAAGCTTATTTTCTTACACCGCTTATATAGTCAACATTTTGCATTGTGTAAACCTTTTTGTGCTTTCCCACTCGATGGAGAAAAAAAAAAATGACATTGCTTTGATGAAGCCAGCATTACCACTGAAATGCACTTAGAATGTAATCTACATTGATAAAGATGCCCTAACTCCAGGTACTCAGTCTATTAAATGACTTTCAAAATCAAATTAGCAACACCTGCTAGAGAAGAAAGTAGTAGAACCTAAAGCCAAGTCCACAAACATTTGGTGAACAGGCTAATTAAGCCTTTCCTGAGAGCGAAGTCTTTGCTGCTGAAAGCAAATGTAACACTTATCTCTCCCGTTTTACAAGTCCCTCCAGCAGAGAAGAGTATCTTTTCATGAGTTTTGACAGTTCTTCTTCAGATTCATTTGGATAAGCAAAAGGAAGTACTAGAGTTGCCTAATGAAGTAACATTTAGACAACATGCCTATATTGCAGATTTTCGTCGGCTCAGAGTATTGTGAAGCAGAGATAATTGTAAGAGATGGAGCAGGAGGAGGTGGAAAAAAAACTCTCAAATGTCCTTGAGTGGATACATCACAAATGGGAAACAGGTGTTCAAAAATCTAGAATGACTGCAAACAGCTACATGACATTACCTGTGGTACATGATAATTAGATGCCGCTCCCAATGAGCATTCTGCCTCTTGTCCACTGCAGATAGTAGGATGTAAATATAGTCATTAGCGATGTTTATCTTAATTACTGTGAATAATGTATTGCTTGCCTGCATTTCTTTTCATATCACCAATTGTTATGTGGAAATGGCAACTCCAGGCAACAAGTATAATTAATTGGTGCATAAATGATATATGAATAATATTGCACCTGTGCTAAAGCCAAAAGTTCAGTTTGTTTGTTTTTTTTCAAATTTAAAGTGATTGTAAACTAATACCATATTGTAAAACAACCCATTCAGTTTAAAATGGAAATTAAATGCAAATCATTTTGTATAGATATAAAAAAAAAATTATAAATACCTTTTTATTTATTTTTTTGCTTTTTTTTTTTTTTTTTTTTATAAGTGATCACATTCCTTCTGTTATCAGCTGCATACGAGCTTAAGAGCTGGGAAAGGAGAAGCAGCAGTACACTGAGCTTTTCAGTGACTGGTTGTGCAGCGGGGGCGTGTCAGGACAAGTTTGATCATTGGAGGAGAGCAGGCGGAGTTTCCAGCATAGCTAGAGAACTGATCACTGTGTGTTCTCTTGCTTACTGTGGTCAGTTTTTAATAGGAAAGCAAGGGGGACTAGCAGGAATGCCAGGGATTTCACACAAAGGAAGCAATACAATGAGAACAGGATACTTTTTCATACAAGTACATGGTACAGCATGCACATATTAGGAATATGAAATGTTGGGGTAACAAACACTTTAGTTTCATAGCGGAGGACAGTAGAAAATCATCTCTTAACCAGTACAGCATTTATATAAATGTAAATGCTATCTGAATGACATTTGGTTTGCTAAGTTTTTTTTTTTTTTTTTTTTTTTTTCATAAATTGACATGATTTATTTATTTTTTAAATAAAATGTATTTAACTTTTGTATCTTTAACCACTTCAGCTCTAGAAGGTTTACCCCCCTTTCATGAGCAGGCCTTTTTTTGCAATACGCCACTGTGTTTCTTTAACTGACAATTGCGCGGGTGTGTGACGCTGTACCCAATTACAATTTTTGTGTTTTTTTTTTTTTTTTCTCTCATATATAGTGCTTCCTTTTAGTGATATCTGATCACCTCTGTGCTTTTTATTTTTTTATGCTATATACAAAAAAGCCTGACAATTTTTTAAAAAATATATATTTTTTTTACTTTCTGCTCTAAAACATTCCCAATAAAAAAAAAAAAAAAAAAAAAAAAATCTAATTTCTTCATCCATTTAGGCCAGTATGTGTTCTGCTACATGTTGGTGGTAAAAAAAAAAATCCCAATACCTGTATATTGATTGGTTTGCACAAAGTTATAGCGGCTACAAACTATGGTTTATTAATATAAATAAATCTTTTTTCTTACTAGTAATGGCAATCAGCGACTTATAGCGGGACTGCAATATTGTGGTGGACAAATCGGACACCTAACTGACTTTTTGGGGACCAGTGACACTAATACTGTGATCAGTGCTAAAAAATATACACGGTCGCTCTACTAATGACAATCGCAGGGAAGGGTTAACATCAGGGGCGATCAAAGTACGTGATCTGGTGCAGAGCGGCCACCCTGCCTCAGTGAATCTACGGTTGGCGGTCCGCAACTGGTAAATACACAATCTTAGTGCTGCTGATCTCCTGCAGCCTCCTCTTGTGTATATGCATGTACTATAGCAATGGCTGCATGACGAGTCCACCATGAATACAGCCCCAGCCATATGACTGACTAGTGCAAGATTTCTTGAGCGAAGCGGAAGTTAAGTATTTAGGTCAGCTTTTAAAAGACAACTGAAAGCAGAACTTCACTCTCTCTCTCAATCAACATGAGTATTTTTTTTTTTTTTTTTTATAACTGACAATTTTTATAGATTTTTAAGAACAAAGAAAAATAACAAAAAATTGACAACATAAAATACAGGAGAGTACAATATGTAGTAGAACCGGTACGTCTGATCTGTAAAGGTACAGATCAATGCATAACTAGCTCGATTTATTACCGTAGGGCGTATACACAATCATAATGTTATTCAAAAAACACAGCATCATGAACTCCGTATATAAAAAAAACAAAACCAAACAAACTTGAATAGGAGAGGGGTAGGGTAGAGTAGAAAAATAGAGAAGAGTAGAATAGTAGTAGAAGGCAAAGAGGAAGAAAGGACATTCAACCGCCTCTAGAGCCTGCATCTCCCCAACAGAGACCCACCAGAAGTGGTCAAGGGGGACATATCATTAGGATATGGGATTCTCCAAGAGGACCCAGGGTTCCCAAATTCGGTTATACTTTTCAAGAGCGTCATTTAAAGAGGCTGTCAGGTACTCCATTCTCTTGACATCTCTGATTCTGGAGTGCAGTTCGGATATCGAGGGAGGTTCTCTGTTTCCACTTTAGGGCCAACAAACATCACGCTGCTGTTAAGATATGTGACATGAGGTTTTTTTGACACTTTAGAGAGAGAGATCGGTGGGAGACCCAGAAGGAAGGCCTTCGGATCTAAGGACAAATCCGTATCAAAGATGGACTGAAGCAAGGAGTGTACCATATGCCAATAGGGAATGATTAAAGGGCAGGTCCAATAAATATGAAATGGCGTCCTCCTATCTTTACAGCATCGCCAGCATCGGGGGTCGGCTGAGGGGTATATGGCGCGGAGCAAGTCTGGGGTCAGATACCAATGAAATAAAATTTTGTATTGATTCTCTTTATAGAGCGTACATATGGAGCTCTTAGAGGCCTGAGACCATATGAGCTGCCATGTGTTCAGAGGTATGTCTACACCCAGGGCTCGCTCCCATTTATCCATATAGGCATGTCGCGGTCCGACCGGCAATAGGTCAATGGTCAAAAGCTGATAGGTGCGCAAAATCATACCCTTAGGGGACAAGCCCTTCAAGCATAATTTTTCAAATTCAGTTAGAGGCGAGATTTTGAGATTCATTACTAGAGATTGAGCATAATGTCGTATTTTGCAAGTAGCTGAAAAAAGCCTGTCTAGGGATATCAAAGGTGTTTTGCAGGTCTTGAAAAGATCTTAGTAATCTGGTTCTAGGGTCTGTTAACTGGCTGTATCGGAACAGGGCTCTGTCAATCCAAAAGTGAGACATCTGCAAGGTCAAGCTGTCTGGAATGTTGGGTGTGAATAAGGAGGTGACTGGGGAAGAAGTGGTGGTTAGCGGATATATCGATTTTGGCTTTTTGCCACAGCGAGCGTAGAAGGATCATTGGCCCTAGTAAATGTAAGCTATTCGAGGCTACTTCCGAGCTCCATAACATGGAGTTCGGGTGGGCCGGGGCCATCCATAATTTCTCAATTTGCTTCCATCGATTAAAGGCGTGATGAGTGCACCAAGAGGCTACAGGGCGTAACTGGGCGGCCAGGTAATACTTGGCTATGTTAGGAAATGCCAGGCCGCCTTGATTGCAGGGGGCATACAGGACCGATCTAGCGTTCCGGTGTCTCTTATAATTCCAGAAGAAATTTATCAGGTCGCCCTGAAGTCTCTTAAGGTGCGGGGATGGGGATGGGCAGCGTCTCAAAGAGATATAAAAGTTGAGGTAAGATTGTCATCTTTAAGGCCGCAAGGCAGCCCAAGAGAGACAACTTTAGGGGTTTCCACTTGGCCAGAGAGGCTCTTATGGAACTGTATAATCTGGGAAAGTTGGCCTTGTAAAGAGTATCGTATGTGGGAGATAGGTGGACTCCAAGGTATTTTAAAGAGGAGGTCTTCCAAGAGTAGGGAAATGTTTGCGAGAGGGTCACGAGTGTCTGGTTGGGTATATTAAGGGGGACTGCTTCCGTTTTTGAGTTATTGATTTTATACCCTGAAAGGGCGCTGTATCTGTCTAGTTCTACATCTAGGTTCGGGAGAGAGACGTGGGGTTGTGTAAGGGTAAGGAGAACATCATCTGCGTATAGGGAGATCTTAAAGTCTCTGATACGAACTGGAATACCGTGAATATTTGGGTTCTTTCTAATATGGGCTGCTAGGGGTTCAATACATAGGGCATAAAGAAGAGGAGAAAGTGGGCATCCTTGTCGTGTCCCACTGGCTATTGGGAAGGTGGAGGAAGAGGCAAATTGGGTATGGACCTGTGCCGAGGGTGATGAATATAAGTGGGAGATGGCTCTAAGAAAAGAGCCCTCAATCCCGGCCCGGCAGAGTTGCAAACAGGCTGAGCTGGCCATTCCTATCGAAGGCTTTTTCAACGTTGAGACTGAGCAGTATTGCCTCTAATTTGGTCCTGTTGGCAACCTCCACGAGATCATTGACCCTCCGAGTGTTGTCCCCAGCGTGGCGAAAGGGAATAAAGCCCACTTGGTCCTTATGGATCAATGACGGCATAAAGTTGTTTAATCTCTTTGCTAATAATTTCGTAAAAATTTTCAAGTCTGTATTGAGGAGTGCTATAGGTCTATAGTTGGATGGTAAAGTGTGGTCTTTACCCGGTTTGGGAATCAACGTGAGGAAGGAGTTTTGCATGTCCCCCGGGACATGAATTAAACAAAGTGGTCATATGGGGGAGTAAATGTGGTAAAAAGGTTTTATAGTAGAGGTACGGGAGTCCGTCGGGTCCTGGGGCTTTGTTATTTGGCAGGGATTTAATCGTAGCAGTGACTTCCTCCTCTGTAATGGAGGAGTTGAGGGTCGTTAGGGCAGAAGGGGAGAGCCTAGGTAGATCGCAGTCCGCAAGATAGGAGTGGATCTCTTGGTATAAATCAGGTGAAGAAGGGTTATGTGGAACAGTCGGGTCATTATACAAAGTTGAATAGAAGTCATGGAAAATTTGGGCAATTTTGGTGGGATGAGATTTAAGGACACCGCTCTCATCTTTGAGGTGAGACGGCGAAGTGGTCGCCACTCGCTCACGAAGTTGTCTTGCCAAGAGCGTATGTGGTTTATTGGCCTTGTCATAATAGGTCTGTCTCAACCTAAGTAACGCTTTCTCTTTTTTACCCAGGTGTATGTCCCTAAGGCCAGCCCTAACGCTTATCAGTTCCCTAAGAGTAGTTGGGGACGGGGAGGAGAGTAACCGGGCCTCCAAGTGCTGGAGCTTATCTAATAGGGCTCTGCGGGTTGCATTAGCGTTCCTTTTTAGAGCAGAGGAGATTGAGATACACTGACCTCTAAACACTGCCTTATGACCCTCCAATAGGCAAGATGTAGAGACCTCAGGAGAACTGTTTTCTGAAAAATATAGTTTGAGGGTTTGTTCCAGATCTAATCTGGAGGGGTCATGTTTGAGCAGAAAGTCATTTAAGCGCCAGTGACATGTGCGAAAGGTACCCGGGGAAAGTGCGATAGAAAGTTTGATCGGGGCATGATCCGACCATGAGATGGCCTTAATGTCTGAGCCTGTGCAAGCTCTCAGGGTCGGAGCATTGACAACAAAATAATCCAAATGCGAGTGGGATTTGTGGGGATGGGAGTAGAAGGTAAATTGTTTAGCCGATGGATAGGTAGTACGCCAGGGGTCAAACAGGGCATATTTTCTAGTTCATTGGTGAAAGAGTGGATTTTCTGTCAAGGGCCTTTTGAGTTTTCCCCTGCCCCATGGAGTGTTTGGTCATCGGAGGGGACTTTAATCTGACCTATTCCCCAAACCTTGACAAATATTGGTGGGGGGTTGCAAATAATCGTTTGTACACCTTGGATAAAAAGGAGTTTTGGTTGGTGTTAGGGGCATAGATGATACATAGAATAATATCGGTTCCTTTCCATGAGCCTCTAAGAATGAGATAGTGTCCTAAGCGGTCTGGGTATAGGGATTGTAACTGGAAGGGAGAACCCTGCTTGAAAAGAATTGCTACTCCTGCTCGTTTATGGGGATTAGAGGCCTGGTTTATTTGGGGGAAATGTTTGGATGCAAATGCCATAGTGCCAGTTTTGGTGAGATGTGTCTCCTGGATAAAAAATATGTCCGCTTTGGACCGCTTAAATTCACGGAATGCTAGGCTCCGCTTAATGTTGGAGTTAAGGCCTTTCACATTTAGTGATAGTATGTCAATCATGGTGGTAGGGTTGGAATTGGAGATAGTAGCTTACCTAGCCAGCTTGGCGGAATCCTGGTGTGTGGGGAGTTGATTGGTCGAATCCCCGGGGGTGCTTCACGTCGGAGAGTCACGGCATTATGAACAAGATCCGGGCTCCTGAGGCAGGGGGTGCTCAGGAAATTGAACAGATGAAAAAAGAGAGGAGAAAAGGTACTAGTAGAAGAGAGAAGTAGAAAAAAAACATAAAATTTAGTACAAAATCAGGTATTAACCATACATAGTTAGACCCACCTAAAACAGGTGGAGGGTTGGGGATCTTCGAAGGGCCCCCCCTTACAGAGGAGGTAGATGGGCCACCGCCACAGAAAATGGAGTAGGGAATCATTCGAAGATCCCTCAAGGGAGGATAGGATAGACCCAGGACGGGTACAACCCTTTCCCAGGCATTTGCAAATGAGTGTCATGCATAAAAAAGTAGAACATAGAACTTGATTTTATCAACTGATAACCAGTACATCTATAACCAGAACTCCAACCCCGGTGGAGAAGAAAAGAAAAAAAAAAAACTGATATAACTATTTGCTCAAAATAGAAGATTAATCTATAGGTCCCATGTCGTAAGAGAGACATATCACCCGTCCTAGCGTCCCGGAAAGGGGCACCTGAGGGGTAGAAGGGTCCTCCCAAGTTTCGTGCCATGCCCTCCTGGATGAAAGGAAGGGGGGAGGGGGAAAAAAGGGGGGGTAAAAGAGGGGGGGGAATGAGATGAGGGGGGAGGGAGGAGAGGAAGGGAAAAGAGGGAGGGGGGAGGGGGAAGATGGTTGGAAGGTAGGGAGATTCCCCTAGCATCCTGTAGAAATGCTGTCTAATGGCATTAATCAAGACAGTGTACAGGTTGGGACTATAAGCCTATAGGCTCATTAAGCGTATTCGGGTAAGTGAGGGAACTAGAAAGATCCATCCAGAAACCCCACACAGGGGATTGGGTGGGAGGAACCATAAACTGAAGAGCATTGTAGTACAAGACTTCAAGAAGTAGGTATTCATCTTTGGTGGGATGATGAAGGTGGACCAGCAGGACGTGGCCTTGGTCGCTTTCTTCCATTCACTTGAATCCAGGGTTCTGGGCGAGGTGGCGGGGTCGGAAGAGGATCCCATCCAGGGGTGGGTGGAACTGGGATATCCAGCTCCCTACAAAAAGACTGGAGGTCTTCAGGATACTGTAGGGTGGTGGACCTCCCATCTTTCTTTGCGGTTAAACTGAAGGGAAAACCCCAGTGGTAGCGGAAGTCGTGTTCCCTCAGGGAGGTGGGAAGTGGTTGTAGTGAACACCGTTGCTGGAAGGTAATCCACGACAAATCCGGAAAGAGCTGTATGGAGGCGCCATCAAAGTCAATGGTGTGCATATTACGTGCTTTTCGCATTATGTCCTCTTTTTAAGGGCATAGTTGTGGACCCTGCATTTCACATCACGCAGTCTGGGCTCCGGTCCACGGGGGCAGAGAGCGCGGTGGGCACGGTCCAGTTTAATTCTCTGGTTTTCCGGGCGGCCCAGGATATTGTTGAAAATAACTTGTAGGGTTACGTGCAAATCTTCATCCTGGGTGGCCTCTGGGAGGCCGCAGACCCTGATATTATTACGCCTGCCTCTGTTGTCGAGGTCTTCAAGATGGCATTGAAAGTCTCTGAGTAGAGGCTTGCGAGGTGAGGCGATCATGTATTTGCGAGATTTCAAGCTTGGTATCATCTGCGTCCTCTTCCAGAGATGCGACTTTGGTAGATAGTTGATGGAGGTCGGTGCGTAGCATGTTGATCTCAGATCTGCATGTTTCGCGGACTTCTTGGATAAGCATGCGGAAATCCTGCTTTGTGGGCATACAGCGAACATAGTCTCGCCAGGATGTGCACGCCTCTGGTTCAGGATCAGAGTCCATAGCAGTATGATCATGAGAGTCCTGCAATGTGACCGAGTAGGCGGTTAATGGGGGGTAGCCTCCTTGAGATATTTGTGGGAGAGTAATGGTTTTAAGCCCCATTGTCCTAGTCACTGCTTGCGGACGGTCATTATGTGAATGAGCCCCCTGCGGTTGTGATAGCTGTGGAGCTTGGGGAGGGAGAGGGGAACCTGCCCCTGGTAATCTGGGGTCGCTGTGGAAGTGATCGGGGGTCCCAATCAGAGGCAGATGAATCCCATGAGGGGGATGCTTGGTCGGTGAGCGCTGATGGTGGGGGTTCCAAAAGGCAAGGGGAGAATGGCTGTGACAATCTCCCTAGCATGTATCCCCCAGAGGGAGCAGGGGGACCAAGCAGAGCGGCAGCTGGTGGGTCTGGGGTATGAGTGGCTAGCAGGTCCCCCTCGGAGGCACACCTGTCTGTTCTCTGTCCAGAAGAAGCCCGCTGTAAGGGAGAGGAGAAGACTGCAGAGTCCGGAGCTGGAGCTGGCGCGGCCGCCATCTTGGCCTCGTGCTGTCCCGCCGAAACTCCATGCCCAAAATATTCCGTTATGAGCGGTGGGGGAACCGAGGAAGACCTTGTAGCGTGTCCCCTGGGGTCTACCTCCTTGTTTTTGAGGGGTTTCCCCATGTTGCTGGCGTTATTTTGCGGATTATAGAAGTATGCAGGCAGGCCTGGCCGGGAGCTTCAGGGAGAGCAGACCGATCCGGAAGCCATCCAAGCCACGCCCCAACATGAGTATTTTTAATCCTTCTGCTGCTATTATTAATTAGATGGAAAGGTATATCTCATTTACTTGTGTTTTAAACTTTTTTTTACATTACATCAGTTACTTTCTGGCTTCCAGGCCTAGGCAAATGTTATACATCCCAAGATTCTTCAGTAGGGGTTTTCTTAGCTTAGCACACCCTCTTGCCTGCATGCCTGAGATAAAGGCCGATAGATTCTAGGAAGTTAATGCTGCACGAGTCATCTGCTACTGCTCAGGATAGCCACAGCCTTAAATGCTAGGGGTTGGTTTCCAGAGTGATTTCTACGCAAAATAAAGCATGGAGAGATGGATAGATGGGTTTGTTTTCTTTGTATATTAAAAATTTATGAAATGGCATTCGTGGTGTTCAGATGCAGTGTAGTTCTGCTTTAACAAAAAAAAGTGTGTTCAGATTTAAAGAACTCCAGGAGTATAGGACACTATTGATACAGTAAATACATGATTGCCATCCAGCCCATTGGTGACCCTTTCATCAAATAGCAATAGCAATTAAAGAAAAGGATTGTTTCATATAATTATCCTTCATAATCAAGGCTATTAAAGATATAATTGTTTAGGAAAGATTTGGGATGGGTGCTTTTGGAATAAACGTAATATTACAATTCTTTCTCTGTCAAAAAAAGCTAAAAGGCATTAATAAAAATTGTTAAAGTACCGTAGGTAGATACAACAAATTGTAAATTGATACCTTGGAAATCATACTTAAGTGGACAACCCAGTGCTAAACTAACTCATTTAAGGGAGTCCTTTCAAACCATCTGCCTATTTAAAGCCAAGTCTACTCTTACAAAATACATTTTTTATGAGTATGGTCACTGGTGTAGCAGATCTCTGTCCCACACTCTTAAACAGTGGGTCATGACCTTTGTTTCCTATGTATACTCTTTCGGGGGGGATGGACATTTCGGGGGCATTTAGGGACTATTCTACAACCAAGTACCACCTTCATAAACCCCACTTATCACAACGTGCACAATCTCACTCAGAGAGCATACAAGCATACCTCTGCAACTTAAACCTTACCTGAACTTCATTCTTGCTAGAAAATGCCATAACCCAATCTGAGCTGGGAATTGCAATTAGACAGACCAAAATGGCTTTACAAACATGAGAGTTAATACAAACTTTTTTTGCTGGGGATGCACCGATACCACCTTCTTCTTTTTTTTTTTTTTTTTTTTTTAATGAACGAGTACCGATACTTTTTATCAGGTACTCACCGATGCCTATCACGTTGTGCAGTGCAATTTGAGCCCATACAAAATGAATGGGCTCAAATTGCACTGCAAAGAATTGCATTTAATTTGCACAGGAATGAGGTGGGATTCCTGTCCTAATCACATGTGCAGTGACGGGACAAGGTCATCCAGCGCCCAGGGCAATGATGCCAAACTGGGCCCCCCCCCCTCCCAATCCCTTTAAGATTAGGGTGTCCCCATCCCTGCAATAAACCATTGCGCCCAGGGCATCCGCCCCTCCTGCCCACCCCTTGTCCGGGCCCTGCACATGTGGTTTCCCGCACCATCCCTGTGTGAACCCAGGCTGAAGTCACTAGGACAAGCCCGGGTTCACACTGTACACACACCTGTTACAAAGATTGTTGTCTATGTCCTTGCTATGTGGCTGCTGTATAATTCTCCTCAGGCTGGGGGAAGGTGAGCCTGAGGCTGCAGTGGTTGACAGAGAAACCACATGCGATTCGGGCAGGACATTCGTTTTGTATGGACTCCATTTGCACCGCACCACAGAAAAAAGTATCAGTTTTAGGTTACTACAAGTACTTGTGCAAATGCTTAGTATCGGCACTGATATCGGTATCGGTGCAACCCTACTTTTTGCTAAAATAATGTACCTGAGCCTTCTTCCACAGCTTCAGAAAATTATACATCCAGATCAGATCGTATTCTGGCCCATCAGGTAGGAAATGGACAACGCATTACAATTTGTCTGGGGCTGAATGCCTTGTGGTAGATCATCAAGCTTAAATGGCTTATAGCCTAAAATAATACAGCAATCCCAGTTGTGAGATAAGGATCGAAGTGTTGTCCTGCTTACAGTATGTACAATATCCAAACTTTGCTGCTAAATTTTATATTACTGAAGCATTAGTGAGCACAGTTTTAGGCAAGTATGAACAGATCTAACCACACTCAGTAACTCGGGGTGCTGCAACATGCTAGTTATACCATGTCCTATATATTTCAATACAAAGATTGTTGGTTCAAAAGTTTATTTGCTATGACTGGAAGTAGTGTCATTGCCATTGTTAATATATGAAGAAAGAAGTGGCTCTGAGATCTGCAACAACCAAAGTACTTGTTGGCAAGTTTGCCTGAAGGCTTTATTGGAGTGGCCTGGTTCTTGGTGCCTCAGAAGTAGTAATGTCATTGTATTGACATGACAGCTAACCAGCCAGTGTGCTAGCATTTTAAGGTGGAGGAGAGATCTTCAGTTGCTGCTTTCACAGTTTTCTTTTAGCCTTGGTTCACACCAGCGGCGGCTCGACTTGCAGGTCGCCTCACCGAGGCGACCTGCACACGACTGCCCGGGCGACTTGCAAAACGACCTCTGTATAGAAGTCTATGCAAGTCTATGCAAGTCGCTCCAAGTCGCCCCCAAAGTCGTACAGGAACCTTTTTCTAAGTCGGAGCGACTTCCCCTTAGAACGGTTCCATAGCACAGAACGGGAGGCGACTTGTCAGGCGACTAGGTCGCCTGACGAGTCGTCCCTGTGTGAACCGAGCCTAAGACTTGGTTAGTGGCCCTTTTTTTGCTACTATTACCCACTCCATGTCATCAGTGTAAACCAGTGACCTTCGTTCTAGCAAGCTTTAGTAGCTTCTGCATACTGGCAGTCTAGAGATTTAGCTAGCAACGCTAGATGAGGAATAAACTTTTTTTATTTATTTGATCTGTGATGGAAGTGAACCATGCAGATCCTTCTGTAGGTATAAGTTAGAACAAAATTATGGAAAGTACTGTATTTATTGGTGTATAACACACCCTTTTTCACCATGAAAATCGGCTGCAAATAGCGTGTTCGTGTTATACGCCAATACTTCAATTTTAGCTGCCTCGGAGGGGACAGGGAGGGGGGCGGGACGGTCGCTGTTAGATTACATACAGTAAGAATCTCCTGTCTACTTGGTGGCCTCTGTAATAGGAAGTCCTGTCTCCTGGGCCGCCATTGGACCGCTGTTCTGTCTATCATAGGAGATTTTCACTGTATATAATCTGTCGGCGCTCCTCCCGCCTCCCTTCCTGTCCCCTCTAGGCTGCATTGATGGCAATAGTGAGGCTGCAGATGGGCATTGATCAGGCTGCATTGATGGCAATTGTGAGGCTGCAGAAGGGAACTGACCCTTATTTTGCTTCAAAGTTCCTTATTTAAAATGTAAGTTTCTTTTTCCTGAAACTTCCCTCTTAAAATGAATGTGAGTGTTATACGCCGATAAATGCGGTAATTCAATGATATTTATCGTTAAATGCTTAAAGTGTTTGTAAAGGCACAAGGTTTCTTACCTTCATGCATTCTATGCTTAAAGGTAAAAAAAAAACTTTGTGTGCAGCAGCCCCCTAATACTTACCTGGGTCCCCTCTAGATCCAGCGATGTCCATGAGGAGCTGTGCTCTCCGGGGACTTGCACTCCTGATTGGCTTTTGGCAGCAGCAGGAGCCATTCATTAGCTTCTGCTGCTGTCAATCACAGCCAGTGAGCCAATCAGGAGATGAAGGGGGCGGGGATGAGCCACGGCTCCGTGTATGAATGGATACAGCCTCGGCTCAGCTGCTTTGGTGCCCCCACAGGAGGGAAGGGCCAGGAACGCCGGCGTGGGACCGGAATGGAGGAGGACCAAAACTATTGCACAGAGCAGGTAAGCATGACATGTATGTTATTTTAATGTTAAAAAAAAAAAAGAGGGTTTAGTGACACTTTAAAAAATATAACTAAACTATTCACCATATTTATAAAATTCTAACAGATTCCTCAGTGCTTTAGGAGGTGTATAGAACCGCATCAGTCTGTCTTTTTTTGAAGGAGTGAAAAATCGAACTTGCCATACTATAGACTAGGCAGATTTGGGAGTTAACTTGCTCATGGTCCTGTTAGATGAACACGCAAGCTTCCAGATCTCGATCAAAAGACTCAAGATAATGAAAAGTGATTTCTACATTGTATGACCTGCTCTACCACACTTCAGTCTTGTTTCAAATGAAACAGAATTGCTTTAAATTATTGTGATCATAATCCTTCAGCTGCTTTGAGTCTTCATCTCTTTGTAATATTGTGGATAAGCATAGAGATATTGTTATTTTTAGTTTTAGCCTCGGGTTTTCACTGATACATCATAACCGTTTGGAGTTTAGACATGAGATGAAAGCGGTTTTAGAATTCTGCTAATGCTAAAAGCGAGGGTAATTTAGAACACACAGAAATGCTTCAGAAAACCCAGGATAAGTTCACTTTTGTCTAAGAAAAGAAAACTTTTATTTTGTAAGGGGACAATAGTTGTTCGTGTTTTGATTTATTAAACCCCCCAAAAAACCTGTAATAATGCAGCTTGCCAATCCTTACGGCTACTTTCACACTTGATCACTTTACAGTCACTATATTGCTCAAAATAGTGCCTGCAAAGCGCCTCCTCTCACTCCAGTGTGAAAGCCCGAGGGCTTTCACACTGGAGCGGTGCGCTGGCAGGACGCTCAAAGTCCTGCAAGCAGCATCTTTTAAGGTGCTGTGGGAGCGGTGTATACCATCAGCATTGCCTGGACAGTAGTGAGCATTTAATTATAATAGTAAAAGATCACTCAGCTTTGCTGCTGTGACCTGCCTGCATTGCATGTATGCATACATGGCCCGCAGCACCAAGCGATCTGACTTTTATGAATGAGTGATTAGTGCTATTGGGACCAGTGCAGTGTAAGACACAGCCCCACAGCACTGATTGTTCATCCGTAAAAGTGAAAGATCACTCCTGTAGCTATACCACAGATACCAACACAGTACTGCAGCTGCTGTGCGACATTTTGTGTAAAATAAAAATATGTGAATGAATGAGCTTGTAAAGCCCAGACAAAAAAACACAGCACTCAATGATGGTCTGATAAACCTAGCTCAGCATACATGGGAAGTATAAAAAGTCAACCCAGTGGATAGTTCATAAGAGATAAGTAGAGAAATTATTTAAAATAAAAAAAATGATTAATAATAATAGCTTGGGTAGGATATATGACACTATGGCTGCTAGAACTAATGAGATGCAGCTTGAAGACCAAAGAAAAGAGCTCCCTTTCCAATCGCTGGAAAAAAATGCAAACGACAGCGCAACCCCATAATGTATCATTTTAAGAAATCATTTAATGAAAAGTAAACATTTCACTCAAAATAAGCACATATGTTAAGCATACCATCATGGGTGACTTGTGGACCAGGGATGTCCTGAGAGGTGGCCAGAAATCCATCCTAAGTTGGTGGCCAAGGCTGGTGAAGTGTGCTGGAGAAGGAATAAGCTGCTGTCACTGGAACTGCAAGCGGTGTACAAACCTGTAACTGGAAACCTTCACTGTATGGCACATGCG
This sequence comes from Lithobates clamitans, assembly GCA_037952925.1. Taxonomy (NCBI): domain Eukaryota; kingdom Metazoa; phylum Chordata; class Amphibia; order Anura; family Ranidae; genus Lithobates; species Lithobates clamitans. Next base: position 10,850,864 of record JBBGZY010000584.1, read on the forward strand.
CTGTGGACGCATTTTAGAAGCCGGTCTGCTTCTTCCTCAGCCTGTCTGTGCTGGGCTATCCTCCGCTTTAAATCCAACTGTGATTCAAAAACATTGGAGCATTCAAAAATGTGATCCAAAGCTAGGTCCCAAACCCAGAATGTCCCAAAGTGCCATTCAGAAAGTCGACAAGTGTGAAGAGCCTTAATGCTCCAAATAAACTAGAACAGGCAAATGTAGCCCCTGCTAGGAATATACCTAGCTTTTTTTTAAAAATAAAGAACCATATTCGCCTAGATAGCTGCAGCTGTTCCCTGCCACCTCCTAAAACCAAGAACTGAGTGATCAAACACTGCTGAGCTCTCAGTCCTCAGCTTGCAGAGAGCCGGTGACTGTCAGTCACCAGCTCTCTGCCCCTCCAGCGCTCGCTGGAGCACTGGCATGTGATATGGGGGGGGGGCGCAGCAGGCTTCTAGGTGGGATCCACCTAGAAGCCTGGACTAGTAGCAGGTTCAGCCTCTCAGGCTCTCAGTGGCTCACTGAGAGGCTGAGCCTGCTACTAGTCCAGGCTTCTAGGTGGATCCCACCCATATGATCAGGATATCTTTGGAGCCTGGACCCGGTCTGTGACGTCAGCTGACAGCAGGTTTTAGCCCGTTGTCAGCTGAAAATGGGTTACAGGAGTGCAGAACTAACTGAACTCCTGTGATCCATAGGGGAGGTATAGCCAAAAAAGCAGTGGCTGTACTTTTTCTTTAGGCTCGGTTTACATGTATGTGAATCGGATGCATTTTTAACTGCTTCCGATTTGCACAACATGTGAACCGGACACGCTTTCAATTAAGTTGGTTTACACATTCCAGGGTGGCCACGGTCCATTTTTGAAAAAAGTCCTGTGCGATTTTGGGTCCAGTTCAGGTGCGAATTCAAGAAAAAATGTGCACCTGAACCGGTAAACCAATCAGCACCGTACTCCAGATTGCAAACCGCAACCAGACATGTGGTAACCTAGCCTTAAGGGCATGTTTAACTGTAATAAATACAACTGTCTAACATGTGCCTATGTCATTCAGGGACAACAGTCCTTTTCAGATCGCAAAGACCACTCTTGCCCAATTTCATGTTCTATATTTTTTTACCTGTTCTATATCATTTGGAGTTTATTGCATCATTTTCAATTATTTCTTAAATGCTACACTCTGGGGTTGCGCTGCTTCTTTTGTTTTTGTGGGACCTTTTGTGAATGGCAGCACAGGTCTCCAGAGCTGCTGCCAGAGACCAGAGCTGTCATTCACAAATTTGTCTCCTTTCTAGAAGTGTTGTTGGGCAGTGTGGAGACAAAGTGTAGGACCACTCTGCTTAGCAACGTCAGGACAGATTCCAACGGGACCAAGTACTACATGTATTTGGTCCTTCAGAGGGTTGAATAAAACTTTTTAAAAAGTCTAGCGTGACTAATTTAAGCTTGGGCTACAACAACTCTTAATCTCTTCCTATTAAGAGGTTTAACTACTTGCCAGCAGTCGCCTCGTTTGCTACTTATGGAAATCAATGTGCTAATGAGGTGATTGTCAGCAAGTGTCTAAATCGTAGTAGCAAGAGATTACCTATGTAGTCCAAACCGCAGAGTCCTTGTAATACAGTATCAGTGTTAACCTTTTGCTTGGGGTTATGATACATATTTTATGTAATGCGAGTAAGCTCATCAATGTTAATGCGTTAATGTTTACTTGTTTATCTTTAAGCCCTGTACACACGACCAAATGTCAGGAGACATTTGCCGGTACAAAAAATACCAGCCGACATTCTGCCCCTATGTATGTCTGTCTGGAAAGCAGCTGAGCGACTCCCAATGAGCGCTTTCAGCCAATGGGAGAGAACGCTGACCAGAGTGTTCTGGTGGGGGCCATCCTACTGTCAGAACACAACAGCTCAGAGGGGAGGATCACTGAATTAACCTTGCATGGTTAGTACAGCGGTTCCCAACCAGTGATGTCGGTGTTTTTTTTTTTTTCGTGCATTGCACAAAAATAACTAATGTGTACCAGGCTTTATTCAAACTCTTGAACCAAATACATTGTTGCACAAGAGTCTACAGGATCTGCACATTACCGGGGGAGAAAACATGAGCTAAGCTGGCCATACACTAGTACATTTTTGAATGAACATTTTGTATGAAAATTTTCAGTACATTTTTACTTTTTAACAATCAAATTTGAAATGAATGGACAAAAACCACATACACTGTTGGAAATTCGTTGTTCAAGAAAAATTTAGCTTCCTTTGAACGAGCGTGGATTTGACCCCAGTAAAATTTAGAAAAACAAACTAACATTCCAAAAACTTAAAGCAGCTATAAACGCAAAAGCAAACATTTTATTTTATTGCAGTTTGCCAATTCTTAGTTGTGATGGCTGCACTTTTTTTTTTTTAGGCTTTCTGTCTTCTATTTTTATCTGGCTATCAGACCAGTAAGTCTGTTTTTCCAAAGAACAAGCTCTCTTCCAGATGTACTGTATCTGTTTACAGGGATGATACAAACCAATGAACACACTGGCAGCGGTGATTCCAATGATCAACTTTTATTTATCCATTTAAAACCTATATCCTAAAAGGAAAAACAGTTTGCTGTAACTAATTATAAAATGTGAGCTGGCGTTTGGCTTTGATTTGTTAGTTAAATCTTGCTAGTACATTTAAAACTGCGCACACACACTGACGGTGCTGCTGCCAGCTGTGCCCCCTTTGCTCATTCATTCAGAGTGGGGGCACTCTAATACAGGATGTGTTACTGGCCAGATCACCAGGGGAAAAAGAGGGGGAAAAAAAAAACATGCAACCACCGCATGCAGTGTAAGCGGCAATATTTTACATTTTTTGTTTTGGGTTTATTACCGCTGAAGGCTAGGTTCACACTGATGCGGTGCGGGAAAGCAGCAAATTTACTGCGGGTTCCCGCATCGCACCAACTCGCACGGCAGTTCACACTTCCATATGCGAACTACTGGGGAGTGTCATACAATGTTAACGACACCCCCAGTTTAGCTCGCATATCGCACTGCGAACTGACATTCGGACATGTATCGGATCGCATAGGTGTGAACACCCATGCGATCCGATTTTGGTCCGAACAAAAAAAAGGGTCCTGTGCGAGTTTGGACCGAATGCGATGCGATATCAGCCATACTATCTGTATGGCTGATATCGCACAGCACAGACATCGCATGTGATGTGAACAGCTGTGCGCTACAAATCGCATACGATGTCTGCCACTGCAGCAGTGTGAACCCAGCCTTAAAGATTTCAAATGAAGTTTCATTAAAGTATTGCCAGCTCTAGGGAAAACTGACAAAAAAAAAAATGTTGTGCTCTTATTTTACTTGGTAAAAAGTACTAGGTATTCTGTTTGAGGGTATAGTTCTAATTTAAGGCCTCATACACACTGGGCCTTTTGCAAGAAGTCTTTGTCCTGGGCATTTGTCTTTGGGTGCATACTAACCTAAACGGAAGTACCACTGAGTGTACCACCCTGCCTCGTCCGCCTGCAGCAGCTGTCACATTCTGAGTTTGATAGGCTGCTATCAGCGAGGCTTGACGGGGTGACTGTGCCCTACAACAGCTGAACACCCAGTGTGCAAGAAGAATAACAAGACATGTATGGGTATAAGTGCACATTAAAGTGATTGTAAAGTCTTGTCTTTTTTTTTTCCCCCTTTTAAAAATAATAAACATGTTATACTTGCCTTCTCTGTTGCAGTGGATTTGCACAGAGCAGCCCCAATCCTCCTCTTCTCGGGTCCCTGGCTGGAGTTCCTGGCCCCTCCCTCCTTTTCAGTGCCCCCACAGCAAGCAGCTTGCTATGGGGGCACCCGAGCCGAGTCACAGCTCCCTGTGTCCATTTAGACATGGAGCCCTGACCCTGCCCTGCCTCCTCTCTCCCCTAATTGGCTATCTGACTTTGACAGCAGTGGGAGCCAATGGTGCGACTGCTGTGTATCAGCCAATCAGGAAAGAGGATCTGGATGGCCTAGTCACTTGTGGACAGAGAGGGACCTCAGGTAAGTATTGAGGGGGGCTGTTGCACACAGAACGGCTTTTTATCTTCATGCATTGAATACATTAAGATAAAAGAACTTCTGACTTTTTAAGCACATTACAACCAAAGAAATTGAAATTTATACATGCATCACAAGTTTTGTACAAGCTTCTATTTTATTTCAGCTTAGTATTGTGTGTGTTTGTGTTGTTTGCTGCTTATTTGTCCTGTAGAACGGGTTTTTTGGTTCTGTTGGCGTGCTTGTATTGTTTAGCCCAGCATGTGCACGTCTGCAAGGTATAGGTCTTAGGTTGAAGGGCCTGGAAGTTTATAGCAATAGGTGGTGTCTGTGACACCTGTACCAAGACTATGAATGAATCCACGCCATCTGAACGAAACCTGATCTAGTAATTTTCTCTTTACAGAACTCAGACAAAGACTGGTATAAAGAAGCTGCTGCAAAACAGCTCGACTATCAACAACTTGAAGACGACAAAGCCTCTCAGAAATCGGCATCCAGTAAACTTTCCAAATCCCCTCTGAAATCTGTGAAAAGACCCAAAAACATGCAGGCTAAAGTCACCCTCCTGGATGGCTCCGAATATACTTGTGAAATAGAGGTAAGTTCTATGTAGGTCATCCTTACTGCTGCCTGTTTTGGTTGGGCTAAAGTTGACTCTATGAATTAGAGTGCATATGCACAGTAATTTGCTGTGCAGTGGAGCATTTCAGGCAAACATATGGTACACTTCATCGTCTAAATAATGTCAATGCAACGTGTCAATGTTTGGAAACTTAAAATATCTTTTAATTACAGGTTTTTATATAGCACAGACAATTTATGCAGCGTTTTACATGTATACACTCACCGGCCACTTTATTAGGTACACCCGTTCAATTGCTTGGTAACTCAAATTGCTAATCAGCCAATCGCATGGCAGCAACTCAATGCATTTAAGCTTCTAGATGTGGTGAAGACAACTTGCTGAAGTTCAAGCCGAGCATCAGAATTGGAAAGAAAGGGGATTTAGGCGACTTTTAATGTGGCATGGTTGTTGGTGCCAGATGGGCTGGTCTGAGTATTTTAAAAACTGCTGATCTAATGGGGATTTCACGCACAACCATCTCTAGGGTTTACAGAGAATGGTCCTAAAAAAGAGAAAATGTCCAGTGAGCGTACGTTGTGTGGACGAAAATGCCTTGTTGAGGTCTGAGGAGAATGGGCAGATGGGTTTGAGATGAATGGCCAACAGTACCTCAAATAACCACTTGTTACAACCAAGGTATGCAGAATACCATCTCTGAACGTGCAACACATCGCACCATGAAGCAGATAGGCTACAGCATCAGAAGAGCTCGTTAGAGCTTACAATCTAGGACATCTTGGAGAACTAACCACACATCTTCTGTGGATGTAGGCTGCCTCAAATCTTTCTTTCTTCATGTAATACCAAACAGACTATGTTGAGATCAAGGCTCTGTCGGGGTCAAACCATCACTTCCAAGACCCCTTGTCCTTTACAATGAAGATAGTTCTTTTTGACATTGGCTGTATGTTTGGGGTCGTTGTCCTGCTGCAGAGTAAATTTGAGGCCCAATCACACACTTCCCTGATGGTATGAAAATGAGCAAGAAATGGATCCGGGTGGCCGCACACTAAGAAACTTCCTTTATTAAAGATTCAGTCCATACAAAAACAGGATAAAATGCAAACTGCTAACGCGTTTCACACTGCTCTCACTGGTGCTTAATCATAGCTAAATCATGAAGATAATGACATTGTGTGTGTGTGTGTGTGTGTGTGTGTGTATGTATATATAGATATAGAAAAACTAATTGAAGGACTTGTTAACGCCCACATCATCATACAAAGATCTGGCTTCACTTGAGGTAATGGGACAGCTGATACCGCAGTTCTCTATGCAGCATATTAACCCTTTACAGATGACGATGTCCGATCAAATTAAGCTTTCACATTAGGTTTCATGATTGAAACAAGATTCATTAATGAGAGAAACATTTCACAAATAGAATGCTAAAAACAAAAAACAATTGAAAATAAAACCATGCTGTAAAAAAACAAAAAAATTATTTTATAATTCAACAAATTTTTTGTTATGGTTACATAATATCAGGACATCAATATATGCATTAAACCTATCTGAACATGTAGATTATTCAAAAAAACATATGTATCAAAATCCAATGTATTCAAAAATCGCCTGATAGTCATTTACTAATAAACAAAAACGTAACCGGTTGACGTACAACCCCTATGATTTAGGCATGTGACTATAATCAGTCTGAATATATAGAGACTAAATGGTATGCAAAAATACTCTACTCAGACAGAAAATATTAAAATAAACACTCTCACCATTGTGTCTTCAAATAATCAAAGCACAATGTGGTGATGACACTGTGATGTAAAATGTAAAAAACCAGAATACCTTAAAGCGTGTGTGTGCGTGTGCGCGTGTGTGTAATGATGTTTCTCAGTCTTGTCACAACATTATAATAAAATCACAATAAAGTGTGCAATCTATTACTGTACACACTATAAAAGTGTGTTTTCAAAGACCAAAAGTCTTAAACTTAACTTTCTACAAATAAACACATCTCCATGCTCTACTCTACAGTGAAACACATGAATATTCATTCATAAAAATAGGAAACATCCCATTCAAAGTTCATGCCCGCTGGTTTCCTCGTATTAAAAAAGAATATCCAGTATGCTTCTCTTTTACACGGAATTTTAAATTTGTCTCCACCTCTAACTGGCATCGTAATCTTTTCAGCTGCTTGAATTACTAAGTCAGATGCATCTTTCTGGTGCATGTCATTCCAATGCCTAGCTACATTGGAGTTATGATTTTTTTTTTTCCAATATCGTATAGAAGGCGATTCCGCAACCGGCGAGTCGTCTGACCAACATACTGGATTTGGCATGATTTACAGGTAATGACATACACCAGATATCTTGTATTACAATTGATATATCATCTAAAATCATATCATTTATTAGTAGCAGTAGCCTAGATGGTCTCACCTTTTAAGAATATGGCAACAACATGAACACTGGACCCGCACCGAAAGGTACCCTTAAACTACAGCCAATGTGCCCGTGGTTTACTACTAGTAAAAAGACTGGGTGATAATGTTCCACCTAGGGTTGGGGCTCTGCGTTATACTGTCATGACTCCTTGATGGTATGTCATGATGGATAAGTATATGCCTGTATTTCTCAGCATTGAGGATTTTAGTAGCTCACAATACACCCCAATCCCTTTTACACAAAATTAATAAATGCGGGGAAAAAACATTTTTTTTTTGTTTAGCTGCCTGTGAAGGATAGGATTGCAGCCATGATCAGTGGATTGTTGGGTGCAATACACAGGCTCCTGCAGACTTTGCAGTATGGACTTTCGGTTACAGGGTTGCAGGTATGAGAAAACTACAAGTGTGGTGGTCTATTTGCATACCTCCCAACTTTTGAACTTCAGAATGAGGGACACTTAGGCCCCTTTGACACTGGGGCGGTGGGTGCGTCAGCGGTAAAGCGCCGCTATTTTTAGCGGCTCTCTACCGTCAATTTTGTGGAGCTATTCGGCCGCTAGCGGGGGGGGGGTGAAAGCGCAAGAAAGTGTTAAAACCACTGCAAAGAGCTGCTGTAGCAGCTCTATGCCGGCAGTATAGCCGCGCTGCCCCATTGATTTCAATGTGCAGGAGTGGTTTAGGGCGGTGTATACACTGCTCCCAAGATGCTGCTAGTAGGACTTTTTTTTAGCGTCCTGCTAGCGCACCGCTCCAGTGTGAAAGCCCTCAGGGCTTACACATTGGGGAGACAGCAGTGGCTCTTTCGGGGCACTTTGCAGGCGCTATTTTTAGCACTGTAGCGCCTGCAAAGCGCCCCAGTGTGAAAGGGGTTTTAAGGTAGAAAGTGACTGGCAGCATGCTACACTCCCCAGGGCAAAAGTGGGTTTGGTCAAACTCTTAACAGTGGGAGGGGCTTAATGGGTACAGAGATTAGGAGAGTGCTAGATATAGGGTGCAGGGTTCTGGAGTCTGTTATGTACAGGAAGGTGGGTTCTGGAGTGTTATGCACAGGGTGCAGGAGAGTGCTAGGCACAGAGTGCATGGATCTGGAGTGTTACGTACCATGTACAGGATTCTGGAGTGCGTTATGTACAGAAAGGTGGGCTCTGGAGTAAGTTATGCACAGTGTTCAAGAGAGCGCTAGGTACAGAGTCATGTATTAACATCTCACTATTGCACCTCTCCTCAGCTATAACCTCAACACGCAAACCACCCACACCTACAAACCACCCACACACACAAACCACACACATACAAACCCCACACTTGCATACAAAACACAGCACCTCTCCTCTGCCCTCCCCTTCCCCAAAGCACTACCATCTTCCACATGGTTATCTTTGTAAAAGTACCTTTCTGTAGCTGGCTCTGTCACAGCCTTGTTTACTTTTTCTGTGCACTAACTGTACACTCTACTCATTTTCAGCTCCCAATCTCCCCTCCCCGAGCAGGAAGGAGATAAGGATAACGATGCATCTCACCCCCTTCCTCCCCTACTTCCCTCGATTTATGCTGCACTCACAGACCAGCTCTTCTCCCCGCTCTCATTGCAGAGCAGGGAGGCTGCTATAGGAAGTTTTCAGTTATTTTGATAAAAGGGAAATCAAGGTAAATGAAGTATTTTCTAAGAACCCCACGCCTGAATCCCTTAATGACCTGCCTCATACATTTAGAAGATTAGGTCATATTTATGAGAAAAAAATTAAAGCTTGGTGGGATATTGCATCATTTGAACAATATTTGACAGCTAGACTTATTCCGAGACGTCTAAGGTGGGATTTACCACCCAACGATGGCCTTACGGACACACAGTCTATGTCAGAATGGAGTGATTTTTTTGTTAAAAGAGGTTTTGAGTTGCTTGAATTTCTTTTGATACGCAAGAGAAAGAGAATGACGGCTCTTGACTCACAAATCAATGAAATCACCCGTAATATTGAACCTTTGAAGGATAGTGAAGAATTTATACGATTATCAGGAGAGCTTAAAAATAAACTCATGAAATGGGATCTTGAATCTCAGAACAAAAAGAAGAAAAAATTTATTAGGGATTTTGATGATTTCAATGGTGGGGTTATTTTCAAATGGCAAAACACCCCCATAGTAGAGGACACTGCTCAATCTACTCAGATTGGTCAATCCAATACTGGAGCTATACATTTGAATACTCCTCGTGCTAATCCTATATATGAATACGATTCTCCCCGCCCTAATGATCCCCAAGCCCCTCCCATTGAGAATAGGTTCAAGAAATTCAATAATAAAAGAGGGAAAAACATGAAAGGTAAAGGTAGGGGAGGTGGTCCCCAAGCCCATACCCGAGATATGAACCATTCCAGAGGTACCTATCAGTATCACCCTCCTCCCCACAGGGATGGGTATTCTTCCCATAATGAGAGGAGAGATGATTGGGATAGGGGGAATCCCTATCAATTTCATGATAGATCTATTCCTATACAGAATAGATATGCTCCACTTGCTGAAAATACACCTTATGACCGTAATGATTTTTTAGATCAAAGGGGGGAACAGAGGAACCCCCCTCCGCAATATCAGGCAGCTCAAGGGGATTATTGGAGACAGCGTGCTCCATACACACCCCCAAATCCCGGTCCGCCCCGAAAGCGAAAGCAAAGAGAGGAAGGAGAGGGGGGAAGCGAGTACAAAAAGCCCAGACCGTAACAGGTAAAGGAATTTACAACCTCAGTCATGTTGTCTTGAACGAAGATGAAATTAGGGTTCTTGACAGAGGTCTTAAATTCGCTCCTATAAAAAATCTCAATAAGTTTAATACTTATGTTAACATTCAAAAGTTTGTAAGAACTCTCAATATGAAAAGATATTTTCTATCGCACCCCTCTCAGGGATCTAAACCAGTGGCACAGAATTATTCGTCTCTCCGAAATAGGTCCACTTTCAATCCTCAGATTTCCGATAACAAACATTTGGAAGTTTTTAAAAATATGGTTTCCAATGACCTAGATAAACTACAGGTGAAAAGAGTGTCTGACCCTCTGTCTATTAAGCGGGGTATAAAATCTCTGATGGACCGCAAAGATATTGTTATTCGCCCTGCGGATAAGGGTGGTGGGTTAGTCATTCTTAGTAAAGAATATTATCAGAATGAAATGAGTCGTTTGTTATCTGATCAGGATACTTATCAAGTCTTGAATAGGGATCCTATGCTCTTTTTTAAGGATGAATTGCATAATATTATTGAAGATGGTAAGGATCGGAAGATCCTTAATAAAAAGGAGGCTTTGTATTTAGATCCTTTATTCTGCAGAACACCTGTTATTTATTTTCTACCAAAAATACACAAAGATGTTGTTAAACCTCCAGGGAGACCCATTGTCAATGGGATCGACTCTGTTTCTGCGCGATTAGGACAGTACATTGATTTCTTTTTACAACCTTTAGTCATGCAAACTCCGGCATTTTTGAAGGACACAAAACACATCATTCAAATTCTAGACACCTTGAAGTGCTCCTCATCCACCTTCTTAGTTACAGCGGATGTAAGTTCCCTGTACACCATCATTGGCCATCAGGATGCTATGGCTTCGGTGGAATGGGCTCTGACTACATCTTCCCTATCGGGTGGGCATCAGGAGTTCCTTTTAAGCTGTTTAGATTTTTGTCTCACAAGGAACTACTTTTGGTACAATAGAGAATTCTATTTACAAACCAGGGGTGTAGCGATGGGAGCTCGCTTCGCTCCCAGTGTGGCTAATATTTTCATGTCCCACTGGGAAAATGAGGCAGTGTTCCTCCATCGCCCCCCTGAGTTAGTGTGTTATAGAAGATTCATAGACGATCTTATTCTGGTTTGGAATGGAGATAGATCAGGATTGAATAACTTTATTGAATCACTTAATAATAACACTAAGAATATTTCCCTAACATGGACCATTAGTTCAGAAAAAGTAGTATTTCTAGATTTGTCCATTAGTATTAAGCATGACCAGTTTATCCTTACTAATTATTTTAAACCAACAGATCGCAACTCGTATATTCCCCTGGGGAGTTGTCATCACAGCTCTTGGCTGTGTAACATCCCCAGGGGACAATACATTAGGTTGCGCCGTAATTGTACTACTCTGAACGACTTTGTAAATCAATCCCAAGTTCTCACATCTAGGTTTGAACAAAAGGGTTACAATAGATCCATCCTTGATAAAGAGGTCTCCAGAGTTATGTCATTGGATAGGAAAGAACTTATTGATGGGTCCGGGAAGGTTCCCACCAATGATCAACACAATTTTAAAATGGTGTTGGATTATAATGTCCAATACCGTAAGTTCGAGAGAATAATTCAAAAAAACTGGGCAATACTAAAGCAGGATAGAGTTTTGGGCCCTGTACTGCCTGACAGGCCCCAATTTATTTACAAAAAAGCCCCCACGCTAAGGGACCGGTTGGCCCCTGGAGTTTTAGATCCGCCCATACCTACATCAGATAGGCTTTTTTCCTTCTTAGGGGGTTTCTATGCCTGTGGCCGGTGTGTACCCTGTAAACATGCCAAAGGGAATGTCAAAAAGAGAAAAAAATTCCTGGCCTCAGCTACTAACCGAGAGTATGAGATCAAACAATTGATCACATGCGATACGGTTGGAGTTGTCTACATGCTGGAGTGCAGTTGTGGACTCCAGTATGTTGGCAGAACTTCAAGACCTTTACACGTTAGACTGGCTGAACATGTCAACAACATCAAAAAAGGCCTCAAGACCCATAACGTGTCTAGACATTTCAAGGCCTTTCATGAACAGAATCCGAGGGGTCTGAAGTTTTGGGGCATTGAGAGGGTTAATAAGCATTGGCGAGGGGGTAATTTCATTAGACAACTAAGTAAAAGAGAATCCTATTGGATATACGAGACAAGAGTAATGTGCCCTGAAGGGTTGAACATAGAGTTTGATACTAATTGCTTTATCTCTGACCGATAAACTTTATTATTTTATATTCTGCATTTCAATTGTTTTGGAGCAGTCGGTAACAGCGGTTTGACGGAATTTTTTCGTTCTGCCATTCTTTCAAATTGGATATTGTCATTTTGAAAATGGTTAATTTGCATATTTTTATTGAGGTTGTCATAGATATATATTTTTTATTAAAATATTATATTAGGTATCTATATGATTGCCTCGTTTTATATTTGCTATTTGTTAATTATTATTTATGATTTTTAAGGTGAATCCTAGCGGCTAGCTCGTATTGAGTGTTTCCGTTTTTCCCTGTTTGATTACTAGGGGACACTTCCGGTATTCCCTCTGTTGTGAAGCGTCTATAGTCGCCATAGCAACTCACCTCTTTATAGCGCGGGTGCCCACGTAGTCCCGTCGTCACGTCATCTGCTGAAGTCCCCGCCCACTGGGACGCAACGCGTCCAGAAACGTAACGACGTGACGTCACCCGCTGCTACCGCGCATGCTCCACTCCGTCTCGATACGGAACTACATGCTGTTTACATCTTGCACTTGTGAAGTGCCGCTTTTGTAAGTCTGTTTTTAATTACTTTTAACAATAAATTGGAAAATACAGAGAGCACTATCCCTGTTCCTTCTTTTTTGCATTATATACGCTATGTGTGAGCCATCCCTGCCTACAGCCTTAAACTGAGAGCCCTTGAGAATGATATCCTCAGTACGATTCCTGATGGATTAGCATCTGAATTTGGAGCTCCTGTTGATTGACCCCTGCTGGGAACGCTTTTTTAACCTGTTTAATAGGTGAGAGGCCATTTCGTTCACCGGTGTTGGGCACCATTCAACATTCACAATTTTTTGGCATGCTGTCACGTGTGGAGGAGACTCACTTTATCTTTGGACATTTGAACATAGTCACAGGACTGTTTATATATTTTTTTATTTTATTTTATTTCATTTATATTTCTTTGAGCGCTGCACCTTATTTTGTATGAGGCTGCTATAGGAGCCGTGGGGGAGAGCTCAGATGTTACTTTTAATGGCAGAAGCCATGCTGTGAGTGCAGGGCTTCCACGTGTCTGAAAAAAACCCGGTCAGAAATGTAAGCGTGCCGTTTCTCTATACGCTGATTGCTTGACAAAGGGGTGGGTGTGAGTAGCATTCCCGCCCATCCCTGACATAAAGGCTTTAATCTGACAGCTGCAGCTGTGCAGAGCACATCCAGCGGGTTTTCTGGCCACTCCTTGGCTGTGCTTGATATTCACACTTGCGCTGTAAGTTACTACATAATTAACTGATGGAGCGATGCGGGACAAAGTCCTTGTACAGCGGGATAGCGGGAAAGTCCCGCCCAATCCGGGACTGTTGGAAGGTATGTATTTGCAGATCTCTGTGACTGAATGACACAGCAGTGCAGCCATGTGCAGCTGTACAAATCCCAGAAAGTGGGGATAAGAACGCTAGGATTTTTATGGGGAAAGGGGGGATGCACTTGGCACCATCTTGCACGTTACACCCTAAATTTGAGTGTGATAGAATGCAAAACTTGCAACTGCCCTCCCCAATTTTTTTGCAGCGTGCTCATATTTGGGAAGATTGCACTTATTTTGCTCTTATTCATTCATCTTCTAAAAAAACACACAAAAAAAACACATTTTTACAGGGTTATGCATTTATATAGTTTTAAATTATTAAAGTGTATCTAAAGCCATTGTTTTTTTTTGTTTGTTTTGAGTAAGGAGGGGTTATCAACCCTGTCGGGTTTGTTTGTTTTGTTTTTTTTTTTTTGTTTTTTTCTGTGTTTCCTCTGGGAAGATTCACCCTCTCCATACAATTAATTACCTCGCACTGTACTGCATTGCTATACTTTTTTCAGTGCTCACCACTGCGACACAGTGATGTGAACAGGGCACATAGGAGACCAGGAAGGTTGCCTTTTCTTATGGTGGAACTGCGCTAGAATAGCCACCCAATGCAGTTTTACTGCACCTGGTGTGAATGGGCCCTAAGAGAGGATTACTTCATCTTCTGATGTAACTATGGGACAGGAGGTGATGGTATATCTCTGAAATAGGACACAATAGGGGGGTCTTTTAACCCTTCCCTAGTGTATTGAAAAGTATATTAAAATATTTTTGGTTTGGATACACTTGAATTCTAAAATCTTGCTAGAGGGTACAGCTGAGTGCTTTTATACATCATCTTTCTGTTTCCCTGCCAGTTCAGCCTTCCCTTTGACAGCAGTCAGCATGATGCATGTGCCGCCACTCCCTTTTCCCTACTGCATTGCAACTGGCAGTACCAGATGGCTGTATATTACAGTGTGCAGGCTGTATGGTTAGGCATTTTACTATACCATTTTCCTCCTTACAAATTACTTACAAGCCATGGGCTTTTTGCAAGAGCAGGATGACTCAGTGCACAATTATAAGGTATGAGATGGCAGCTGAATTGATTAAAGGGAAATTATCACCTTTATTACCAGTTATGTTAAGTAGAGCATGGTAAGAAAATTATTGTATTGTGCTTAGGATGGGACTTCTAACTGATTCCAGTGTCATTTATATCATGTATATCTGTTTAAAGCAAATCTGTACTGAGCAAATGTGTGGGGGTGGCCATGCCTGACCTCTGTTTGTTCAGGAAAAGCAAATCATCTGGCTTTCAATCTTTTTAAAGGGTTCAAATGTGAAGACTAGTAATTTTTTTTTCTCTTTTTTTCTTATTTCATCTTTAACTACTTCCAGTCCGGGCCTTTTCTGGCACTTTTTGTTCACATGTAAGAATCAGTATTTTTTGCTAGAAAATTACTTAGAACCCCCAAACATTGTATATTTTTTCAAAGCAGAGGCCCTAAAGAATGAAGTAGTGGGTTTTGCAATTTTTTATGTCACGTGGTATTTGCGCAGTATTTTCCCAAATGCAGTTTTTTGGGAAACAATACACTATTTTGAATTGTAATGCAAAAAAAAACACAATACATAACCCAATTTTTTTTTTTTGTAAAATATAAAGACTGTAGTTACTATCCATAGGCGACACTTTAAAAGCCTTTTACAGGTTACCACAGAGGAGTTCTGGTGCTAGAATTACTGCCCATGATCTGACTTTCACGGGGATACCTCACATGTTTGGGACAATCGCTGTTTGTGTGCACGTGGAACCAAAGTGCGTGTTTTGCCTTTGCGCGCAAGGACTTTTTTTGCTGGCTCTAAAAAAACACGATACTGAGGTGATGCAGCTGCAGGCATCATTGCGGTATAATCGCCAAAAGTCCAGCGACGTATGGCTACATCGCTGGACGGAAAGTGGTTAAAACTGTTTTTTGTTTTTGTTTTTTGTGAGATACAGCACCATACATTTTATTGATGTGTAATGGTGACATCCCAATAAATATAGGCTGCTACTTTTGCCAAAAAACTTCCCTTCTGTGCCTCTTCACAGCTGTCAGATACTGTTTTGAGCAGCTAGCTTCCAGTGTTGAGTGTTAGCTGTGGTCACTGCTTTTGTGCTGCTCTTAACCTTCTATTTGTAGGCAGGTGTAGTCTGTACTTGTCACTGCAGGTGGCGCTCAACCGAAGAGACAATGCAGAAGATGAAGGACATTGTGAGAAACTTGGTTCCTCTGACTTCCTGTGGTCACAAGGAGATAGCTGTCCGGTTGGATGCTGGTGCCCCATGTGACTTCAGGCATTCTCTTAGGTAAGGCAGCGTCTATTTAGGACTCCAGCTCCCGGTTTTGGCATGCTTTATGCGAGTAGCTAGCGTAGGGACAGGTTCCCTGTCTGGGACAGTGCTTAGAAGTAGGGAAGGCTTCTGGAGGAGTAGGGACAGTGCAGGGACTACGTCGATCTTGCTCCAGGAAGCCTCACCTTTTGGCTGTGGACTGACCAGGCCGTATTCTGCTCCTCGTGGTAGATGCTCTCGGCATCATTCAAGTCCTCAGACTGCTATTAGAATTTATAAGAGGTTCCAGACGGTTGAGCCTACCCGCTGGATCTATTTGTATTGGACCTTTTTGTAATATATTGCTATTGTCTCACTTGGACTCTGTGTTTACTGCCTGCCACACCATGCTGCACCCTTCTCACATGCTCATTCCACCATTCAGGGAACTAACCCGAATACTTTCTTACAATGCATCACATTCTGTGAATGGGCAGGGGAGATCCTATAATTTGACTGCTCCACTGCCCATTCACAGAGCGAAATGCATGGGGATGAATAAGGGAGCATCTAAGTTGGGGTTCACTCTGCATTAAAATAGAATAACTCCTAATTACAGGTTCACTTTGAGTGGCATAGGTATGTAAATAACGTGCAGCTTAGCGTATCTCCTAAAAGACCTGATAACTTCAAAAGCCATCTAAAAATATACTGATAGTTACAACTGTGACCACATTCAGAGGAGCCAGCATTATAGTTCCAGAGCTCAACTCAGTGGCTGCTTGGATTAACCTTAAAGGAGAAGTATGGGATATATATATATATATATATATATATATATATATATATATATATATATATATATATATATATATATATATATATATATATATATATATATATATATATATATATATATATATATATATATATATATATATATATATATATAATATTTTCACCTTTTATGGCTGCAGCATCGATCTGATGCCGCAGCTGTCCTCCGCTCGCTCAGTGATTGAGAACCGAGCAATCACATGCCTCTGATCAATCAGTTCTTTACGGAGTACAGTCAGTGACTTGTCAATCACCGCTCTCTGCTCTGTCCCTATAGTGTTCACTAGAGCGCCGGGCTGTGGTGAGAGCGGCTGGCTTAGGCTCTCAGCGGCACATAGAGAGACTGAACCAGCTGCTGGTCAGGCTTCTTTTTAATGAGTGGCCACGTGTCTTGTTAAACTCCCTTCCTCGGAAAAGTTGTATCCCTATTGTAGGGTCACCAGTATGGTATTTGTAAATTGAAATCATATCCCCTCTCAAGCGTCTCTTCTGAAGACAGAATAAGTTCAGTGCTCGCAACCTTTCCTCATAACTAATATCCTCCAGACCCTTTATTAGCTTTGTTGCCCTTCTTTGTACTCTCTCCATTTCCAGTACATCCTTCCTGAGAACTGGACAGCATACGCTAGGTGCGGCCGGACCAGAGTCTTGTATAGCGGGAGAATTATCATTTTATCTCTGGAGTTGATCCCCTTTTTAATGCATGCCAATATTCTGTTTGCTTTGTTAGCAGCAGCTTGGCATTGCATGCAATTGCTGAGCCTATCATCTGCTAGGACCCCCAGGTCCTTTTCCATCCTAGATCCCCCCCAGAGGTCCCCCCCATGTATAGATTGCTTTCATATTTTTGCCACCCAAATGCATTATTTTACATTTTCTACATTGAACCTCATTTGCCATGTAGTTGCCCACCCCATTAATTTGTTCATATCTTTTTGCAAGGTTTCCACATCCTGTGGAGAAGTTATTGCCCTGCTTAGCTTGGTATCGTCTGCAAATACAGAGATTGAACAGTTTACCCCATCCTTCAGGTCATTTATGAACAAAATAAATAGGATTGTTTAAATCTTAACTCCTAATCTGAATGCTAGTTCCAGGTCAGTGATTTAAAAAAGTATTAAAGCCTTCTGATCAGCAATTTTCCTTTATAACCGATGTCTGTTCCTTTGTATTTTTTGTGGTGCACAATAATGATGCATTGACATTTCTAAGCATATTTTGCTCCATATTGTGCTGGGATGCACACATTCTGTTCTACTTTTACAGAATCAAACTGATGCTTATTAGCCATTCCAGCCATGATGAGTCATTTAAACATGACCTCATTCCTGAGGCTTCTGCTCTCTTCTCTGTGCTGCATGCCTCCTTCCTACAAATGTTTTGCAGCCGAGCTTAAACCTGGAATCCACATGTGACCAAATATTACCAATTGCTTTGTTTTCACAAAATGAAATGGTGCAATGTGTTCTATTAAAAACCCCAGCTAGTGTTCTTTGGGTAATTAAATTTGACATATCTCTTTTTGTTCAGATTTTCTTTCATCATCTGTATGCACGCAGTGACTTTGCTTGGAATGAGCTGAACTACGCTAAGGCAAATAATCCCACGTTCATATCCAGTGTCTCTAGTTGTGAACAGATAAGACTGCTATATTTAGCAATCATAATTGCTGTATTGTGTTTGCAGAGTAATATCCCCATCACCAAATGTTAGCAACGTTATATAACAGCCATTGCCTGTATTAGGAACTGCATTAATGCTTTTCTTTTCATGTTTGATCTCACTAGGAAAAAAAAAAAAAAAAGCCAGCAGTAATCTAAAAATAAATAAACCGGGTCTGTTAAACCCTTTTAAGAAGATTGTTGACCTAGTGGTGCTTTTGGATGCAAATCAAATCACTGGTTGATTCTGAAGTGCAGCACAGACTAAATGGGATGGTGTTCCGCAGTGACCTGGTTTTAGCTGCATGTGATGATTATCTTTAGTGTTTGCTCAATACCGAACAGGTGCTCTCAGAGTCGCAGGTAATGTTGTGAAATGTTCTGTAAAATGAATTAAGCCGCTTTTCAGGCAGCCGTCTCCTAGTAATGTCTTGCCCAAACCCATTTCATCATTTTACACATTATTCATCATTTTTGTCTTTGGCCTTGTGGTAGAGCATCCCTTTGGCTAACCAACCCTACACCTGCTATACCTATAGTTACATGCAAAGAATATGCAAAAGTCTACACGGAGATGGCTTAACAAGTAGAAAACAAAATATGGAGCGTACATTGAAAGGGGCTGAATATTCACAATGCAGAGTATATCCAGCCAGCTGATGAATTATAATTGTAGTTGAACTTGATAGATTTTTAGGCAGACCTCCAGGCAGATATGACATACATTGATGCAGCTCTGTGTTAATTAATGCACCCTGTAAAAAGGCCACTTGGCACCCTTCTTGAGTGCTTCTGTCAGTGTAAAACTTCCTCCAGTCAGGAACCAGATATTATAGCTGAATATTGCACCCAAGATCTAGACGACACTTAGCTTAGGAATCGAACTGGAACTGACTTTATTGTAAACGCGCACACAATTTATATACCACACAGAATCAGGTAAGCGCTTGATCACATTATGCAAACTGTAAACAGTAATATAATTACCATAGCTAAGGAACAGCCAACATAAACGGACAACGAATTAAACAACTAGCCACCTAGACCAGCCTAGATCACTCAGTGCCCACCCAGACCGTTCGGACCCAGTTCCTCAGTAAGAAGACCTAGGGCTGTCCAAATCTCTAAAAGGATTAGCAGATAAACAATAGGTGACTCAATTAACAATGGGAATTCACACCTAGGAGGCATACAATGAGGAAATGATACCATGAGTGACTGAACCCTTAGTAAACAGATTACAGTAGGAGACCCCAGCATCAGGTTGTTTTGAGCTGATTATATTAACTACTTGCCGAACAGCCGCCATCATTGTACTGTGGCAGGTTGGCCCGTTCCCACGAATCGCCGCCTTTGTACATCGGCTCAGGAACTGTAGTCTGTCCGCTGGCCACCCGTGATCGTTCCCCGCAGTGACAGAACGGGGATCTGCCTGTGTAAACAAGGCAAATCTCCGTTCTGACAGGGAAAATCACATAGATCATGTCTTTCTGCTATGCAGGAAGATAGATCTGTGTGTTTCCCCAAGCAGCCCATCCCCCATACAGTTAGAACACACCTGCAGTGAACACATTTAACCCCTTGATTGCCTCTGATGTTGACCCCTTCTTTGCCAGTGTCATTAGTACAATGTCAGTGCATATTTTTAGCACCGATTACTGTAATAATGTCACTGGTTCCCAAAAAAGTGTAAAAAAATGTCATGTGAAGATCTGTCCGAATATGTAGAAGAATATATATCGGCCTAAACTGAGGAAGACATTTTAGATTTTTTTTTTTTTTTTGGGGGGGGGGGGGGGGTATTTTTTAGACAAAAAAGTAACGCATATTGCCTTTGTTTTCAAAATTGTCACTTTTATTATTTTTTTTTTTCATAGCACAAAAAATAAAAACCACAGAGGTGATCAAATACCACCAAAAGAAAGCCCTATTTGTGGGGGAAAAAAGGACATCAATTTTGTTTGGGTACTGCGACGCACGACCGCGCAATTGTCAGTTAAAGCGACGCAGTGCCATATTGCAAAAAATTGCCTGATTATTAAGGGGGAAAATCTTCCGGTCCTTAAGTGGTTAACATCTGCTTTGAGTCTCAGTCTAGGAGGGGGTGAAGCAGTCATTGCTGATATGGGCACAAAGGCCCCAAATCTGTATCCAGGTCCTAGGTTCCCAGAGTCTGTGTGTTTTGGGGAGACATGAATCGGAAATCCCCTCAAAAGCCAGCGTCCATAGTCATTAGGCATGAGGCTACCCTGCAGTCCCCTCCAAAAGCCCCTGTCCCAGTTCAGTGTGTAACACGCCCCCTAAATTTGTATTTTTTTATAGGCAAACAGTGTACTGTCTTTGAAACACTGCCTGACTTTGATTTTGCCAACCTGATGCAGTCCCCAGTACAGAACAGCTCGGAGAGGGAGAAGCAGCACAAGCTGCCAGTTAGCTGTGCTGCAGTGCAAGGAGCATGCTGAGAGGATGAGAGAACAAAGTGAAAGAGAGATGAGATCACAGAGCTATAGCATTGATAACTCGGGTCTCCTCTCCTGCCATGAGAACATTTTCAGTGAGTGTGAAAAATACCTGTTGGTCTTGCCAGAATTGTAGTGTCCTTGTCACTTCCTGTTAGCTGAAGTAAAAGCTTTAAACTGCTTAAAAAGCTGTAAATGACTGATTCCCCGCTCGCACATAATGGAGATAGAGGTAGAGAGGAAGACATTTTTGTAGTTTAAGTTGGGAGACCATCTTCAGTGGTAACCATAGCTTCATCCAAAGATACTGTACAGTCAATGAGCAATGTCTTCCTAGGACAGGAAGTTTGTTGCTGGCAGTATCACCACGGAAAATAAAAGAAAGAGGCTGAAACAGATCATTTACGAATTGGTAAACTGCAATAATCTTAAATCTTTGTATGTGGGTACATTTTTTTGCATTTGTGCAAGCAGTGCAAATTTGGTCATAGATTTTTTTTTTTTTTTTCTTTTTCGTTCAGTCGTTAGCTGACCACAAAGTGAGAGTAGTGGTTTCTTAGGCTCTGTGTAGGTAAAGCTTTATTTAACTGTGTCTAAGGCCACTCCTGCCATGGTGACCTTAAAGTAGAATTCCTGCCTAGCACTAACTGTTTAAAAACGTCCCCCTTCTGTAACCTACAGTGCCTTTAAAAAGTATTCATACCCCTTGAAATTTTCCACATTTTGTCATGTTACAACCAAAAACGTAAATGTATTTTATCAGGGTTTTATGTGCTAGACCAACACAAAGTAGCACATAATTGTAAAGTTGAAGGAAAATGATAGATGGTCTTCAAATTTTTTTTTAGAACTAAATATGTGAAAAGTGTGGCGTGCATTTGTATTCAGCCCCCTGAGTCAATACTTTGTAAAACCACCTTTCTCTGCAATTACAGCTGCAAGTCTTTTTGGGGAAGTCTCTACCAGCTTTGCACATCTAGAGATTGAAATTTGTGCTCATTCTTTGCAAAATAGCTCAAGCTCTGTCAGATTGGATGGAGAGCATCTCAATAGCATTTTTCAAGTCTAATTCTCAATTTAGGTCTGGACTTTGACTGAGTCATTCTAACACATGAATATGCTTTGATCTACACCATTCCATTGTAGTTCTGGCTGTATGTTTAGGGTTGTTGTCCTGCTGGAAGGCGAATCTCTGCCCCAATCTCAAGATTGCCCTGTATTTGGCTCTATCCATCTTCCCATCAACTCTGACCAGCTTCTCTGTCCCTGCTGAAGAAAAACATCCCCACATAATTCCACCACCATGTTTCAAGGTGGGGATGGTTTGTTCAGGGCGATGTGCAGTGTTAGTTTTCCACAACACATAGCGTTTTGCTTTTAGGCCAAAAAGTTCAATTTTGGTCTCATCTGATCAGAGCACCTTCCACATGTTTGCTGTGTCCCCCACATGGCTTCTCGCAAATTGCAAACAGGACTTCTTATGGATTTCTTTCAACTATGGCTTACTTCTTGCCACTCTTCTATAAAGGTCAGATTTGTGGAGTGCATGACCAATAGTTTTCCTGTGGACAGATTCTCCCAACTGAGCTGTGGATCTCCAGAAGCTCCTATAGAGTTACCATGGGCCTCTTGGCTGCTTCTCTGATTAATTCTCTCCTTGCCTGGCCTGTCAATTTAGGTGGACCGCCATGTTTCGGTAGGTTTGCAGTTGTGTCATACTCTTTCCGTTTTCGGATGATGGATTGAACAGTGTTCCGTGAGATGTTCAAAGCTTGGAATATTTTTTTTTATAACCCTATTTAAACTTCTCCACAACTTTATTTCTGACCTGTCTGGTTTGTTCCTTGGCCTTCATGGTGCTGTTTGTCCATGAAGGTTCTTTAACAAACCTCTGAGGGCTTCACAGAACAGCTGTATTTTATACAGAGCATAAATTACACACAGGTGGACTCTATTTACTAATTAGGTGATTTCTGAAGGCAATTGGTTCCACTAGATTTTAGCTAGGGGTTTCAGAGTAGGGGGGCTGAATACAAATGCACGCCACAATTTTCAGATATTTATTTGTAAAAAATTTGATAAAACTTCGTGTTGGTCTATCACATAAAATCCCAAAAAAATACATTCACGTTTTTGGTTGTAACATGACAAAATGTGGAAAAATTCAAGGGGTATGAATATTTTTGAAGGCACTGTATACTGCCTAAGCTGTGTAAAAAGATGTGTATGCTTACTTTTTTGCAGTCTGGTCCAGTCCACTGTGTTAGTGAGCGGCATCTGCAGGGGAGAGGGGTGAGTGCTTGACAAAGGCTGGGTGTTCCCCCTCCTCTCCCCTGCAGCATCTGTTCGCTAACACAGGGGAGCCGGAGCTGTGGCACATGTGACCAGACCGGAGCAGACTGAAAATAGGTAAGTAAACACATTTTTTTTTTTTTTTTTTTTTAGACAGCTTAGACCGCATAGGTTGCATAAGGAGTGAGGGAACATTTTTAAACCTAGTGCTGGGAAGGATTTATACTTGAACTAAATGCCATAAGTGTCCTTGGCAGTGATATGAATTTCTCTGTTATCTGCTGATATTCAGGCCATGGTTAAATTGTACAGAAGTGCCATTGTGTTGCCATCCTATTCTGCAAATCACAGATGTCTGGTTGTCATGCTGACGCCCTTGCTTCAATACCTTGAGTAGAGGCATTTTGAATTTTTGTTTATTACAGGTAAATGCAGCACATCACATATTGTACGTTCACATCAATTCCTGCCCTCAAGGAGCTTACAATTTAAGGTTCCTACCTCGCATGCATACAGTGAAGGAAAAAAGTATTTGATCCTCTGCTGATTTTGTACGTTTGCCCACTGACAAAGAAACAATCAGTCTATAATTTTAATGGTAGGTTTATTTTAACAGTGAGAGACAGAATAACAAAAATATCCAGAAAAACGCTTTTCAAAAAAGTTATAAATTGATCTACATTTTAATGAGTGAAATAAGTATTTGATCCCCTATCAATCAGCAAGATTTCTGGCTCCTATACAGGCAACGAGCTGAGATCTTCTATACAGGTAACAAGCTGAGATTAGAAGCACTCTCTTAAAGGGAGTGCTCCTAATCTCAGCTTGTTACCCGTATAAAAGATACCTGTTCCCAGAAGCAATCAATCAGATTCCAATCTCTCCTCCATGGCCAAGACCAAAGATCTGTCCAAGGATGTCGGGGACAAGATTGTAGACCTACACAAGGCTGCAATGGGCTAAAAGGCCATCGCCAAGTAGCTTCGTGAGAGGGTTTCAACAGTTGGTGCGATTATTTTCGCAAATAGAAGAAACACAAAAGCTGTCAATCTCCCTCGGAATTGGGACTCCATGCAAGATCTCACCTCGTGGAGTTTCAATGATCTTGAGAACGGCGAGGAATCAGTCCAGAACTACACGGGAGTATCTTGTCAATGATCTCAAGGCAGCTGGGACCATAGTCGCCAAGAAAACCATAGAAATGTGCAGCGCTAATTAGAAATGGTCACTTATATGACTGACGACCATAGGGATAATAAAAATCAGGCGTAAGCTCTTTTGAGTCCAATTGTTCCGGTAAGCCTTCTCATTGTTGGTGGTGGTTATCATATTCACTCATTGATGCCAGAAGGATTTATCTCCCTACCTGGCTCAATCTCAACACCTAGTTTTCACTCTGTGGACTTTTTCACTTTGTTACTATCAATTATCTTCACTGACTTTTTAGTTGATCACTATGCGGGTATGATCAATGTTTTATTAATGTTTTTTTGTGTTTTCATATACATAATTTTTTAATACTTATTATCCCTATGGTCGTCAGTAATATATAGTGACCATTTCTAATTGGCGCTGCACATTTCTATAATCACGTTTTTGCAAATTTTTCCTTTGCTGTGCTGGCTGCTGTACTTTATGCAGGGTGTCAGCACGGTATCCTCCTTTTATTTTATTTTTAACACACAATGCTATGAAGGACTAAAATCCTGCAGCACCTGCAAGGTCCCCCTGCTCAAGAAAGCACATGTACAGGCCCATCTGAAGTTAGGCTAATGAACATCTGAATGATTTAGAGGAGAACTGGGTGAAAGTGTTGTGGTCGTGGTCAGATAAGACCAAAATCAAGCTCTTTGGCATCAACTCAACTTGCTGTGTTTGGAGGAGGAGGAATGCTGCCTATGACCCCAAGTACACCATCCCCACTGTCAAACATTGAGGTGGTAACATTATGCTTTGGGGGTGGCTCAAGTGAAGCACATTAAGGTCCTGGATTTGCCTAGCCAGTCTCCATACCTTAAAGTGGAGTTCCACCCAAAAATGGAACTTCCACTTTTTGAATTCCTCCCCCCCCTCTGGTGTCACATTTGGCACCTTTCAGGGGGAGGAGGGAGCAGATACCTGTCTAATACAGGTATTTGCTCCCACTTCCTGGCATAGATCACCACGGCGCTTGCGGTGACCTATGCCACTTCTGGCGCCTACCCCGTCCTCCCCCGCTGTATTCTGGGAGACACACAGGTCCCAGAACACAGCAGGGACCTGAGAGGATGCGCACGGCTTCACTTCCTTATTCCCTTACCGAGGATGGTGGCGGCAGCAGCCGAGAGCCGAAGGACGGATCGGCTTCAGCTGCCGACATCGCGGGCTCCCTGGACAGGTAATTGTCCATATATTAAAAGTCAGCAGCTGCAGTATTTGTAGCTGCTGGCTTTAAATTTTTTTTCAGCGGACCTCCGCTTTAATCCCATAGAAAATATGTGGAGTGTGCTGAAAGTTCGAGTTAGCAAACGTCGGACTTAATGACTTGGAGAAAATCTGCAAAGAGGAGTGGGACAAAATTTCTCCTGAGATGTGTGCAAACCTGGTTGCCAACTGCAGGAAACGTCTGACCTCTAAGTACTAAGTCATGTTTTGTGAAGGGGTCAAATACTTATTTCAGTCAATAACCACTTAAGGACCGGGCCTATTTTTCAGATTCTGTGTTTACAAGTTAAAATCATTTTTATTTCCACTAAAATTACTTAGAACCCCCAAAAAAAAAAAAAAATATATATATATATTTATATATATAAAATAGCGGTTGTTTCACACCGTATTTACAAGCGCACTTTTTTTGGAAAAAATACACTTTTTTGAATTAAAAAATAAGACAACAGTAAAGTTAGCACAATTTTTTTATTTTATTTTTTTTAATATATATTGTGAAAGATGATGTAATGCAGAGTAAATTGATACCCAACATGTCACGCTTCAAATTTGCGCCCGCTCGAGGAATGGCGACAAATTTTTACCCTTAAAAATAGGCGACATTTAAAAAATTCTACAGGTTGCATATTTTAAGTCACGGAGGAGGTCCAGGGCTAGAATTATTGCTCTCGCGCTACCGATAGTGGTGATAATGATTGCATGTGTGGTTTGAACACCGTTTTCATATGCGGGCGCTACTCACGTATGCGTTCGCTTCTGCACGTGAGCTAGGTGGGATGGGGCACGTTTAAAAAAACATTTTTTCTTATTTACCTTTTTTATTTTTTATTTTACACTGTTTTAAAAAAAAAAAAATGTGTCACTTTTATTCCTATTACAAGGAATGTAAACATCCCTTGTAATACAAAACAAGCATGACAGGACCTCTGATGTCACTTCCGCCCTGCATTGTTATGGAGCCGCGTGGGGGCCATCTTCCCCTCACTCGTCTTAATGCCCAGCAAGGGTGAAGATCCGCTGTTGACGGCTTCGATAAGCGGCGGAGGGCACCGGAGCGCAGCAGGAGGGGGGCCCTCTCCCGCCGCTGATAAGTGATCTCGCGGTGAATCCGCCGCAGAGCCCACTCTGATCCGAAAGCGGACCGCAGGCCGAACAAGAGGATACCGGGATTATGGCAGCTAGCTGCCGCCATACCAACGTTATCCCCCTTCAAAGTAAGGACGTATATCGGCATGCGGTGGTCCGGAGGTGGTTAAGAGCATTGGGCGGAAGTGACATTTGACGTTGCTTCCGCCAGTCAATGCTATGGAGCCGACCAGGGGCAATTGTCCCCTCACTCGGCAGCCAGGCATCCACGGGAAAGGACGCGATTGTCTCTGCCGCTTCTTACTGGCGGGGTCTGGTAAGCGGTGGAGACCTCCAGAATGCGGCGGGGGCACCTCTCCCACCACCGATAAAAGTTATCTTTCGGCAAACCCGCCGCAGAGGCCACTTTTATGTGAAAGCGGACCGCCGCTGAAATGGATACCGGGGTTATGGCAGCTAACTGCTGCCATAACAACGATATCCCTCTTCAAAGAGCCACTGTTTAATGATGGCGGGCGGTCTGTAAGTGGTTAAAATGCAAATCAATTTATAACTTTTTGAAATGTGTTTTTTCTGGATATTTTTGTTATTCTGTCTCACTGTTAAAATAAACCTACCATTAAAATTATAGATTGATGATGTCTTTGTCAGTGGGCAAACGTACAAAATTAGCAGGGGATCAAATACTTTTTCCTCACTGTACATGCACATACTAGGGCCAGTTTAGACAGGAGAAAACCTACCAGCGTGTCTTTTGGAGTGTGGGAGGAAACCTGACTACCCAAACTGCAGACCCCAAGTCCCTGAACTGAGGACTCTAGTGCAGCAAAGCTGAAGTGCTAACCACTAAAGCCAGCCATAGACCGTGTAAATCTCAGCCAGTTTAGCAGGAACCAGCCGAAATTGGAACCATGTATGGCAGGCGGACTGTACCAGAGTTTATTGATCGATCAAGTTGGGTACAACCAGCCTGCTATCAATTGCTGTGCTCTTCCAGTGGTGACTGCTTTCCCCACCCACTTACCTAGAGAACACAGGGGCTCAGTGAGAGTGATTCCCCCCATCAACACAGAGTTGATGGGGGAATCAAGCAATTTTCTTTCCAGCAACCTGTAGTTTCCGGAAAGAAAATTGCTCCATCTATGGCCGGCTTTACCTATTAAGCTGTCCAAGGTTGCTCTTCACTTCCTGTCCCAGGGACACCTGTAAAATTTTGATTTCCCATTAATATTTGTTTTGGCAACAGTGGACACCAGGACAAATGAAAAGAGCAAACCTCAGCGGAGACTGAGTTATAAACACTTGACACAAGGTTCTTACCCTTGGCGCTATGTAAATCCTGTATTATTATTTATTATTATTATTATTATTATACCCTTCTCCACTCTACCCAAAACTAAAAAAAATTGTGTCGCTGCTGTCTACATATTTTGCAGTTGAGGTAGAATTTAGGTGTAATAATGTTTGGTTTGGGAGTTCAAATTAGATATTTTCCCAAAGTTCCTCTTCTTTTTCAAGGAGCTCAGGTAGCTTTTGGAGCATCAGGCATCCAGCTACAGGCTCCTGAGCACTCGTATGTGAAAAGTCTCACCCGAATTTCACTGAGTTTTGGTAGTTGAGCATTTTGTATCTTCGAGCTATAAAACACTTCGTTGTGGACAGGGCCTTATACACCAAAGACCAGCTTTCAGTCTTTCAATTAGTAAATCACTTTTAAGCCTGGTCCTCCTTAACACAATAGGCCTTATTAGAATATCAGAGCTAAGGACTGTCTAATAATACTACAGTTCACACTTTTATTATCCAAAAGTCATTTTTGTTTGAAGGTTTAAATCTAAGTAACTAGTATGAGGCAACACATTTATTCCCAAAGCTGTTTGAATGCCATTAGGTTTGGTTTTTGGAAGCCATGTTAAAAGGTAATAGCAGGTTACGTTGAAGTAAGTCTACACAGCTGGAAGTGCTCTGAGTTGTTATATCAAACAGTGTGGTTAACATGAAAGTCTGGACGTGCCTTGCTGTAACCCCTGGGTGAGCTGTGTGCCTGTGTGATATCCTACTCTATGAAATACTGCATGCTGCTTAGATGTTTCAGTGTATTTTGCAGTTTAAAAGATGGAAATCTCAAAGTGAATTTTCTGTTAGACTTTCTGTGATGTAGTGACCTAGTTAAGAGTTTCTGTGGCATTATCTGGGGAATCGAGTTAAGAGCGGATAGCTGACAGTTATGTCATGAAGGATTTCCATGTAAAAAAATAAAAATAAAAGGATGACTTTTAATTTTAACACCATGAATACATGTAAACGACTTCCTCGCATACTGTTAAGATATCAGTTGAATTTTAACCACCTAAGGACCAGGCCCTTTTCTAACACTTGTTGTTTACAAGTAAAAAATCTGTATTTTTTGCAAAAAAATTACTTGGAAACCCCAAACATCATTTTTTTTTTTTTGTAGAAGAGGCCCTAGAGAATAAAATGGTAGTTGCTGCAATTCTTTGCCACGTGGTTTTTGCGCAGCAGTTTTTCAAACTTTTTTGGAAAAAATACACTGAATTAAAAAAAAAAAAACACATTTACCCCAATTTTTGTATAGTATAAAAGATGTTACACCAAGTAAATCGATACCTAACATGTCATGCTTTAAAATTAGGCATGCTTGTGGAATGGCGCCACGCTACGGTACTTAAAAATCTCTATAGGCGACATATAAAAAATTTCTACAGGTTACCAGTTTATAGTTAGAGGAAGTCCAGTGTTAGAAATATTGCTCTTGCTCAGACGTTTGCAGCAATACCTCACGTATTGTGCGAATACCATTTACATATTCGAGCGTGACCTACGTATGCGTTTACCACTGTGCTCGAGCACGCGGGAACGGTGGTACTTACATTTTTTTATTATTTATTTTCTTACTTTTTTAAGTTGTCCCTTTAATTTTTATAATCATCCCTTGCAATAACACAGCATGACAGGTCCTCTTTATGGAGAGATCTGGGGTCTAAAAGACCCCTAATCTCTCATCTACACTTAAAGTGAATTTAAACCCTCACATATACCCAGTGAAGTGAACAGCCTCAGATGATACACAGAGATGAAACAAAAATCTCCCTATATAAGTTGTATATGTATATCTGCTGTCTTCAGCTTTATATACTGTTTAGAAAAGTGCATGTCCTGTTGGATTTTTCTCTTCTTGGTTCCCCAGTAGGTGTGGATACTTGCTATACACTGTGAGAGACTGTGAGACAGCTGATTGGTGGAAAGGCACACCCCCTCCCCACACATGCAGAGCATGCCTGTGACTAGTTTAGCTTTGTGCTAATCTATTTATAGTAACCGACACAGAGCTTGTGAATAGTTCTCAGGCTGATAACAGACAAATGGAGCAGGAAAAAGCTATGGGACATAGGGCTTTGAAGAGAGATTACAAAACACTGCAGATAGATTTGCCCAGCTCAGATTTCATGAATCGGGTTTACATCCACTTTAAAAGCAAAATATCCCCAAAAAATATTTTTTGCTTTAAAGAAAAAAAAAAAGCCATGTTTACATGGCCTGAGAACCGGAAATTACATCATGACGTCGCTCTGGTCCTCCCAGGGCATAGAGCTGAGAGGCGGAAATCTTGCCATCGCTTATTTTTATGGCAAGCCATCACTAGCGCCAGATGGTTCTCAGGCTCAGTGATCAGTAACGTAAGCCCGAGAGGGGCTTAAAGGTGATCACTGCTCGATATAACACCTCTTGGGATGAATTAGAGCACAGACTCTGAGCCAGGCCTTCTCTCCAACATCAGTGCCTGATCTCACAAATGCGCTTCTGGAAGAATGGTCAAATATTCCAATAGACACACTCCTAAACCTTGTGGACAGCCTTCCCAGAAGAGTTGAAGCTGTTATAGCTGCAAGAGGTGGGCCAACTCAAAAGTCTACGGACTAAGATGCAATTTAAAGTTCATTTGGATGTAAAGGCAGATGTCCCAATGCCTTTGGTAATCTAATTTGTTATTTTACAATGATAAATAATATATCTATGACGTGGTATTTTAAACTATCTAACATGCAGACCTTAATGAACGATTTCTGTGACTTTGTATATAAAGTCTTAAATTAATGCAAGTTCTCTCAGCTGAAGTTGGGTGATTGTTGGCATGGAGTATGATGGTTTCTATCCCCTCCGGCCTTATTTGACAGATAAGAGCGTGAATTTGTCTGACAAATTTAGTTGATCTTTTATAACCTTTAAATCAGGGGTCCCCAACCCCCGGGGCACAGACCTGTTGATCAGGCTGCACAGCAGGAAGTGAGCACTAACCACGGTCCGCACAGGGCTATCACAGACCACAATTGCAGCTCACCTCCAGCTGTGTGCCCATGCCCATGTGTCCTCTCCTCTACCCGCCCAGCCAATGATGTCATCCTATAAGCAGGACAGGGGGTGGGAGGAGCTGAAGATCTCAATGGACAGCTCCTCCCGCCCCCTGCCCTGCTAATAGGATGACATTGAGCGGGCAGGGGAGCTGGGATATCCCTCAGCCCATCCACCAACAAATAAGGACCCCCCCCATCCCTGGGGAAATTGGATGCCATGAATCAGGTCCTGGTGCCAAAAAGGGTGGGGACTGCTGTTTTTAAATGATTACTATTAATGTTTTCCACTGTCGCAACATAATGTTTACCAATAGTCGGCTCAATAAATTTTTTTCTTTTCCTCCTAAGACCAACACATAGCGTTTAGAAACATTTCCACACTGCAATTCCTGCTGAGAGCAAAGCAGCCATTTGGAAAATATTATTTCATCTCACAATATTTGCAAACCCATCCCTGCATTCCAAGGGTGTCCTAAAGACCAGTGGCGGAGGGTGGTCATTTTTTTTGGGGGGGGGGTGGCAAACGGTAACACCCCCCCCTCCCAAATCGATCAGCGGGCGGGTCTGGTGCACTTACCCCATCTATGCAGCGCTTCACCGGTGGCTTCCCTTGCTCGGCGGTGGTGGCAGCGGTGACAGCTTCCCCTACCCATTCGCCCCGTTTGCTGTTGTAATACCTAGGTGGGCTCATGGCGCAATGCTCTGAGCCTACTCTATTTTGAAGCCTATTAGAGCCTGTGGTTTTAATCGGGGGCTTCAAAAAAACATCCTGCCGCTGTAATTCAGGCGCCCGGTGTCTTGAGAGGGGCCAGACGCCTGAATAGGGGTGCCAGCGGCGGCTGTAAATAGATTCATGCTATGCATGAATCTATCCATTATACATATAGAGGGGGCAGATGCCCCTAATGTATGGGCCGCCACTGCTAAAGACATTAAAAAATACATTAAGGAATTACATAAGGACCATAATGAAATTGCAAGTAGCTCTTCCCTCCAGAGTTCTCTTTCCAGAAACACTCTGCTGCTTCTGGATCATCACAAATTTTAAAAAGCACGTTTAGTTTATTTACTGAACAACACTGTACTTTTATTTCAAGCATACATTACATTTTCACATTCCCAGTGTAACAAAATGGCTTTTAATTTATAAAACTACTCCACACTGAATTTATTTTTAAATTTTTCAGAAAATTTCCAATTTTTGTTTTCGGAAAAAACTGGGAAAAGTTTTCCCCATGGCTTAAAAATATCTGGAAATTTTACATCTCTAGTTGTAACTGAGTTGATCTTAACCAGGGTGAAAAGCTGTGCTCCTTTAATGTAAGGACAGCTCTTCGTGCTTTACTTCTGGAAGGAACGCTGTATTTAAAGTCAAAAGGATGTGGCTGTTGACTGCCCCCCCACCTACAGATCACAGATGTGTTGAACCGAAACGCCTACTTTTGAGCTCCCTCTCAGATCACTTAGGTCTTTGGCTCTGTCTGTCTGGGCTGAGTGTGCATCTAACTTGAAAAGGGTGCCCCTATTAAACATATTCAGCTCGGACATGGCTCCGACTGGCACATGATTATTCGGACTGCTGAACCTTACATCCCTGGTAAAGAAGATTTTCTGTCTCCATCTTTCTCTAATGAATGCTTATCATAAATCTTTGGCTTGGAGTTCTGTTGTAATCCTGTTGCTCTGATTTAATTATATGGTGTGATATCTCTTGCAGAAAGCAATGCTTCATTCGGTTGTATGCAGCTGTTTTAGAGCCCCAAGTGAAATCACATTTTGTTGATTTGCTTTTTAGTTTTTTGTTAAGAGTAATACATAAGAGAGAAAAAAAAAAAAGACTAGAGCATCACATGGCAAAAGGACACAATCAAAGTACAGTACAGTAGAGGAAATTTAGAGGGCAAATGAAACCGATCAAAAACCAGAACCCTCAAAACAAATAAATTACCGTATATACTCGAGTATAAGTCGTTCCGAGTATAAGTCGAGGCCCTAATTTACCACAAAAAAATGGGAAAAACTTATTGACCCGAGTATAAGACGAGGGTGAGAAATGCAGAGCTACTGTAAGTGGAAAAGAGGGTCAACAATGCCTTATTTGCAGCATCACTGTGCCCATTTGCAGCCATAGGTCCCCCGAACTTCAAACTTGGTAGTTAAGGGTTCCTAGATGCCCCCTAGATGCAGCCAAAATTTGGGGTCTCTGAACCCAAAGGGTCCCGAAATGACATTGCTGCAGATGGACACAGTTGGGGCTAAGAACTCCAAATTTGGTGTGCAAACCCAGTGAAACTAGCACCATAAAATTTCCAAAGCTGGGGTTTCTAGCACAAGTGGCCCCGAGATACAGGGCCCCAAATATCGGTTCAGAAAATGTCAAGCACTTTTCTGAACCGATTTTGGGGCCCCGTATTTTATGGCCCCTTAGAGCTAGGAGCTTTGGATATGTTGTGGTACCAGTTCCACTGGGTTTGCACACCAAATTTGGGGTTCCTAGCTCCAAGTGGCCCTGAGATACGGGGCCCCAAAGTCGGTTTGGAAAATGAAATTTTTTGCTGCAGAAAAGTGCTTGACTCGAGTATAAGTCGAGGGGGGCACTTTCAGCACAAAAAAATGTGCTGAAAAACTCGACTTATACTCGAGTATATACGGAAATACACTTTATACATTTAGCAAGATCATTTCTAACTATTTCTGATCTAGGGGAGTTCTGCAGAGAACAGTTTGAAAATCTCCAAAGTAACAATGGGGGGATTGGCTGAATCATAAAAAATGCTTGTAAGCAATTTCCGCAAAAAAAAGAGTTGCAGATTGTTAAATGTCATTCATATATCAATCGTAAAAGCTATGTCAAGGATGACGTCTTTCACTATGAAATTAACATTATAATTTGAAAAAGAAATCACACACTTTGCCACACAACTGCATATACATGGGAAAACGCTATTCAATTACTCATCCCAAAATATTGTTTGTCTATCTCTTTTAATTTCAAAGACTAGCCAGTTACACAGGTTTAAAACTTTTGTCGGAAGGGCAAAAAATAACCTGTACACCCTGTGAGCACTTGTAATTTGCAGTGATAATTACTACAATTACAATGTTCATTTGATACTGATGGCCTTACATGAAGGACACGACTGTTCAATAACAATAGGAGTCTTTGGTTATTTTTGCTAGCGTTAAAATCCCCACAGGAAGACTTTCTAGAATCAACTGTCTCTTCTGTAAAAGTCAGCAGATATTCACGAACTGTATTCTGTTAAATGGTGCCGTCTACAAAAATAACAGCAGGATTGGAAAGCTGCTATTCCTTGAAGTGACACTAAACAATAGCCTTATTCTTCAGAAATAATCTACACACATCAACTTTTAATAGCCATGTAATTAATTTTTCGAAGGATCATTTCTTGCTGTTTTTTTCTGTCTTCTTGTAACGTCCTCTGTGAGCTTTCAAACCTTTTCTTTCTACATTTCAGTTTATTAGGAACAAGCAATCCACATGGGGTGTGCTCATGTGCACTACTCCTATGCACACCTCAAATCCCATAGGGCCACCTCAAGAGTGAGCAAGAGAGGGTGGCTACGTTCCCACGTACAGTGCATGGTGAATGAATGTAGCCACCCTCTAACAGGAAGTATGATCGCAGCAAGCAAAAAATAGGACTTTGAGGCTGAGAGCAACAGAAGATACTGTTTGAGTCAAGAATGAATAATTAAATTAATTTAAAAAAAAAACAAAAACAGAGCTAAGTGTCACTTTTTAAATTCGCATATTTTTACTTTTTTTTCTAAAACTAATGTCTCAGGTTTAGTTAATAGGTTGATAAACTTTGTGACTTTAAACAGATAGAATAACATGTTCTTGGTGCACTGCCAACCAGGTAACTAAATACTAGTTAGAGGCAGGTCAATTTAGTTAGAAAGATCTCAAAGGGCCAGCGTATGAAAATATGATATTTCTGTTTTTGATATAGCTTGCTGAAGCTAACAGACCAGCTAGCAACTTCGAAAGTCTCCTATGCCTTCTGAGTTTGCTATGAATATATCTGACTCTTTGAGTGCATATCTTATTTGAACCTCATTGTGGCATGTTAACACTATACATTCTGAATGAACACTCTGCACACTGCTATACACCCTTTCCAGCAAACTATGCAATGAAAAACAGATATTTTTAGTTCACGACATATTGCAATACAAGTTTAAAGTAATTGTAAAGTCTTGTTAAAAAACAAAAAAACAAACATTCTATACTTACCTGCTCTGTGCAGCGGTTTTGCACAGGGCAGCCCTGATCCTCCTCTTCTCGGGTCCCTCTTCACTGCTCCTGACCCCTCCCTCCTGTCGAACGCCTCTACAGCAAGCAGATTGCTATGGGGGCACCCAAGCCGAGCTGCAGCTCTGTGCGTCCATTCAGACACGGAGCTGCCGCTTGGTCCCGCCCCCTCTCTCTCCTGATTGGCTGACTTTGGGAGCCAATGGCGCCACTGCTGTGTCTCAGCCAATCAGGAGGAGGGTCCCGGACGGCCGAGGAACTCGTGGACAGAGGTGGGACTCAGGTAAGTATTATGGGGTGCTGGGGAGGCTGCTACACACAGAAGGCTTTTTATCTTAATGCATAGAAGGCATTATGCCTTTGTCTTGCATGTTTTTTTTCTTTTTTTGTGGGGGGGGGGTTACATCCACTTTAAGCTACTGGTTGTGAGGGTTAAATTGTATCAGAAATGTCTCCTCCTTGATTGCCATCAATTGCAGAATTGTGCTTTTGTTTGTTCAGTACTGAGAGGTGTGTACAAAACACATAGCTCCCGTAAGTGACAGAAAATTGCCTACTTATATTTTCCTCTCAGAAATAACAGGGCATATTTTTAGCCTTCCATCAACCCCTATAGCGGTTTGCTTTTTATCCTTGCTTTTAAGCACCATTCCTTCCTGCAAAAGCCCAGCTATGCAATTTCAAATAAATGCTATGTGTTTTGAAGAGTTTTCTTACGCATTTTTTTTCAGTTAAATGTATGATGTTTGAAGGAAAACCAAGTATAAGGATGTGTGTGCATTATTATGTATATATTGTACATGCATGTATGTGTGCAAGCCTGTGGGATGTCAGCTGTACTATTAAGAAAGCCAACTATGTGTTCCTATGTATGTACTATACAGTTTTCAGAGGATGGTTAAAGATTAAATCGTCCTCCTTGAAGGCTTTTATTACGAACATACTTTTTCAGTTTGGAACTCCACTCTTTAAGCTGTGCTCAATAGAAAAAAAATGTCAAGTAGATGGCAAAGAATATTCCCTGTGTTCTCTCTGGAGCTGATCTTTCTCTGTAACTGGCTTACCACTCCTGGTCTGTGTCTCTCGATGGAAGTAGCCATTTTGGTGGTGGCACGGCTTTGCTTTCTTATGTCAAAGCCACCCGCAAAGAAAACGGTGAGCAGCACAGGGGTGACATCACCAAATCTTGCTCAAAATCTCCTGAGAATAGCAGTCCGCGGCAGCAATGCCTTAGATCTCACACTGCAGATATACAGCTATGAGTCTGTAGTCACCACAATACCAAGGCACCTCAACATACCAGGAAGTCCACTGCTGTTTTTCAGTAGCAAATTAAGTCAAAAGGTAAATTTTTCAAGGTACACCCAAGACACAATAACATTCCTAAATCTTTAATTTTAAGTTCAGTTTCAGTGTATATATCTGCTGTATAACAAAGTAATAAAATAACATTTATTTAAAATAAAATAATGTGAAATAAAGTTAAGAATTTACACCTAAGGATACAGTGCAAGTAACTTGGCCTTAGTCCTGCGATGCGATCCAGAGTGTGGCTTGGGGTTACCGCTTTTGATACTCAAAAGCCACCCCGAGTTACCCTTGGGATTACCGCTAAGGTGGTTAAAGCAGGGTTAGGTTTTAAGAAAATATTCCATGCTTTGAACATTTCATAGAGCACTATTCAATCCATCATCCGAAAATGGAAAGAGTATGGCAACTGAAAACCTACAAAGACATGGCTGTCCACCTAAACTGGCAGGCTGGACAAGTAGAGCACTAATCAGAAAGGCCTTCCTTCTTGCCACTCTTCCATAAAGGTCAGATTTGTGGAGTGCACAACTAATAGTTGTCCTGTGGACAGATTCTCCCACCTGAGCTGTGGATCTCTGCAGCTCCTTCAGAGTTACCAAGGGCCTCTTGGCTGCTTTACTGATTAGTGCTCTACTTGCCCGGTTTGTAAGTTGAAAGAAAGCCATAAAAAGTCCCGTTTACAGTTTGCGAGAAGCCATGTGGGGGACGCTGCAAACATGTGGAAGGTGATGCTCTGGTCAGATGAGGCCAAAGTTTTAACTTTTTGGTCTAAAAGCAAAACCCTATATGTGGTGGAAAACTAACACTGCACATCACCCGGAACACACCATCCCCACCGTGAAACGTGGCAGCATCATGTTGTGGGCATGCTATTCTTCAGCAGGGACAGGGAAGCTGGTCAGAGTTGATATGAAGATGGATGGAGCCAAATACAGGGCAATCTTAGAAGAACAATTGTTAGTCTGCAAAAGACTGGAGACTGGGATGGAGGTTCACCTTCCAGCAGGACCAGGACCCTAAACATACAGCCAGAGCTACAATGGGATGGTTTATATCAGGGGTCTCCAAACTATGGCCCTCCAGTTGTTCAGGAACTACAATTCCCATCATGCCTAGTCATGTGAATGTCAGAATTTTTTAATGCATCATGGGACTTGTAGTTCAGTAACAGCTGGAGGGCCAGAGTTTGGGGATAATTGGTTTAAATCAAAGCATATACGGTATTTATCGGTGTATAACACGCACCGGCGTATAACACGCACCCCAAGTTTAGGAGGGAATTTTAAGGGAAAAAAAACTTTTAGGAGGGAAGTTTAAGGGAAAAAAAACTTACATTAAAATGCCCATCATTGCAGCCTTGCCCCAGTGCAGCCTTGCAGCTCGCAGCTTGGAAATCCTGTGATCCCCTGCGGTCCTGAGCTTCAAAATCGCCGGCCGCGATTTGAAAATGGTGCCGCCGGTGCCGAAGTACACAGAGGCGGTTCTCGGCGGCTCTCGTTCCCTGTCGGCTCCACTCGTAGTCCCGCCCGGGATGGGCGTGACTGTGAGCAGAGCTATCCGAACCTAGCCGACTACACTCGGCTAGGTTCGGGCGGCGCTCAAGTGAAGCCGAAATTGGCCGAGAAGAGCCGAGGATCGGCTCTGTGTATTTTGGCGCCAGCGGCGCCATTTTCAATTCGCGGTCGTCGATTTTGAAGCTCAGGATTGCAGGGGATCGGCCCTATAACACGCACCCGCGATTTTTCCCCTGATTTTAAGGGGAAAAAAGTGCGTGTTATACGCCGATAAATACGGTATATTTCTCTCCACTTCCCTGCTGCTTCCCTCATCAGACTGGTTTCACAATAAAACTTCTAACTTTGGGTCAAATTGGAGACTGATATTATCAGTCCAACCTTGGTCTCTCTCATGGGGATACCTTTGACCTCCCACCCACATAAAAATGCTTAACCACTCTTGGTATCCTCTGCTATCTATCTATCTAGATATACAAGATATGTGTGTGTGTTTTTTTTCATATCCAGCAATAAGTAATATGTTTCAAATTCGATTTTTATTTATTATTGAATTGTAAATTTGTTACCTATTGGATACCTTAAAAGCCCACTTTACTATTCTTATCTTTTCTTATCTTTGGTAACCATGCAGCCTGTCCGGAATATTCCCAGTTGTCCCACTATCTTAAATTGCTAACGCTATCGGATTTGCTTAATAGACCTCTTGCATCTTTTGAATCTTTACTGACTCAAACAAACCTGACCACATAATCTATATAGTTTATACCCCCGATTTCTGAAATTCACCCCACCCTCTGTCGTGTAACTACTGTATATACTCGAGTATAAGTCGAGTTTTTCAGCACAGTGCTTGACTCGACTTATACTCGAGTCAAGCACTTTTCTGCAGCAAAAAATGTCATTTTCCGAACTGATTTTGGGGCCTCGTATCTCAGGGCCACTTTGTGCTAGGAACCCCAAATCTGGTCTGCAAACCAAGTGGTACCACAACATATTCAAAGCTGGGGTTCCTAGCACCAAGTGATACAGAAAAGTACTTGACATTTTCTGAACCGACTTTGGAGCCCCGTATCTCAGGGCCACTTGGTGCTAGGAACTCCAAATTTGGTATGCAAACCCAGTGGAACTAGAAACCCCAGCTTTGGATATTTTATGGTGCTAGTTCCACTTGGTTTGCACACCAAATTTGGGGTTCCTAGCACTAAGTGGCCCCGAGATACGGGGCCCCAAAGTTGGTCAACTGTGTCCATCTGCAGCAATGTCATTTCGGGACCCTTTGGGTTCAGAGACTCCAAATTTTGGCTGCAGCTAGGGGGCATCTAGGAACCCTTAACTACCGCGTTTGAAGTTCGGGGGACCTATGGCTGCAAATGGGCACAGTGAGGCTGCAAATGGGCATTGTTGACCCTCTCTTCCACTTGCACTACCTGTGCTTTTCTCACCCTCGTCTTATACTCGGGTCACTAAGTTTTTCCCATTTTTTTTTGTGGTAAATTAGGGCCTCGACTTATACTCGGATCGACTTATACTCGGATCGACTTATACTCGAGTATATACGGTAAATTGGAAGGGAAGTTGCTGACCACAGAAGACCTTGACTGGGAGAAAGTATTAATTTATGAAAAAAAGTTGTTGATCTGCTCAAAGCCTCAGGAGCAAAATTGTAGGATCTTGTCCATATGGTATCATGATCATAAAATTAATTCCTCTCTCCCTGATATCAAGATTTGGGATCCTGAGCCTTCCCAGGGTCCTGCGGTGGGGCATAGTAAGGTCACCAATGCTGATGCAGGAAGTTGTCCAAAGGTGTGGTGTAAGCTGTGTATTTTTACAATTTTCTTAAAAAAAAATTAATTTGGGGAATTGCAGCATAAGCAGAAATATTTTAAATGTGTGTTTTTTTTATTTACAGTATACAAACAAGCATGTTAATTAGAATCTTCTTTTTCTTTGCAGAAACGTTCGAAAGGTCAAGTTCTCTTTGATAAAGTGTGTGAACATTTAAACCTGCTGGAAAAAGATTACTTTGGTTTAGTGTATAGAGACTTGGAAAATCAAAAGGTAAGCTTTTTTCCAGATTCAGGCCTCATGCACACTGGATGTTTTGGAACCTCTCCTAGACGTCTTTTTTTTTTTTTTTTTTTTCCTTGCAGCTGCGGCAAAAAAAACAGTTAATGCTTGTTAACGCATGTACGTTCATCAAGCGCTTGGGCATCGGTTTATTTCATTGGCCAGAATAAGAATTCATTCTGGCCATTGAAATTATCGCTCAAGCTGTAAACGTGTCTAGCATTGTGTGTTTAGATGCGTTCACACCCATCAACTGTTTTTTCTGCCAAAGCTCTGTTGCTCCTGGACGCGCTGGCAGTGGATTTTTTTGTTCTGCCGCTAAATGCCCGTCTTCATAGATGTACACAGCCTATTGCATTAGGATGTGCACCCCAAAGCTCAAACACACATGCATGTGTATGTGTCTACATATGTATGGCCCCCGCACGTTCATCTTCTTGCCGACACAGTGAAAGAAGTGCGTAAGCACTGTTCTTATGGCAGAGCCAAAAAGAGGGAGTTTTTTTTCCATCTCCTCACCCGCACACAGAGTAATACTAAGTGAACAAGGTGATTAGGGTACTCCTATGCCTGCCTCTAAATGGACACATAGGCTAACCTAGTAAGGTGTTTACAGCAGAAAAAAAAATCCAGATGCCCCTAAGAGCAGTGTTTTAAAATTTCCAGTGTGCACGAGGCCTCAAGAGGTATATTCGTTACAAAACATACTGTGTGTTCGTGCTATTTTCTGGTATACTGAATACACAAATTACACTTTTTATTACCTGAGTATATTATTCATTATAATTATTGGCTGCAATTACTCCCTCCTGCATATTGTTAAGAGTAACTGACATCATTCATAGTTGAAAGTTCACATATTTTATAACAGAAATATGTTAAATATAGTGGATCATATTGTGATTTTAGTAATTTATAAAGGGGATCTGTAGCTTATTTATAGTGAGTAGATATTTTGAGACATTACTGTTATAGTAACCAGAAAGTGTTTTTTACTCACGGTTTGATGTTCCATATTTTTATCATTGTATTTCATATACATATTTGTAGTGTCTTTCTGTTTGTTAGGTTAGTACTGGAGAGATTTATCACAACTTTTTATCTCAAATACTGATGCCACCTAGGACAAGAAGTTTAAAATCTCAACTGTCACAGACAATAATAAAAACACAGCATTTTTAAGCATCCTGACTGTCTAACACTTAAAAAAAAAATTGATAAGGTTCTACTTTGAAGGTGTTCTGTTACCACAAGTGAAATCTAAAGTTGGGCGTACTTAGGGGCATTTTGTATTCACAAATGGCTAGATAAAATTGTATAACCCTTGCGTGACTGACTCTGGACACTCTGTTGGGTATCTCCGCCAAGAAGCTGCTACCCAAGTTCTGGAACACGGGACCCACAAGTGTGGCTATAGTTACCCCAATAACTAGGCAACACCAACTATCGAGTACACCAGAAAGAGAACGGTTTATTTAAACAAAGGCACACAGAGAGATACACTCAGGGGACATTGCCCCTTCTTTACATAATGACACAGGGCGGGGTAAACTACATTCAGTAACGGCCGCACAGGTGTATTCAAACGTCTCATCAGTAGACTGGCCTATCAGTAGAGAGAGATGTTGGAGGAATCCCCCCCCCCACAGATAATCCACATACACATATACATCCCATAATACTTTTCTCCCAAGGCAGACAGACAGAAATAAACAATGGGATCCAGGCACTTGACAAACGCATAGCAACCCCCACCTCACCTCAAACCACTTAGCCATGGTCTATGACGAAAGGTGGACTTTATATTCATATATACTTGAGGGATATTGTTCAGAAATATTAATGTCCCAAGTGAAAGAGCCCCTTCATTCCTTCAACCCAAACCACACATATAGAACCCTGGATAACAGGGGTAAAAAGAAATTCTGAGTCCAGTGTGGTTGTACGGTGAGACTTTCTTCTGCTGCTCAGGAACCAGCTTGTATTTTTGTCAGTGAATACTAGGTGGGCTCTAATTTACTGAGGTGTAGATTGTGATGTGATGATCTGTTGCTCTTCACCTCTGCCGGTCGGAGCCTGCTTAGTATCCATTGGCAAAAATACAAGCAGTTCTTGAGTAGTGGGGGGACAGAAGCGTCCAATTTTGTGTCCAGCAACATCGAGAAGTCACTCCTACCTCTACGTAAGAGGACACTGATTACTGTATGTAGTGAATTCTACTGCAGACTGCAGTGGATTGCAGCATCCCCAGCAACCATACAGTTATTGCATGTGCAGGATCAGTTTTTACTAGGTTGGCCCACAGTAAGTCTGTTATGTGATGATATTCCTGGATTTCTGCTTTTTTTTTTTTTTTTATGGATCTTTCAGAGCATTGCATCTGCGAGCAGCAGATTGCGGCTGCAATGACAGGATCCTGCAGAATCTCGGTAAAGCGGTCTGCCCATACCTCCTATACAGTCAGTTACTGGAAAGCAGGAAGATCAGTATTCCACAAGTGTGCTCACCAGCGTCCTCGCAGTTCATTGAAAATTTCAAGCCATGTCCTGAGGTGAAAGACGGTAGTTGTAGTTCACTCATTCACAGATCGCTGTGAATGAATGCTGCAGCTGTGTGCACGGCCATGCTCTTTTTGAATTGTGAAATGTTTCCATATTTCCAATACATTTTGCTACATTTGCATATTTGAATTTTACATGTAATTGTATTTTGGCTTGTCCTGAAAATGCGGGCCCCCATCTCATTGCTCTGACATTTGCAGCCATTCAGCTATTTACATTGGGGACTTAACCTGCTGGAAGTATGATATGAACTTTTCTCTTGTCAGCTGGACTTCAGGTAATTTTCATGATGGCTAGAAAAGACCACCCGGGGAGCTCCACAGTGGGGCAGACACTCATCACAGAATTGTTCTGCAATATCTGTCTGTGAAGGATGAAATGTCTGCCAACATGCTGTGCAATGCTAGTTTCTAATTCTAAAACCTTGTGAAACACATGGGTCTTTTGGTAGCAAATAAATCAAACACATAGATGTGCAAGGTTGATATTATATCTGCATATGGTGGGTTATATTATGCCTTAGTTCCTAATAACTATGGCTAACTGTACAAGTAAAATGTAGTCTCTCACCTTTCACAATTCATGAGGCTACTTCTGGCAGCTGGAGTCTTCCATTATGTTTTTTTTTTTCCAGTATTGAAAATTCATAGGTGGAACAAAAAAGCATAAGTTGGCTATGTAACAACTGTAACATTTGATGAGAATTAAGAAACCCTAGTGCACATATCTCATCACTTGAGCCCACTTCAGGAATAAGAATCCGGGATATGATTTAGATTGCAAGTGAGCTTAATGGAAATAATAATTTTGGGTAGAATTGGCTTATGCATACACCTATTATTGGTTAGATTGGCCAAAGGTCATTTTAGATCTCATTTAGCAAATCGGCATGCTAACAGGCAGTTTCTGGCCTCTTACTGCGATTTATATCCAATTAAATGGCAAAATAGATGATTCAGTTGAATTATTATTTAGTCATATTGCTTCTGTTGCATATGTAGTCACTGTGCAAACTATTTGCCCATCTCTATTCCAGACACGGGAGTGCCAAATATCAGTCACACTTTTTCAGACCTTTTAAAAGTATTGTTTTATCAGATAAAGATGGGATAACTTAATGTTTGAGACTAAGATTGGTTGGGGCAGTCTGACTTTACATGTCACTGGCTCC
This sequence comes from Lithobates clamitans, assembly GCA_037952925.1. Classification (NCBI taxonomy): domain Eukaryota; kingdom Metazoa; phylum Chordata; class Amphibia; order Anura; family Ranidae; genus Lithobates; species Lithobates clamitans. The sequence continues at coordinate 10,894,610 of JBBGZY010000584.1, forward strand.
ATTGAATGCTGATGTAATTTCAGAGTTCTGAGATTGAAATATCCAGTTTAATTAGTTTTGAATTGTTGGCTTCTGCCCATTTGAGGAAGTGCCCTCAATCTGTACTCTGGACATGTACCTTTCATATTCCATAAGCAATGAGAAAAGAGCAGTGCCTAAGGCGAGCTGTAACAGCTAGCAGGTGCATACATAAATGTGAAATAATTATAAGCTGGCCTTTGTTGCCATGTCTCTGCAAGGTACTCAAACGTTGAAGCTGATATTCAGTATTCATTCGCATAGCGCAAACACCTTGTTACTAATTGCATTTACATATGTATGAACCAATAAATTGGAATTTTCTTTTGACAAACTCATTCTAGAAGGACAAAACATTCTTTAGAGGTTTTCA